>JALBCR010000553.1:55000-519967 GCA_030710515.1 Abscondita cerata | reverse complement strand
TTAAGGTTGCTTAATTAGATGGTGATTTAGTTGTTACTAAATTTTTAGTTTACAAAATAAATAAACTTTAAGTTTGACATTTAATTTGTATTTAGGAGAGCTTAGAAGATTATTCCTGCAAAATTTCATAGTATTCGAACGATATTAATTTTTTATCTTTTCTTACATCAATGTTCTATAAAATTTTTATTTTTAAAGTTATTAAAAATTTGTTTGACATTTATGTTTAAGCTATTTTAAAGTACACGTTTGCAAATTTTCATCAAAATTGGTTAAAATTTTTATCTCAACAAAAAAAATTTATTTCCGTAAATGTATGTAAACAAAATTCCAAGAAAACCAGCGTTTTTATGAAACTTTGTGCAAAGATTCGATTAGATTTTGGGCATAGTCTATGTAGCCAAAAGGGGCGTTAACCTACACAGATTTTCAATTTTTGAAATATTTAAAAATATTTATTTTACACATTTTGTTTCAAATAAAGTTGTTTATAATTTAATTATTCACAACTTTTGTTTAAATTATTTTTGATCCGATAAGTAATTACTGAGATATAACAATCACGTGACACTAATTTTTCTAACAATGTCAATTTTAAAACAAAAGTTGAAGAAGAAGAGTTGCTGGAAATTCTATTGTTTTAAGCTTTTGTTTGAACCATTTTTTTCTAAAACGCAATTTTATTTTTGCTTAACGGGGCTTTTGAAGTTCTAAGGTAAACGCTTGTTTTAATTTTCTAAAATTAACTGCACCATCTTTTTTATTTATTTTTAAACTAATAAAACTAGATTGTTGATTTACATCAAGTACTTGAAAATTGAATCTGCCATTTTAAATTTTGATAAATCAAAAGTTTGGCAATTTTGAGGCATAGTTAAAAAACTTTTCATAACATTTTAATAGTTTTTGAATCGGGAAAAGGACTTTGAAAAGTTTTAATTTTCAACGAACTTCGTTCGTTTATGAAATCGATTTGTCGTCCGTGCGTCCGTGTGTGCGTCCGTCCGAGGCCTTTCTAATGGTCGGACATCATTGTGTGATACATCAATCGATTCAGCTTGGTGTCCAAAGCTTAAGTTTTGATGTGCATTAAAATCGGGCAACGGGGACGCCGAGCCCCCGCGATATTCCGTCGAAAAAATTAAAATTTCAAATACGTCCAAAATCAATGTGTGGCATATATTTAGACTCCTCTGGCATAGCTGAGTTGAAATATCCTATCCCCATAAAATCGGCCACAGATACCCGATGCCCTCGGAAATTAAGTTTATTTCAAAAATCCAAATATGTCCAAAATCAATGTGTGGCACATATTTGGATAATAGAAAGTTAGCAATGACGGTCTATTGGCGCTAATTATAACTTTGCCATTCTTTCCATATTTGGATAATACGAAGTTCGTTGCGACAATGCCTTGCATTTTCAACTTGTTTATATATATAATTTCTAAAAGTGGAGATTACTGAACAATTTGTAGGTACAGAAAGTCCATTAAGGCTCTACAGTACCCAAACACCGAAACAGGTAGTAATTGCTAAACTTTATAACGTTTTTATGCAGTTGTTTCTTGTGTTGAAGTAACTCTCGCTAATTATAATTACGTATTTAAATATTCTCTAGGGTGCCACGTTGAGTTTTTGAAAAAAAAAACCTTCTGATTATTTATTAATTGATAAAAATTACTATAACTATATAACATCGCTGTCTTGTTATTTTCACAATTTTTTAAATTCCATTTTTCCCCCTCACCGTTATCTCAATATTGCAGGGAGCTACGATTTGAGATTTTGATCATCTTGTAACTAGGCTCTAATAAAAATGATTAATAAAATTGAATATAGGCAACAAACTTTACAGTTAATTTTATTTTTGTCGGGAAATGTCTAAGGGAAGGTAACTTAAGGATTACAACGGATTACCATCAGCATACCTGCTGCTCTATACACAAGTGAATAGATTCTTTTCATTTGCATTTACATGTTTATGGTACAAATCAATGACAATATTTTGCATAGAATTCTTTTGTTTACAGAATGAATGTGTTATATTATTTGTTTGGTAAATAGTTATTGTATGAAATATTAGTTTCTATGATTTGTAATAATAAAGCAAATGCTTCGCTTCTTTAGAAAATACCGAAATTTTAAATTTGCGTTATCAAAAAAATGTACATATTCTATATTTTAAAATACCTCCGTCTTTTCACAAATTTTATTTTATAGTTACGACCAGTGACGATGATTTTATCAATTTTCGAGGTTCGGTACCTGATACATGTTCTGCTTTTACTTATCAAGTAATGTACCAATATTTTTTAAAATTTGAAATACAACTTACACATACATTGTTCACAAAATCGGATACATATTTCCGTGGAATCTCCTAACCTTTAGCATATTGTTTGTTCTTGATTTTATATTAAACTAGTCAACAGTGAATCTCTAAATTTCCTAAAATTAGAAAATTCTTAATAAATTGTGGTCAGATGATCGATGAACATGGTGAGCGTTTCCAACAAGACATTTTGTCGCTCGAGAGGTTTGTATTCTCTTGCATATCCTGTTTTTGACAGTTTTTCGAGTCAAATTGCTAAAGAACAGCACAAATTCACTCGCTAGTATACAAACTTCGTGTGTAATTCGGCAGGACAACTTATTGAATAAGAAAACTATAGAACATGTCAAACTATTTATTTTGGATAACAGGTGTTTTGTATTTGACCTAACTTACAAAGTTAATGCTCTCTAGTAGAAAGATTAAATAAAGGTAAAATAATTTTCATTAGAGTTACACAACAATGAGTAAATTTGTTACTTTTTTTTTTATTTTGTTGTTTTGTTTTGGTGGACTTTATGTTAATGAAAATGCCGCTAATAAAAAATTAATAATGATTAGTATTGGTATTTTTTTTTTTTTAGAGGAGAGATTTTAAAATTTATGAAAGAAATGTAAATATTTTAAAATTTTTATAAATTTTAAATTTTTAAATTGTTTTTATTGTATTCTCTTAAAATCAAACAAAAAATTAAGAAAGGGTAAAAAAGGTTTTTAAAATAATTCAATTAATTTTTTTTCTATTTTTTTTAAAAAAAAAAATATTATTTTATTTTTTTTTTATTTATGTTTTTTTTGTAAAAAAAAAATTTTTTTTTGTTTTATTTAAATTTATTTGGTCTTTTATTTGGTACAGTCTTTCGCGTTTATAGTGGCGCGGTTAAGAGCAGGTACATGTATTAGTTATTCTTCTTTAATTGCATACATATAAACAAAATAAAATGGGATAGATTTTGCTATTGTATATGTAGGCTTGGTACCGAATTAACAAAACTGAGGGCCTGAAGCTATAATTTGAAACTGTAAACTACCATGCATATGATGATTTTATAAAAGTTCAACGTTCATCTGCCGTTAGATATTGTAGTTTCATGTAAAATATAATAAATTAGGTACTCTTTATAATAAAAAAATACTATAATAGGAGATTTTTAAAAATGAAAGTTGCGATGTTTTTTGATTCAGAAATTAAACTTTCTCTGATAAAACAACCATTTTTGTCATCACAATAGTTTAAGAAGTTAATCATGGCCATTGTCCGAAAATCAATGTCTTGTTATGGAAAATATTTGTTTTTAAGTCAGAAAAGTATAAAATACAAGTTAATGTAGGTGATCAAAAATTACTGTGATAAACATAACAATTGTTTTTTACATTTTTTTTCAACATTTACGAAGGCAATCTGGTATTTGCACATTTAAAATAAAGTCAAGTTTATTTAAATGACGTTTAATTTCTAATGTTTCAAATTTTTAATTCCTTATAATTAGTTAATTTGTAAAATATGTTTCAAACTTTATTTCTTGGGATGTTTATTTCTAAAAGCGATCAAAAATTCTTGTATCTTCTTCATTTCTAATTTATTGTCTTTGATTTTTGGATTTTTAAATTGTAACTTTTGATTATTTAGTATTAACCACCCCGTTGTCCCTTGGGTCTACCTTACAATAGCAAATTCTATTTTAAATTTAAAAAAAGGCAAAATAACTACTTATGTAAAAATAAAAACAAAAAAAAAAAAAGCTAAACATATAATAAAGATTTAAGTTTTAAATTTATTTTTTTTTTTCTAATTTAAAATTATTAGAGAAAGTGAAATTTTTCGTTTCTTTTCTTTTTTATTGTTTTGGATTCCCTTCCCTGCATATAGACATATTTAATTTCCAATATTGAATTACCACCAACCATTCCATCTGGCGATGCCCCTATGAACGGGTATTCTTTACTTATCTATACAGAGACCAAATTCTTCGACGGTACAATTTAAAGTTTTAAATAGTCATTTTTCGCTACACTTTCATTTATTATTTCGTGTTCGAAAGATTTAGCCTGACGATAATTGGACGATGAACTTAATATTGTATTTACAAGGTTTGTAGTATTTGTGGTTTTTCTCATTTTACACACTGCACCAAAATTACTTGCTGTTATGCGATTGAGTCTGCCAGTTTGGATTTGAGTTTTGACTTATAGCACTAGTGAACACCTGCTGACGACTAACTTTATATAATTCAATTAGAAATTTGTTTTTTGAGATTGCAAGTTCATATACATTATTTTTCTTCAGATAAACCATAATCTTCATCCTCGTTAAATAATAGGTACTTTTTTTTTAAGTTTTGTTTATTTTACTTACTTACTTACTTTTTCTGCGTGCTTTTTGTATATCTATCTACTGCATTTTCATCAAACCGTTCCTGGACTAAATCTATAAACGCGCCACGATTATATACATTAATTGCTGCAGCTTTACTTATATCTTGATTCGTAAGATCCACGTTTACAAAATTTAATTCGCTTCCCGCTGACTAGCTTGTTTACTATGGAAATATAATTTTCAACGCTATTAGTATCCGCGTCGTATAATAGACTACCATAATTATTATCAACGCGTAGAAGTGCATTTTGGAACTTGTCGAAACTAACCGAAGAACGAAATTTTTCGTAGATGTTTAGTTCTTTCTTGTTTCGGCCCACTACAAAAATATTTATATAGACTGGAGTTGTTTTCCTTTACACTTCAATGATCTCCAAATGTATGTCTTCTTAGCCCATTAATAATGTCTTCTTTTAAATTTTCTATTTTCTGATAGAGTAGGAGGATTTCTTTTTTTCTTTGTTTTGTAGCACAAACAATCACGGTGCAAAATCTCATTATGAAACTATTTAAAAACGTCTTTATTGCTGTAATTACTTTCGGTCGCTTACTTAAATCTTTCACACGATAGCAAAAGTTTCGGAGAATATGATTCCGACATTCAATTTTTTGTACATAGTAACTTGGCCCGTACCGTTTTCCTTCTCTTATTTTTCTATACACACTACTGTCACCGTCTCCGATCAAAGATTTATATCTAATACTATGCATGCCAATTGAACACCTGAATCTATCTAGAATAATCGCCACTTCCATGGAAGTCAAAGTTCCACTCTAATTTTTAAAACATTTATGGTTTGGTATACCATTTAAGTTAGTTTTGAACTTTTCACATAAAGCGCAATATTTGTTTTTAATGCCCACATACAACACTTTTTTTTATTCGGGTTTCTATTATACATACTACACCTGACAAGGAGTTGTAGTTTGTTTTGTAGGATCTTTTGGCCCATGCTCTATCAGTAATCACTGTAATAAAAAGAATTCCGTCGTTATCCACGTTACCGAATTCCATAACCAATCGATATTCTTCTTTTCCTGCAGATAGCGTATGTTCACTGTTTACTTGGTCTATGTAGGTATGTAATCGATCTTAATGCTTTATATACGTTTTAGACGTAATGGAAGAAATATTTAGTAAACTGCAAAATTCGGCTAATTGAGGTTGTCTAATTCCAATACAGAGTCCGGCACATCGAGCGTGCATTAAAAGTATATGGAGAACTAATTTGATTCATTTTCTGAAAATAATGTTGCGCCTGTTTTCGACTCACTGAACTCAGACAAAATATTTTCGTTCATACAACACGGAAGTAGCTGGCAACTTTCTTATTTCCAAATGGAACATGCTATTTTTATTTTATTTTCCAGATTCTATGTAAAATTTAAGGTGTAGTTTAATTACTATACCATACCCAAAAAATGACTGGTTTTTAGTTATATCGATTTAAAAAAAATTAAAATCATGCTGAATTGTGTTATCGTTCATATCTCAAGATGATATCAATATTTTAATTCCTAATTTGTTGTGGCAATTGTCGATATGTTACAGTAACTCACATATGAATGGAAACTCGAATTGCATGTACAGAGTGATGAAAATTCTCGTGCCAATATGAACTTTCGACCTCAAAAACTTTCTTAATTCAAATGAGACACCTTATGTTTTTAATCATCAATCGATGTTTTTTGTTGTCCTCTTTCGATACGTACTAACATGTCTTATGCTCAAATTGATGAGACACCCTGTGCTTTTAATCAACAAAAATATTTTGTCTGAGTTCAGTGATGTCGAAAACAGGCGCAGCACTATTTTCAGAAAATGAATCGAATTAGTTCTGCATATACTTTCAATACACGCTCGATGTTCCGGACCCTGTAGAATGCACCACCAACAACAGATGTCTTTACTTTTTTCCTTCCATTGATATGCATTATCTTTTTCCACAAACATTACACACAACACAATTCACTCTAAACGGTAAATAAACAAAAATGTGCGCACTCATTGTTAAAACCTTTTCACTCTTAACCTTTTTATTTTAAGGCTTCTAAAAATGGAATTAGGTCTACTATACAATGGCCATCTAATATAGGTTTTTTCATACTGTTTGATTCATTATTTCAAATTCAATATTCAAATTCGGTAGGTCCGTATAGTCACTTTCAGTGTTTTCCTCTTCTAAAGCATGTATTTGTTCCTTTTGCTAAACAACAAAACCAATTTAGAAGATAAATAAGTTACATCTCTTTAATATTTCAATAGAAAATAATAATCCATAAATTTGTAAATATTATGCAGGCTGCCCGTTTTTCGATTTCGGGCATCGATCTTTCGGTTATTATAAGAGATATAACATCCGTTAAATTAGACAAAAGTTGCGTTTTTTATGCCGATCAGAACCTAATCTGTCATTTTTTGTAATTTTAATGAAAGCAAAAAAGTTTAAACAAGTGTTTCTCGTTTTAATTTTGTGAGCGAAAATTACCAAGCTAGACATTTTTTACAATAAATCTAAATCTCTTATGATGTTTTTTGTTATAATCTTTTTTATTGCTTTACTATTTTTGTATGATTACGTTAATGTATCACATGACATGCTCAAGTCATCACTTTTGAAAAAAAAAAAACAAAAAATCTAAAAAAATCTTTTAAATTTTAAATTACAAAAATTTTAATTCAAAAAAAAAAAAAAAAAAAAAAGATAAAAGTTTTGAATAAAAATGGTCATTCAATTTTTCTCAACTATGACGGCGGGCTTGTCGAAGCCAAAAACTTTTGAGCGCCCCTATAGTATAGCCCAGTCAAATTAAACAAAAAAAAAAGGCCTTATCTCGCAAAATGATTAGAAATTAACGGCATTTTTTGAGGGATGATGGGGGATTAAGAAAAGCTTATTTTAAGTTGAATTTTTGAACTCATGGAATTCTAGGGGGGCGTAATGAAAAATTAGTTTTTAGCCATAACTCGGCCCACCGCATTTTTACCGTATGTGATCGAAAAATCGCTCAGTTTTGTAGCTCTTGAAAAGCCCTACAATATACCTCCCCAGCATCCTAGCCTACAAACAATATATATAAATTTATCAAGTTTTTAGTATGTGTATTGTGAAAAAGTTATTCGTTGTGGTTTCTCGCGTTTATCTCTTTTCGCTTAATATATAGGAATATACCGTTGCTGAGAAAGTTGCAGAGCTTTAAAAACGAACAAAATGAATGGTCACTAGCTAAAACTTGAGTCCACAGGAGCCTCTGAAAGTCGCGAATGCAGCCTATGCCGATTGCCGCACGGCGGCGGAACTCTACGCGTCGCCGCTGGTATTGCCATCCAAATTGGCATTAAAAACCAAATGTCAAACATGAAAGTAATGAAACATAATGCTAATTCAGAGAAGCCAAAATAAATGTTTTCACAAATGCACTTTTGCTTTTTATACTAGCAAATTCATCTATAATAGAACTACTGTCTATTATATTGCAAATATCGTGTTCAATTGCTAACATGAATAATCCCACTAGTCTATCCTGACAGATACTAGACCTTAAGTAGTTTTTATTATCTTTAATCGTGAAAAAAGACCTCTCACCGGTTGCTACAGAAACCAACCCTAGAAAAATTCATAACCCAATGAAAAAAATAACAAAAACAGTGTCCAGTTCCTGAGAATACAAGTATTGCAATATATCTAACTGATTACCAAAGTTGCAATTTTTAAAATATCTTTTAAAAGTTGAATCTCGTTGAATAATTCACTTCCAACAATGTCTTTTTCTTCTCTATCCGTTAAAACGTTTTCCAGATTTTCACAAAGTTTTTTAACATTTTCTTCATCCTGATCATTAACTTTTTAAGGCTTCACAAGAAATCAAATTTTGAAACGTGTTCTGTTAAAAGTTCAAATCTCTCATTAAGGGAATTTAAAGCGGTGTCCAAAATGGGAAAAATGACACTTTAAAGTTATACTTCGGATCTGTTGGTATTTCGTCCGGGTGTTCATAATCAAACTGTATTTGTTTTCGTCTTCTTAGTACGGAGTCCTTAAATTGGGGGAATCTCCAACTGTTCAGTTAGTTGTTTTGCAGATTCAAGTATGACATCAAAGTGTTCATCCGTTCGAAACCCCTGAATACATGTTATTAGATTTTTAAAGAATCAAGGGAGCTACTTAAATCCATATTAGATTTTGTAGCATTTTGCTTACTATATTTATTCTACTTAATACTTCATACCAGATTACGACTGAGCATGCAAACTCGTACGATTTTAAGTTAAATGCGAAAGCTTTTGCTTCATGTTTTGTTCCGCTATCAAACTGAGTACTTTCATAAATATTTATCAAGGCATCTAAGATATTCCCGATGTCATTCCTGAGTGGTTCCAGGGCGTCAATTCTTGATTCCCACCTAGTGGCTGATAAAGGTTTAAGAGTTTTTTTGGTTAGATAGTTTTCGAGTACATTCCATCGTTTGGTTGAAGCACTAAAGAACTTGTATAATTCGTGAATAGTGTTAAAAAAGCTTATTGTTTCTGCGTTAACTTTAGCGGCATCGCTTATAACCAAATTTAAAGTATGTGCTGAACAGGGGACGTAAAACGCCCTGGGGTTCAAATTTACAATATGTCTTTGTACTCCATTGTTTTTGCCGTTCATGTTGGATCCATTATCGTACCCCTGGCCTCGTAAATTGTTGAAATTTAATTTTAATTCTTTTAGAGTCCTCAAGAGATACTCTGATAAGCCCTTCCCTGTAGAGTCAGCGATTTCTACAAATCCCAAGAAATGTTCTTCTACAGTAAATATATTTTGTTCATTTTATGAACAAATCTTACTATGATCGTCATTTTGGGGGGGGGGGGGGTGGGAGTGGAGTCTAAAATGCGTCTCTGGTATAAGGCTGATCGTCTTTGATGGAACAGTTTGTGTAGTTTGTCGCGAACCTACTAAATGATTTCCAGAAAAATCAAATTTAGCAACTGTTACCAATTTGAATAATTTCCATTGTTATTTGTAGAAATAAATATCTGAACTCCCGCGTAGAGCTAGGCACTGCCCAGCATGATATTTTATAATTTCAACAATTCTTTCTAGTACTGCTCGCCAGTGACGCTTTTCAGATTCGTAAGCTTCCTCAAGTTTGCTGTCTATTCCTTTATAGTTTTGTAAAGCTTTTTTAAAATCTATCCACTTGATAAAACTATTAAAATGTGATTTGGATGTTTCGTGAGAACTAAGCGTTTTTGAAAGATTTTGCCACTTTGAAAAACCTTCACCGCATAATTTTACACTCCGTTCATCACTAAATAGTTTACAGCAAAAACAGTAAACCTTATTCACACTACTTGAATAAACTAACCAGGTTCTTGAGGACAATATCATCATTTGCGAGTTTTCTACTATAATACCTATTACTAAAGCTTCTTCCGCTTTCGTCTTTCAAATATGATTGTTGTTTCACTTGTTTCGGTCCATGTTCTATGATAATTTTACGAATTTTGTTACTAATATATTCGAGCCATGTTGCCGGATCGGCAGGTCCTGGTGTCGGCGATTATGTCATTTGTACTTGGGACTGACGCGCAGGAGATGATGGTCCTGCTTGAAGATCTGATCCAGACGGCTGTCGTTCCGGATGAAAAATATTTTCACCTGCAGATGTGTCTTGCACTACTTGATCCTTTTCGTCTTTTTTCAAAAATTTAAATAATTGGTTTCTTAAATGAGCTTTTCTTCTTCTCTTACGGCTTTCCTTTTCGGTTGGCCGCCCCGACAATTTCTTTTTTGCATCCATTTTAAATAAAATTTAAACAACAAAACATAATAAGACAAGACATGCAAAATTTTTGAATACCTGCTCAAACTACAAACATCAAAATAATCCGTGTTGTTTTTTTAATAAATAGGTACTTAACACAACAGTAAGAAGAGTTCAGTAACACTACACTACTTAAGCCGGGTCCAGACGAGTGTAACGTGTAATGTAATCCACCGTGTAATGTAACACGAATTCTACGTGTGGACGGCACTACGAGCATTACATGTAACGCTCGCGCGGCGCTCGGGGTTGATCCATCGGCTGTCGGTTTTTCGCGCGAACACAAAGACGCTCGCAGTGCTCGTTTGGACGGCGTTCGTGACGGTTGTGTCGTATGTACGTTCATGATGTGGAGTGACGAACAATCGCTTGAACTTATTAGTTTGTATCAAGAAAAACCTGTTATTTGGGATCCAAAAAACCCGCAATACTATATAAAAAATCTGAAACACGATGCTTGGAGTGATATTGCTCATTCATTGGAAAGAGATGTAGAAGAATGCAAAAACAAAATGATTAGTTTGCTTGCTTCACATCGAAGAGAAAAAGGAAAAGTAAAGAAGAGCCATAGTTCCGGAAAAGGTATGTTTTATTATAAATTTCTGTTGCTTTACATATTACACACTTTTATTTATTAATTTAGTTTTTACTTAGGTATCATCACTTACTTGCTATTAGTACAATTATTACTTCTATTGTATACCCACTATATTACTATATTCTACTATATTTTACTATACATTATATGTAAAAAAAAAAAAAAAAAAAAAAAAAAACTAACAACACCCGTAAACAAAAAAAAAAAAAAAAATAAAAAAAAAAAATTAAAATAAAAAAAAAATTAATTTTAATAATTTATTTTTTTTTTTTTTTTTTTTTTTTTTTTTTTTTTATTTTAATTTATTTTAATTAATTTATTTTTTATAATTTATATTTATTTATTTTTTTTAAATTTTATTTTTTTTTTTTAATTTTTTTTTATTTTTCCTACCCTTCTTTTTCTTAATTTATTCTTACTTTTATTTTTCTACTAATTTATAATTAAATTTATTTCACATAACTAACTCACAATTTCTTTTCATTTTTTATCTTTTTTGTACTATATTCTATTGTATACTCAATTCAAGTAGACTTGGCAAAAAGGTAAACAAACCCCTCCCCATCACAAATTATGATATTGCGTAAGAATCACATACTATACGTTACCCCATTGAGTAGTATAAACTAGTTCACACACCAACGCACTGATATTCACTAAGAATATTTGTAAATTCACTGTAAAATGCATTTATTTTGCATATTTCGTAATTCCAACAAGACTTAAAGCCACAGATTATATCAACGTCATGGAAGTTTGACATTAGATTTTAGGGATGAGAACAAGTGAATGAAAGAACGATTGGGATTGATTTACGTTTTGACGAGGGAACACCTTGAAAAATATTTATTTAAAAATGTTAAACAAGCCTTGTTCTTATTATTCATCTCCAAGTACCCATTTGAAATATAAATATAATATATATTGTAATTTATTTTACAGGTGGGGATGAAACGTACAAAAGTACATGGTTTGCTTACGAGGCGCTGGCATTTTTAGAGATCGAAATAATCCAAGGAAACGACGCAACACAGAGGTAACTGCATTGAACTAGTTTCCTTCGACTTGATAAAAAAACTTAACAATATGTATTCTGCCAAGAAACTGTACCCTCGTTCATAAATAGTCATTAAACTCATCCCTAATTTGTTTTGCCGTTGAGGCAGCTCTTCTAGGTACATTATTCAATGGAAGTAAAGATGACATTTCACAATCTCTCCGCCAACTACCTTCACATAATCTTCCGTTTTGGTCGCTGTCAAGTGAGCCAGGGGGTGCATACAAGTTTTTAGATGAATCCGTGTTTCTCAAAAAATTATGCAAGTGTGCAATAGCCATTACTATAGTCTCCACGGTTTTGGGCTGAAGGAGCATAGGTTTTCGTAGAACTCTGAACACAGATGCTGTGATACCAAATACATTTTCTACAATCCTGCGAGCTCTGCTTAACCGGTAATTAAAAATTCTTCGCGGCGATCCCTTGGGGTATTCTCCTGGATAGGGTTTCATTATATTGTTTTGTAAAGGAAAGGCAGAGTCTCCTACAAAAACATATGGTACTACTTTGTTTCTACCTTGCAGTGCTTCAGGTGCAGGCAATCTTAACGAATTATTTTCTAGTTTTTTATATAATTCAGTTTCTTTAAAAATTCCACCATCTGAAATGCGGCCTTGACATCCGACATCCAGAAATTTATAATTATATTCCGCGTCTACTAAAGCAAACATCACTATACTGAAATTCGATTTGTAGTTACGATATTCTGTGCCACTATGTACCGGAGCCTCGAGAATGACATGTTTACCGTCCATGGCTCCGGCACAATGGGGAAAATTCCACAATTCATCAAATCTGTTTGAGATCTGGATCCATTCTGACTCTGTTTTTGGCAGCTGAAACAATGAATTTCTTTTTAATTACAGATTACAAATGAACCGGAACAGAGTGCATCTACAAGTGTAGAAAATGATAACAGTTCAGAATTTATATCACCAACTGGTCAGGCCCCTAAAAAAAGAAATCAGACGAAAATAAAAAAATGGGTATGCTTTCGGAGGCTCTTGGCCTGCTTAAGAGTGCTGCTTCTAGTCATACTCCTGAACCCCGAAACAATAATCCAAACGATTTTGACAGTGAAACCCTTTTCTTTTCAAATTTTATATGCAGCAAGATGCAACAATATAACAGAAGTACTAAAAATGCCGTGCAGCGAGCAATAATGGACGTAATATTCAAAGCCGATGAAGGATGCACTAACTTTTCTCAACATTATTATCCATCGGCATTCAATTACAGTGGGTATACAACAGGCTCGATTCCTTCATCAAGATACTGCAATGAACCACCTTCTTTGTCTAATCGCTCAGAACTTACTTCAGGGTATTCAACAGGTCAGAATCAGACAAGTTGCCCTACTGCTCCATATGCTTCACCTGTTCCTCAGAATTATCTCAAACTTCATATGAAGATGTAGATTTTGTGAATGACCTGATTTGAAAAGAATAAATTTTGTACTACATGATTTGAAGATACAATTTGATTTAATTTTCTAATTTTAATTTTGGAATAATTTTAATTTTGCTTACCCTACTTAATACAATAGCTTAATTTGTTATTTTAATAAATAAATAAAAATATGTAAAACTCACCTTAATGTTTTCTTTCAATGAGTTTATAATCGCTTCACAAACTTCTGGTACAATGCAAGACATTGACTGTTTTGAAATTCTGAAGGTGTATTGAAGGCTTGTAAATGAATCTCCTGTTGCCAAAATACTTAGTGTTAGAGCCAGTCTATCTTGCGGCGAAATTGCAGATCTCATTATAGTGTCTTGTCTTGATATTTTAGGCGCAATGATTGTTAACAAATATTCGAAGTCAGTAGGCGACATCCGGGTAAAGTTTTTATATTGACCACTTATATGTTGAGATTTTAGTTCCACAAGTAAAGAAGATCTTCTTTTATACAAATTAGTTTTCCACCATCGACGCTTCCGAGTTTTGCGGTCTTCAGTTAGTAAATACATGAAAATAAAAGCCGCACCAGCTATCACGACCTTCCTATTCGGCATGTTCGTAGCAACTGAGTGGAAACAGCTTTTGAAATATTTTCGCGTTCACAATTCGCTTTGAGTTCGTGTGCCGTCCACACTGTTGATGCTAAATTACACGTAATGTTACATTACACGTTACACTCGTCTGGACCCGGCTCTATATGAACTTGTGAGAATCTGTACATTTGCATTCTTTATATTTGTGCTATCTTAGTTTGTTTGGGTTTGGATTATATTACAAACTAATCACCCGCCACGAAATATAAACACACTTTAGTTCAAATGATGTTTCGTAGAAATCACGAGTCAGTTTCTATGAATCATTGAAAATATAAATGAATAAAAATGAACGAGAGAACTGCATTTTCAGTCAAACTGAACGTTGATGTTTGCATTCAATTCTACTTTTGCTGATTTTTGATGATCATTATTAAAAAAAGATAACAGTTCAAATTTTATAACAACTAAATATTTCATATAGAAGGTATTTAATTTCGTTTTCATTTCTGGTTTTTGGCACCCCTTAAAGAAAAGCGCCCCAATGCGACGCATCGTTTGCTTATGCCTTGAGCCGGGCCTGCCATTTCTTTTAGAAACTTTGTTTTACTTCGTCTTCTAGCCGAACATGTTAGTTTTTTTTACAATGCAAGCCCTTTTTAGGAACAGATATTAGATTAATACCACGGCAATAACAACACACACTACAACACTATCTAAATACAAAATGAATTAGCAAGTACGAATTGTGGTACAGATGGATATCTTTACGCATTTGTTTAGATATTTCAAAACCAAATCTTTTAGGTGACGGATTACAATATTCTTTTGCACGATTGATCATTTTTGACTGTTTACCGTGACAGATTTTACGTCGTAGGTGACATTTACCAGCAACTCGACGGTAATAATCGACGGTAAGTAAAAAATCTCTTAATTTTAATTTGTTTTTGAAAGAATAAAGGAAACTAACGAATTTAATCATTGAATTTCTGCCCAGAGGCTTCCAGGAGCTTTCAACTGCATATGTCTTTGAACGAATTGCCAATAAGTCTTTCATCGATTCTTAAATTCTTGCCTTCGCACCATTTTTAAAACTTTGGTAGGTATTTTGATAACGGATTTTAGATTTTCGAGAATAATTGCGAACACCCTTCTTCCCAAGCCCGTTCAATTTCTTCAAATTCACTTTCGCTCATATTTTAATTTATGATAATCAAAATTGTACTTAAAATTATTGACAACTAAATAAAAACTCAATTCTCCATTGTTGTTATGCACCCTAGTTACTACCTAACAACCAAAGTATCTATCTTGATAAAATGAATGAAACTAGTCAATATGACGAAAATGTTTAATTTTATAATTTATAGGTATCAATCGTGCAAAACGTTTAAGCATGTCGAACGTTAAGGAAACCGATCTCAGACAATAATTAGTGTCGCTCCCCTCCTCCAAACAATTTCTTCGATCGGTATAAAACCTACGTTCTCCATACTTAATATACTAATTCATATCGGATTTTCGTTGGCAAATCTTTTTGAAAGAAACAATACCGCAATAAAAACATACTAATCCTTTTACTGAAAGACCTCCTAGCGACACCGAGGCAGGTAAAATGTAGCATTGTTTTTATATAAAAACAATGAATGTAGTAATTCGTATTTCTGTGTATGCAACTTACTTTACGTCAAACGGAAAAAAAATTTAATGTTACTTCAAAGTAATGTTCTGCTGTTAATGTTTCCAAAACGCCAAATTGCATATAAAATTAACAACTCCTACCATCTACCGATACTTTATACATTAATGTATTGCTTTTATAACAATTCTGTGAAATTGTCATAAATAAAGTAGCACCGTTGACTGAAATATTGTACCAATATTTCAATCAACACTATATTAACATATATAATTTTCTTACAGAATAGCACCATCCATTGGTTAGATAACACAAATTACATTTGTATATACTCTTTGACATGTTATAATAAATTAATCTACTACAAATATCTATTCAGTAATAGACAATTAGAGAAATAAACATTTATAAATAACAGTGGGTTGCCTATTTAAGATTTAATTCCAAGATTATCAGAATAAACTTACTAGCACAAGTAATACTGCAAATAAATTAGATTTGATTGTAATTATACTGATTTTTAACATTAAACGAGTTTTGAACGTGAAACTGCTAGGTGGAGCTACAATGTTAATTATAACTTATTTTAACGATTCCAGCGCTACGGACGCTATAATAAACATAGTCCTACAATTTTTATTGTTGATATCAAGGACGTCCAATGAAAAACGTTAAAATTTGACATTTGTGGCCAATACCTTGTTGGTGGAAGTCCACAAGTCGTCGTTATTTGGATTATTGTTTTCGGGTTATTGACTGTAAGACAATATTTTTTTTATTAACGTTACTTAATCTTGTTGTTGGACAGGTTAATTATGGCAGGTTAGAACACAGTTGTGTATGGTATTTCTGCATAATTGATTGTGAATGTTTCGTTCGTAAAGGTTCAAAATGAGTGCAAGAAATAAATCAGGAAGCAAACAAGATGAACGCAGTGTTGAGGTAAGTTGTTTTTTTTAAATTTTATTCTAATGAACCCCAATAAGCTTCACCGACATACTGACATTTACCTACTTATTTTAGTTTTTGTTTTTGTTTGTTATTCTGTGTTATTGACTGTCAAATTATCAAAATTTAATGTAAATCTCATTTATTGTTATGAGTGCATCAAAATGGATAATTGGAGTTACAACTCATCGGAATCTGTAAAATGGTTTTCGTATCTTATTCTGATGCTATTACGTATTTAATTTTTAGACTTTGGCCGAAGTATTTCGTTGCTTTATTTGCATGGAAAAGTTGAGAGATGCACATCTCTGCCCTCACTGTTCTAAGCTATGTTGTTACGTATGCATACGGAGATGGTTAACAGAACAAAGATCTCAATGTCCTCACTGTAGAGCTTCCCTTCATTTACAAGAACTTGTCAATTGTCGATGGGTTGAAGAAGTGACCCAGCAGTTGGATACACTTCAGGCGGTTAATGGAAGCCGAGGTGATGAAAATGATCGTGATAAGTAAGTTGTGTTGAGTTTAGTTGAAACGAAATTGATTTCGATTATTGTAGGTGTGCAACGCACATGGAGAAATTGTCTGTGTATTGCTGGACATGTCGCTGTTGCATTTGTCACCAGTGCGCCCTTTGGGTGGTACTCATTCGGTCATACTTTCAAACCCTTAGAAGAAGTTTATGAACAGCATGTAACTCAAATTAAAGATGAAGTTGCACAGCTGAGGAGAAGATTAATGGAACTGATTAGCATAGTGCAAGAAGTAGTAAGTGACTTATCTCTTTACGTTAATGATTCGTGTGCATTAGTCCTATACTTTGTACTTTCGATATTAAAAATAATTAGTTACTGTATCAGGTATGGTTCGAATGTTGAACTTTATACTCACAATTATGGTTTGTCATTTAATTATGCTTATATTCTTTCTTTTCTTTTATTAATCCATGCATATGGATTTTTCTTATACTTGGTGTTTTTGATATTAAAAGAAATTAGGTGATCTGATTGGACTGTTGAACTTTTTAACTTACAATTGTCTTTGTCAGCTAATTACACCTATATTCTTTTCTTTAATGTATAATTTTTTTGTTTAACTATATTAACATTTGTTAAATCTCGATCGGAAAAAATAATTGGTTCTAGTCTCATTATCCAACTATGCAAACAAACCATTTAAACCATACAATTTATAACTATACAAACTATTTCAAAATCATGCACATGCTAATGGGTTATTCCATGGTAACTCACGTAACAAGTGAACTTTGCAATGATATCCCCCTTGGCAATCATGTGAATCTTATATACAGTGCGAGTTTCTAACTTGGAATAAATTCAGTAAAGAAAAGACAGTTTTTTTTTCGGAAATATGCTCAGACACGTCGATTAGTATTTTAAATTGCGCTTTTTTTCATGTAGAAAAATTTTATACAGTGTGTCCCAAATTTGAGATATGACGTCACCGACTTTTTTTTAATGGTAGCCCTAATTTTTTATGGCTATTCTTAAAGTGTACATCGAGTTACACATGCGTACCTAATTTCAAGTTTTTATTCCTTGTCATTTAAAAGATATTTAACAAAAACATTAACTAATTCGAAAAATGAAGAAATCTGATTCAACTCAATAATTTTACTTCAATAAATGCTCAAAATGTTGTCCATGTACTAACTGACAATACCCTAAACGGAAATGAAACTCGTTTTGAACATTTCTAATTACTTCAGCGGAAATTAGCCTACACTCCTGTCTTATTCGTTCTTTCAACTCCTCAATATTTTCCGGTTTGGTCCTAAAAACTTTGCCTTTCAAGTACCCCCATAAGAAATAGTCCATAAGTGTTAAATCAGGAGACCTGGGTGGCCATTCAAAGGCCCTCTTCTACCAATCCATCTGCCTGGAAATGCATCATCCAGATACTCACGGACAGCTCTAGCAAAATGAGGAGGCGCCCTGTCTTGCTGAAACCAGATGTTTCTATTCGGGAAATCAGCTTCAACCGGATCAGGGAATTGAGTAGCCAAAGTCGGAACTAGTTCTTCTTCCAAGAATTCTAAATATCTTGCTCCATTGAGATTTTCTTGGAAGAAAAATGGTCCTATTACTCGATCACCAATAATCCCTGCCCAAACATTGACTTTTTCTGGATGTTGAGTATGGCCTTCCCTCATCCAGTGTGGATTATTGTCTGCCCAATAACGACAATTTTGACGATTTACCTCCCCATTTAACATAAACGTTGATTCGTCAGAAAACAGGACGTTTTCTATGTTTAGAACATTTCTGTCTAGTAGGTCCATCATTTGTTCGCAAAACTGGAGTCTTCTATCCGGATCATCTTCGGTGAGTTCCTGGAGGATTGTCAATTTATAGGGATGAAATTTTTTGCGCTTTAAGAGTTTTTACCACTGAAGACTGGCTAATTTCGAGTTCCCTAGCTATCTGCCTAGTGGAGACATGAGGATTTTCTTGAACAGAGAGAAGTACATTAATTTTTTCCTCTTCATTTAGCGCACTCTGACGATGATTATTTGTTTTTCTTAAATGCCCGTTTTCCCTAAACTGTTTTTCAATCTTGCTTACGGTACTTTGCGATATGGGTGGTAAATCAGGATACTTCTCTCTGAATAAATGAATAACTTCAATTTGTGTTCTAGTCCTATCTCCGTAGCCAATCATCATTAAAATTTCAATTTTGTGGGTTTCAGTTAAGTACGGCATTTTCGTGTATTTTTCAAAAACGGTGTTTCTCACAAAACCACAAACTAATAGGGTTCTCGCTCAACAACTCGAATACGATGCAGCTCTTCTTACTTGTTTTATTAACTTACTTGTTATCTTGTTTTTATAACATTTTGATAAGACGTCAACCCGATTTGACAAACAACGAATACCTTTTGACGTGCCATTTTTAAATTTCATTTTTCGAATTAGTTAATGTTTTTGTTAAATATCTTTTAAATGACAAGGAATAAAAACTTGAAATTAGGTACGCATGTGTAACTCGATGTACACTTTAAGAATAGCCATAAAAAAATTAGGGCTACCATTAAAAAAAAAGTCGGTGACGTCATATCTCAAATTTGGGACACACTGTATAAAATTTTTCTACATGAAAAAAAAGCGCAATTTAAAATACTAATCGACGTGTCTGAGCATATTTCCGAAAAAAAACTGTCTTTTCTTTACTGAATTTATTCCAAGTTAGAAACTCGCACTGTATGTATCCAAATACACTCTAGACATCAAAATATATCTAGTTCAACATTCTTAGGCTGTTTTAAAATTTGTTCTTTCAATTTTGATACAAAAATTTAATTATTAAACATTGGTAACTCATGTAACTGAAAAAAAACATTTCCCTTCTTTATATAATTCAATATTTCTGCTCATTGAATTCGAGGAAAGAAGTAGGATTTCCGTGATATATTAGTGATACTTGAGGGCTTATAATACCAAATTAAGTAAAATGAAAAATCAGAACATTGATAATGAATCGATGACTTTATTGGTAACTCATGTAACAGTAAAATAGTAGCTCACGTAACATATTGAATTGTATTTGAAATTAATATCGTTAATAACCATTATATATTTAATATGAAATTAATGGTTAATGACAATTACATATTTAATATGATTAATAAGCTTTCGTTGAAAATTGAAAAAAGTTTTAGATTGATGTATTTGATGGTGTACAATGTGACTACGAAGAGACTTCGGCAAATTGGTAATGCTCTCTTGAATGTGTTCTGGACCATTGTTTTGCGGATAAGTTGGTGGTTTTGATACCAGATTTCATCATTTTGTTAAGGCCATTTCCAATATTTGCCTATTTGAGTCATGGTTATGACTAAAAACTCCCCGTTCAAAATTTTCGTTATGAGCCCTGGGTATGTTTTCCCATTGTACTCTATTTCATATCATTGTCCCTTGTATAACAATTTCACTTGGTCCACAGACTTCTTGGGTTTTTGATAGTATGTAAGTAACAGGTTTATTACCACTATCTGACACTGGAAAGTTGTGACACTTGACTATGCTTGGAAAGCTTGAGCGAATATTGAACTTGTTTGCAAACTCTTATTTCTTTTCAGGATGTCATAATTGGTCACAACTCTGACATTACTTGTTTGTTCTGCTGCCTTTATAAAGTCAGCCGCATTGAAAACTTGAATTTTTCTCATCCTTACAGAGTTCCAAACTTGACGTTTTACTGAACCCCAATACCATCAACTGGTCCTTTGCCATGTGATGTGGCAAAGAAATTCCAGTTGATGGTCTTCGAATACTTTGTTTGTAGATGGCCATATGCAGAGGCTACAAATCGATTCTTAAACTGAGAAGCTGGCCCATCTGACCACACATTAACAATCTTGACACTCTCTGGAATCTCAGCCAAAATTTGATCCATGTAGGCCACGACAGTATCCTTTGAGTGAGTTATATTGTCAGAAGCTAAAATCACGGGATGCGGAGTCCCTGAGTACCGTAAATAAACTTAACTTGCCTCTGCTGCCAATGTGCACTTTGTAGTATCTCATCCTGTGGCACACAGGTATAATTCTCAGCAAAATCAACCTGTAGCAGAGCATAACTTGAATCAAAGTCAACACGACCAACCGCTTCTCTCTATTGGCGATAATACGTTTCTTGTTCGCGTTTTATATAACAATGTACTACAAACTGTGGAAAAATGTTTAAAATGTACTTGACTAGGTCTTCAGCACAACCTTCTTCAATGACATGGTTTAATCTACCATCAACATCTTTCCACACAGGCCATCGAACTTTCAGTGGCATGTCATCTGATATTTCTTCTAAATTTAGTTTTAAATTATTCTTACATTTTTCACATTGCATAGTCCAACACTCCTGCTTTGGTTGGGGACATAACCATTTTCACAGAAGTCTTTGGAGTACAATGGAAATAATGAAACTGAGCTGTGCACAGTAGCAACTGCTGCTATGAAATTCTCATGATATCGGCACAGACATACGTTATGGGGCAATTTGTTTGATAGAAGAACGTTTTGTGGGCGAAGCTGTGCAAACTTGCTGGAGTTCTCACTACTTTAAAATCCTTCCTTCCAGGGGCTTGCCTGCTCACACTGTCAAGTTGGTAAAAGTCTTCAACCAAACGTTTGGTATCTCAAGCCTGATAAACGACAAGCTATCTCCTAGTTTAATTGACAAGCCCCATAATTTCCACCTTCAATATTGAAGAGTTTGCGTACAACTATTTTCTTCTTTCTTGGAGATTTTGGAAGGTGGCGCTGAACACGAGCTAATCATGAATTAATTGTCGCTACATCCCCACACTTTTGGGATAGGACCGCATAAATTGCAATTCTACAGGCCCTCCATAATAGAGTCCTGTGGTGTAAATACCATCGACAGGTTCGTAACTTCTTCGATACAATGTTTCCCTCAGAAACATCGCACTACCGCCGACTAATGCCTTTCCCAGAGAAGATCTGGACTTATAAGCTGGAGAATTGGCTGCTCCTTCTTTACGTGCCGGTCTCCACTTGGCCATTCTTTGCTTTCCTATTTTCTTCCCTCCTGATGTGTTGCTGTTCCCTTAACGATAAGTTGGAATTTTTTTCTTTCTTCTTTGTACGACTTCTTTTTGCTATAAGCACATGCTTCTTCTTTACTTCATACTTATTTTCAAGCTTCAACTTTTGGCGATACCGCTGCTGCCGTTAATGGCATCTGTAATTTAACACATAGGCCTACATTAGTAAAGGTCTGGTCTTTTCACCTCCAGTTAATTTTATCTGTCCGTTAATCACCTTGGAAACGCGACTATCCAATGATCTGATTGGCTCAAAACTGTGTTTCCATAGTAGTTAACCGACTGATAAAGTTAACTGGAGGTGAAAAGACCAGACCTAAGACATTTTAAGTTCCTATGGACTTATGCTTATTTATGCCTAGACTTGTGAAGATTAATAACACATAAGCCTACATTAGTCAGACATTTAAATGCCTATGTTGACTTATGCGTATGTATGCCTAGACTAGACCTATGTGTAGGCCTAGGCTTACAAGGACCTAGGCTTATGCTTATGTAATCTATGATCTAGATCCAGGCTATGCAAATGTAGGCTTATGCAAGCCAGGGCTTAACACTAGAAAGAGAACCATTCTTTGTCAAAAAAACTAAACAAAAACTCAATATTATAAAATAACTTAATGCTAATCTTAATCTTGGTTTGAATATAAGTGAAATTGGCATGAAGAAGTTCCCACTTGGAATACGAAATGTAGCCAAAATCACACGCTAGTTTTGTGTTTGATTGTCCCTCCTAAAAGAAGGCGAAGTAATAACAGAAATATACCTGTTTTTGAAAGTAAAAAACCGAATTTTGTAGTATAGGCGGAGACGCCAAGTACCATCACATACGAGTCAATGGAGGAGTCGGTGCTTATGCTACCGGGTAATCCACGGTTTAGTTTTTTTCATGGTCGAGGTTAGCTAGGAATTTTTTGGACGTGTGTTTTCTCGGTGCTTTCCTTGTACTGCCTATAAATCTTTTTAAGCGGTCAGTATTTATTCTACCTTTAGACTGATCTAAAAGCCTGCAGAACAATGTTTTTTTAATAATTGAAGACTTTTTACCGACAATGATTTTTATATACGGCAATTTTTCGGAAAAGTCCTTTAAACTGATACAGTTTGTTTCGAAAGTATCAAATTGGGGATCTTCATTGGAAATCTTGTTCGAATCTAGTTCCCTGACTATATCATTCCCATAGTTAATATTATTTGTTTGCCACATCTGGGTCAACTTCATTTTCTTATTAATTTCGTCTTGGCCGATGTCTTTTTCAAGTGTATATAGTTTCGATATGCAAATGTACAAGTCCCTCTCAGATCGTTGGTATCAACTGTTTGTTGTCTTAATTCTGTCAATTCGTTTTAGCATATCCTTTACAATAAAATTTATTATTGTTGAATACGTAGAGGTCACGGACCTTGCAGTTTGAAATAAGGATTCACATGCCTGGCTTTGTGGTGATGCTAAAGATCTTTGGTTTTAACTCGCCGATTTTCAGCTTCAGTATTAATTTAATCAAAGCATGGGCTTTCATTTCTATGGAAAGGTTGGTCAAAAAGTTGTCTGTTGGTTTATATTTTTTTTACCCATACCAGATCTGATCTGATCTGGTACGCTACTCAGTGCTGGAATACGCCACACAACGTTTACTTAAGTTCAATTGCTATCAAACTGCACATTTTTTCTGGGGATGCAAAATTCATTTTGTCTTCACTTTTGAGATCACCTTTTGGAACCCTCAAAATAAATTTCCTGATATAATCAGATGTGGCAGTGTATTTTCCAAATAGCAGATTTATTCCTGGCTTCAGGAAACAAGTACGCTTTTTTTGTTAAAATATGGGTGGTGTCTGGTCTTCATTTTTTTCCAATGCTGCACTGGTACCACTCCCAATCTGGAACTGGCAGAGAATGAAGTGTATTTGTATCTTCTGGAGTTGTTTTGTTTTTCTTTTTATATTCAGGTGCTAAACGGGATTTCGTAATTGTGGTGCCAATTTTTTCAGCTCCTCCTCCATCCATTTGCATCTCAAAGTGACCTGCTCCGTAGTAAATGAATTTTCAGTTCCGAACAAAGACGGCAGTATGGAGATGCTCTACAATGTAACAATTGAGACATTATTACATAGACATATGTTACTTTTATTCCAGTTTAAAATAAATCTTGATTGCTTTATCAGAGGTGTCAGGGAAAGTAACTAGTTGAGGAAGGCTAAACAAATCTTATCAGATTGTTAGATTTGCTATGATGTTTAATTTTGCTTGACACACGAGTGGCATCTTCGCATGCCTAAATTATAATGGGAAACTTCTATCACTTAAGTGTTTCAATGGGACTTTAAAATCAAATCCAATTTTTGTACAGCTTCATTTTAGTGTCAAAACATTTATTCAGCGTAGAAAGGTTAAGTATTTTTTAAATTTAGTTGAAGTGTTTATAAAGTATACCGCCAATTTTTGCAAGAAGATTTTTTTTAGTGATAAATCTAGCATTTTCAAAGAAACGGATGGGGTCGTTGCCTCTTGCACCTGAGGAAATACCGGTAGCAGTGTTTGATGCGGGTAGTAACCTTGAGCCTAAACAAACATCACATGGTTTGTGTGGCATACTGTTGGTGAAATTTGAGGCGGGAGATAAAACGACATCACTTACAATTTTAACATTTGATGATTGTCGTGTAGGTTCGGATTTTTGGTTAACCGAAGTAATGGACTGTTTTTTGAGGTTGCGTTGACATTTCTTTCATACATTGTATGTTGAGGTATATTTATGCTGAAGCGTTTCGCATAAATAAATAAATAAGTATCAGCCCATTTCTTCAAGTTGGAAAAATTAAGGCATTTTTGCCTTTTAACTTCACGCATTTTGGTCTGTTAACTTCACGGCAAGTCTCTGATCGACAATCTTCCTGCGATTATGCCCGGGATTGTCTAATTTCTTTGGGATCCCTCACTTAGAGCTATAGAACTTTTGGGGGGGCTCGTGATTACTAGGCGCAGGTGCTTGAAATTCTTTTGGGTGATTTTCCTTTCTTTCTGGAATTTTGAATTAAGTGCCGTTTCAGCCTTTTGAAAACCATATCATTTGGCAGTGCTTTCGCGAGCGCCACACAACTGCATATTTGAAACATTAATGGCCAACAGTAATGACATTTTTTAATAAATAGTTCAATTAAATTCAATTTGTGTTTTAATTACCCATTGGTCATTTTCTTGAAGGCAGCAACGTAGAAGGAATACAAATAATTGACAACCGACAACACGATTCTAGTGTTGTCACCTTAATAAATTTAAAACCTTGCCTCCTGAACGATGTAGTTACCGTTAACCGTTAACGATAATATCGTTCAATAACGACAAGTAACAGAATACAGTTCTTTTTCGAACACCCTTTATAATGAATTATCAACATTAATTTTAAAAAGAAATTGGTGTTAGATTAAGGTTTAATATTTTTAGATTTAAAAGTCGCTCTATTGTCGAAACAGTAAGTATCGGATGTATATTTAAAAGTTTGATTGTTTATAAATTGAATTAATAAGCTTTTTCTTCCATTTGTTTTCCATAGTGACGCTACTGTTAAATTTTATGTTAACCCTATTCATGATTATAAACTTTGTGACTTTATTCACTATTGAAAATTTAATACGGAACATTTTCATTAGCCTTCGTTGCATTTCTCAGTGTTTTCTATCGTGTGCTAGCCTCATCTATCTATTTCCTACTACATTCTCTTTGTCATTAATCCATCTTATAATCGGTTTTCCTTCACTTCTTTGTTTGCCCCGTGGTAATTTTAGTCCATCTGTCTCTCTTCGTTTGGGTGCCATGCCCTGCCCATCACCACTTATTTCCCGTTATTTTGCACATTATATCTTCCAATATAGTCTTTTGTGCTATCCACTTTACCGTTTTGCGGTCGATGTGAGTTTAATTTTTCTTTGAATGTCTGCCATTTGTATTTCAATTACATTGCTTTGTATTTCCTCACCTGATTTTTACGTTATTTTGGTTTTGTTAAAATTTGAGTGTTGGGCAAACTTCTTTTAATTTTTGTTTTAATTCTCTCAACATTTCTTCCAATTCTTCAAAGGTATTTGTAATTAATACCTCATTATTTGCATATCTTAAATTTTTCTTCGATGCCTATTTCTTTCTGTTTCCAGTTCGGTTTTTTGAAAATTTTTTCTATGGCCAGTTGGGGAGATTGTGTCCTCTTATCTAACATCTTTTCTATGTGCATTGGGTTTGTTACTTTGTGCATTTTTTTTGGAACATGTTGCTTGTTTATACAGGGTGTTTCATTAATCAGTACAGAAAATGAAACTGGAGATTCCTTGCAAAATTTAAAGGGGGTTTAACATAAAAAAAATTTCCTTAAAGCCTCCCAGTTACAGCCCCTTAAAGATGTGTAAAAAATTCACATTAATCGATTTTTTCTGAAATGACTTGAAATAAAAAAAGAAATCTAAACATTCAAATACTACTACCAAGAAGCCTCCATAATTTCATAATTTTATTCACCCTTGTTCTCTGCAAGGGGTGAGTCTTACTACCCTTAGAGTTTTTTACCAGAACTTTTTAACTAATTTTTTTTTTCAATTTTAAAATTCAGATTTTGGAGGCCAATTCAATTAAAAACTTTTTGTCTCTTAAAAATTTCACGTAAACTCAATACTTTTCACCAAAAAATAAATTAAGCGAACTTGCAGAATTTTTAATTAATAAGTTGCGTATGCAAGTTTGACATAAATAACAATATTATTATTAACTATCATTTTAATTTAAATTAACAATATTATTTCAGAGAGTGTTCAAAATGGGCACTATTTTCTTGAATACAGGCTCTTATTCTTTTGAACAAATTTCCGTTAACGCTACCTAGCATTGCTACAGATTGTCTAACTCTTCAGGGGAGGCTTTAAGAAATTTTTTTATGTTAAACCCCCCTTTAAATTTTGCAAGGAATCTCCAGTTTCATTTTCTGTACTGATTAATGAAACACCCTGTATATGTTTTTATTAGCTCTGTATATCTCGTGTCTACTCTACACTTGTCAAGGGGATTCTATTATCGCCCATAACTTTAAGGTCGAATGCTTTTTAATAGGCTACGTACGATAGTATATCTAAGTCCATATTGTGTTGTAATGTCTTTTGTATTACATTTTTCAGCGATTGATGTGGTCCATTGTACTGAAGTTCATCCTAAATCCCGCTTGGTCTCGCGTTTGATAGAATTTGAATTTATTGCTTAGTCTGTTTGTTATTATTTTACTCAGTAATTTGTATATTTGTTCTATATTTTCCAAATTGAACTTATCTCCTTCTTGTGTATTAAGAGTTTTTCCAGACTTTCGGAATCTGTTTAATTAATATTTTCAAGGATTTCAGTAACTGAATTGCACCGTATGTTATAAGTTCGAGAATCATTCCGTCGTCTCCAGGTGCTCTGTTGTTTTTCATCTGTTCTACTGCATCTTTAATTTGGTCAGTTTTTACCTTCAGATCCAACACTCCTTATTTCTCTGTTTGTTGGTCCTCGGTTGTTGGTTTTAGAGCTTATAAATTTTGGTAGAATCTTTCCGTTATGTCTATCATGTTTTCTCTATCATATGTGATATTTCAATCCTCATTTTTCAGTTGACTCATTATTCCAATATGCTGAAGTAATTTCCTTTTTAGTACTTCAAGGCTTTTCTTTTCTTCAATTGTTCTCTTTATAATTTCGTCGTTGTATTTTCGAAAGTCTTGCTTTATTTGGGTTTTCTCATACTCTAATACTTTCTTGTGATTAATTTAATTCGTGTTGCATAAAAGTCATAAATTAAATAAATAATTTTCGCGTAAGAGAATGCAGGATACCACGTTAAATTTACTTAAATGGTTGATTTGGACAGCTTCAAAAATTGGGGTCACCGTGGTTAGTTGCGAGGTTATCGTTACAACATTTATTTAAATTATGATCATACCCATTAACCAATAAATAGTGTACTTTATGTCAGTTCACTATGAGTACAAAGCAAAGAATGCAATCTACGTACATCCTTTAAACATCTTCCAGCGGTTATTTCGCATTTTACAATAAGAACCATAAGGAACTGATGTCAATCATCTTACTAATCGGGGGTCGGCTGTATTGGTTTTGACGTGTACCGTTGTAAATTTTATTAAATAAAATCGTCCGTAAAATATTAAATTTGTGTAAAGTACAATGTAAATTGAATAACAAATAATTAACAATTTATTCTTTAAACGTTCACATATAATAATAATTTTTATTAGTCATCCGGAACGTAATTTTATATGCCAAACTTAGTACGAGGTTTATCTTTGATGCAGGACTATCAGCTGTTCTTCCACCTAAGCGCGTCCTAAATCAACAACATAAAACTAATTTAAATCATAAGGAATACCTAACAGCGTAAGTTTATTGTTTTTCAAATTGTTTTTGAAAGCTGTTAATAAAATAATTTTATAAACATTTTTGATCATGTAAGGTTGGTCAATTAGGGGCTCATTGAAAACAATAATTTTTACCCACGTTGCCTCTTCAAAATAAAACTAAAGGTTAGTAATGTTGATTTAGTATTCTAGGAACAGCATTCGTTTTAGTTCAATAAATCCATGCTAATAAGTTGGCGAGTTCAAAATTCTTTATTTATTTCAATGACCTTATACTGTATTGCATTATCTTTATATTATATTATTCAGCAATAAAAGAAATATGCGGCACAAACAAATGTTTTACGTCTTATTCGAGAAATTTAAGTGTATATTATTATGCAGAAATCAGGTTAATACTCTTCCGTTGCTTTAGGAAACTATGTGGAGGTGTTGAAAGGGGTCTACGAACTGGCAATTGACAACAAGTTTATTTTTTGAAGTTAATGTTTTTTCGTAATACTTTTTTCGTTTTATTTGCTCTAATTATTGAAATTACATTATTTAAAATTAATATTAAGCCTTACGAAACGAATTAACTAGTACTAATGAGCAAACGTTTGGAAAAGTAATTTATTTTGTAATTGCAAATGAAGTTAGTACAGTGAAACCGTTAATTCTAGACTAAAAAAATACTTACTATGTAAATATTTCTGTTTCAAACCTGATTTACATAAGTTTGCAAAACTAACAACTAAATGAAAGCCAGAAAAGCCCAGTATGGAGGTCTTCATCGGGCAATCCTTTGTACTGTTAAGTAATTGTTTCTATTGTAACATCTGGTATTTATTTTCTTCTCGTTGATAAGGTTGTTCATTTTGCATGGACGCTTCTGTTACGCTTTGAATATTTATTGTTAGAATTGTTTTTATTTAATTATGTATAAACTAGCACCTTGTTCTTACTTATTGTAAGATTTTCTAGTCTAAAAATAAATAAACTGCTACCACTAATCATATCACCAAGTTATAAAGGCGCAGTTTTATGATTTCTTATTTTCTTACCAACAAATTAATTCTACAGGCTAGAAGAGGAGTTTAAAAAATTATAATTATTAATTACTCGAAAAATACATTAAAGTAGTTTCTTTATTTTACATGGCAAATAAATATGATAAATGATTTTAGGTAGAGTTGTCTCCCGACGAGAAGCGATACAATGTGTGTACCAAACTATTAGTATTTTTAACTTTTCCGGTAACTTCCGCATCTGCTGAACGATCTTTGAAATGAGAAAAAAATGAAACAAACAACTTTTGTATGAAATTTTTTTTATAATTTTCACTAAAAGGGAATATTACATTTTTTCGAAAGTAGAGTTTTTCGAGTTTTCTTAGCAGAATTTGAATCACTATAATAAACTGTACACCATTGCTCATTCAACTAAAATTGTATTGTATTTAGCCAAGTAAAAGTCTTGCATCCTATCCCCTAAAACTATTTTTTATAGACTAACTCTTCCCTACAGAGCGGCGGCAACGTAACTTCGCATTCATAATGGGTGTAAGCTCATTATGGGAAAAGGCTTCACACGGAATTCCGAACTTCATATATTGATAGTGACCACTTTAAATTTTATACCCTAACTGTTCATTTCAAAATTATGTGTTACATTTTTCACGTTATTATATACACTGTGTCCAAGATAAGGAGGGTCACTATGGGTATCTCCGAAACAGTAGCAGATACAGACTGGTTAAATAGGACAAAAGTTGCGCCCGCAAAGACCCAAAAAAATGGCTGTCAGACATCTTCGAAAATTTTATGCGTTTTTGAGATATTTTGAATATTTTTTATTTTTCGATTTTACATCTTATTTTTTCTTAATAGTGGAGCTACATCAATTCCGATGACACTTTTCCACAGCAACTTTTTATTTTGTTTAACGCATTGTTCCTAATTTTTGAGTCCGACGTTTCGTTTTTGTGGAATCATCATCAACTTGTTTTTCTTAAATACGGCCCTTATTTTTGACATTATATTCTGAAAGCCCTTTTATTCCAAATTCATCAGTGTATCACACTTTGCGGGTTACTACCATTTAAGTATTTTTTTCGAGTTAAATAAAGAATTTTCCTATTACGGACCTGTACAACATTTAAAGTGAAGTTTTATACAACAACTTATATCATTTAACACTCTAAGGTCTGGTCTTTCTCACTCCAGTTAACTTTATTAGTCGGTTAACTACTAATGGAAACACAGTTTTGAGCCAATGAAATGATTGGATAGTCGCGTTTCCAAGGTGATTAACGGACAGATAAAATTAACTGGGTTAAAAGATCAGACTTAAATCATTTAATCGTTCAATAAATACACATTTGTTTTCCGAAGCCTGCTTTGTATTTTTAATGTAAGATAATTTGTTCTGTGCTTATTCCAGTAAATTATTACTTAAATTTATCAATTGGAATATTATTGAACTTAAAGTGTTAAATGATATAGCTAGTTGTTTTGTACTTTACTTTAAATGCTATGTATAGGTCCGTAATAGGAAAAATTCTTTATTAAACTCGAAAAATATCTTAAACGGTAATAACCCGCAAAGTGTGATATACCGATGAATTTGAAATTAAAAAAATTTCAAAAAAAAAAAAAAAAAAAAAAAAAAAAAAAAAAAAAAAAAAAAAAAATAATAAAAAAAAAAAAAAAAAAAAAAAAAAAAAAAAAAATTAAAAAAAAAAAAAAAAAAAAAAAATAAAAATAAATAAAAAAAAAAAAAAAATATACAAAAAACCAAAATTAAAAATTACACATAAAAAAAAAAAATAAAAATAAATTAAAATTAATTTTTAAAATTTTTTATAAAAATAATAAAATATTTTTTTTACTAAAAAAAAAAATATAAAAAAAATAATAAAATTATCCCAAATTCACCATAAATTCATTTTCTATAATTCTTTATTTATTTTAAAAATTATTTATTAATTTGTTTTTTATTAACAAAAACCACTCTTTTTTTTTTTTTTTTTATTAAATAATTTTTAAAACAATTATATATACACTAATATCAAATATATTCTTATTTATAAAAATTTAAAAAAATATTAACTCAATTTTTATACATATATTAAATTTTGTCATAATATTTAGAATTTTTTCACTCAAAAAAACATTAATATACAGACTGTTTTTTTAAACTTGGTACGCGACCATATCTCGAAAACTATTGGGTATAGAAATTCGGGAAAAAAATTTTATTACTAAAACGGCTATGAGAAAATCCTGGAAATTATTTTCAAGTTCCGAATTTCACCGCAAGGGGCGCAATTGACAGGGCGAGGCATAAAATTCAAGATTTCTCCGAAAATTTTCATATGAAGCTATGACTTCAATAACATCATTAGAAAGCCTGAATAATTCCGCATAAGTTTTGTCTGAGGCTCCTTGGCGTACCGACCTTAATAAGACAAGGAGAAGCTCCTGAATGTCTAATAATTTAAATGACTATATTTTCTAAATGACTTATCTGATTATAGCAAACTCAGGCTTGTTTGTAAGAAAAATGTCAGTGTTTTCAAATACCGTATCCATCGGCACTCGACAGTTTCAAATAAAATTGCTAGAGGGCGCAGTTCGCAATAATAACAGTTTTTTCAATTTTGCCACGAAAATTCAAATCATACAGTATAATTTTGATGTCATAATCGGAAAATAGATTAAATTTGCTAGAGAAAACGCGAAAACCGCAGTTCGATATCTTCGCCCGTTTCAGAGTTATTGTCAAAAGATTACATTTTTCACACTTTAATTTGATAAAATGGTTATTTTCCTAGTTCCAGGGAATTTTTGGTTTAATTTTATGGTTGTGTAGGTTTGTCACTCATTTCAGTGGCACAAAACTACATTTAAATTAAAAACACCCCACAAATAACTTCTAATAAGGCATAGATGCTGATGCTGTTTTAAAAAGTAAATTAAAATAAGTAGTCATGAAACAAAATCTGTAGGTTTCCATGGAGATTAACAAATTGGAATAGGTAACTGTCAACAGTTTTAATTTTGATGCTAAAAAACTTTGTCTTTGATTCTTTTTGAATTTCGTATTACTTATTTTCCAAATTTGTGCTAATCCATCAATAATGGCTTACACTAATGCCGAAGCTTACGATATGCTCGCCGTCTATTTTCAGTGTTTCGAAAATGCTCCTATCGCAGCACGTGAATATGCTGTCAGATATCCTGAACGAAGACACTATAACAAGAGGGTATTTCGACAACTAGCAGTACGTTTAAGGCAAACGGGAAGTATACGACCCATTCCAGTCCCTTTTAGAAGACGTCCGTCAAGGAATGAAGATAACGTGATTAACGTTCTTGCATGCGTGGAAGCGAATCCAAATTTAAGCACAAGGGAAGTGTCCTTAGAAGTAGGAATAAGTCACGTTTCGGTGTTTCGAATTTTAAAAGACTTTAAACTACATCCCTACCATATGGTTTTGCACCAGGCTCTGTCAGAAGCTGATTATGACAGGCGGCTCGACTATTGCTATTGGTTAAGAGAGATGTGCAACAAAAATCCTCAATTCCTGTCCTTGGTTTTATGGACTGATGAAGCCACTTTTTCTAGTTGTGGTAAGGTAAATTTGCACAACATGCATTATTGGTCGCAAACCAATCCGCATTGGATGCGCGAAGTGGATCACCAAAACAGGTGGAGTGTAAACGTTTGGTGTGGTATTTTAAGGAACAGAATTATTGGACCGTTTATTTTTGACGATCATCTTAATGGTGAATCATATTTGAACTTTTTAGAAAATGACTTGCCTATCCTTTTGGAAGATGTTCCCATTGACTTAAGGTTGTCCATGTGGTATCAACATGACGGATGCCCTGCACACTTTTCGCAAAGGGTCCGTGATTTTTTAAATGTTAATTACCCGGATCGCTGGATTGGAAGGGGTAGTTTGTTTCCTTGGCCACCCAGATCCCCGGATTTAACTGCGTTAGATTTTTATTTGTGGGGCCGAATAAAAGGCATTGTTTATAAAACGCGACCAACCACACGGGACGACATGATTGGGCGAATTGAAAACGCTATAAATTCGATTTCACGAGCTGAAATTGAAACAGCTGTTAACAAATGTAGGACAAATATTGATAATTGTATTTTGCAAAATGGAGGTCATTTTGAACATTTATAAAAGCCTTTCCATTAATCCCTTAAAAACTTTAATGCTAAATGTTGTTATTGTTGTTTTGTTATGGCCCGTTGGCCTTTAAACACGCTCCAAATGTCGTCTTTTACATAATTTGGACTAGTCCTAAGCCTAGATAAAGTGTGAAGGGAGGCATGAAATATAACATAATATCAAAACTAATTGTTACTAATCCTAGCTACAAAGCTACAAAACTAGGAAAATAACCATTTTTTCAAATTAAAGTGTGAAAAATGTAATCTTTTGACAATAACTCTGAAACGGGCGAAGATATCGAACTGCGGTTTTCGCGTTTTCTCTAGCAAATTTAATCTACTTTCCGATTATGACATCAAAATTATACTGTATGATTTGAATTTTCGTGGCAAAATTGAAAAAACTGTTATTATTGCGAACTGCGCCCTCTAGCAATTTTATTTGAAACTGTCGAGTGCCGATGGATACGGTATTTGAAAACACTGACATTTCTCTTACAAACAAGCCTGAGTTTGCTGTAATCAGATAAGTCATTTAGAAAATACAGTCATTTAAATTATTAGACATTGTGGGGCTTCTCCTTGTCTTATTAAGGCCGGTACGCCAATGACCCTCAGACAAAACTTATGCGGAATTATTCAGGCTTTCTAATGATGTTATTAAAGTCATAGCTTCATATGAAAATTTTCGGAGAAATCTTGAATTTTATGCCTCGCCCTGTCAATTGCGCCCCCTTGCGGTGAAATTCGGAACTTGAAAATAATTTCCAGGATTTTCTCATAGCCGTTTTAGTAATAAAATTTTTTTCTCGAATTTCTATACCCAATAGTTTTCGAGATATGGCCGCGTACCAAGCTTAATGAAACAGCCTGTATTTAAAAAAAAATTTTTTTAAAAAAAATAAAATTAAAAATAAATATAATTTTTTAATAAAAAAATTATTTTTTTTTTTTTTTTTAAAAAAAAAAAAAAATTTATTTTTTTATTTTTTTTTTTTTTTTAAAAAAAAAAAAAAAAAAAAAAAAAAAAAAAAAAAAATTTTTTTTTAAAAAAAAAAAAAAAAAAAAATTTTTAAAAAATTTTTTTTTTAATTTTAAAAAAAAAAAAAAAAAAAAAAAAAAAAAAAAAAAAAAAAAAAAAAAAAAAAATTTTTTTAAAAAAAATTTTTGGTTTTTTATCTTTAAACTTATTACAAATTAATCAGGCTACATTCAATTTAACGGTTTACAGCCTATTAAAAAGCAGGGATTTGTTACATGCGACATTAGCTATTAGATCTTGCGTGTTATTTTGTATTTGAAAAAACTGACTGACTTTTTTGATCTGCAAGCCGCCATTTAGCGACCACTGCTATAGTACACTATCCAAAAAATCCTAAGACTTTTTATTAATTTCAACCAATGATTAAATATTTTCTGTTTAATTAACAGTATTTACTTAATTAAGTTATTTTATTTCATTATAATGTGAGTTGAGATAGGGGCTTGAAAACTACCCGTTTTAGCCGATTTTATTATTGACAAATAACAACTTTTTTTTATCAAAAACTCCGGCCACTGAAACAAATAGACTTACAAAACTAAATAACATGCTACTCATAAAACAGTTCTGCAACAATGTGTCTACATTTACTTATCTACTAAAGCTGCTTCAAACGTAAAGATATTAATTTTTTTAGTTAGCAGTTACTATTTAAGTGATAACAAATCAGTCTATGTCCAAGAATATGTTTACTGTAATAGTCTACGTTCAAAAAAGCAACTTAAGCGTGGTTATCTTAAAAAAATTCTGCCACATTGGATGCGAGCGGCTAAATCGCTACCCATGCGAGATGAACTGCGCAAGCGCTAACGTTTAATTTAAATGAAAATGCTAACTGACTTTATTTAGTATGAAGTAATTCAACAATATTGGTATGTTGCCATAGTTATTTGAGTTAAAATCAGATGTTTGAAGTAGGCAGGACCAAATCGGCAGAATCCAAACTCACCTATTACACTATTTAGTGCTTATTTGTGCCACTGACAAAATTTTTGTACCTCGTGCCATTTTGGAAAAAAAACTTAATAGTAAAGTAAAGTACTTATTTTACCAGACGAATCAATCAATACTGCTACATCACAGCATACTAATTTGTGCTTTGAAATTGTTTATTACCCGATTTTGCACCTCGTTCTCTTATCTGAAAAATCACCCCTGATATCATTATTCAACTCAAGGGTAAAGTACCAATTTTTACCAGGAGAATCAATCAATACTGCTATATTCACAGCATAGTAATTTGTGCTTTTAAATTATTTATTTTCAGATTTTGTATCTCGCGCCCTTATCTGAAAAATCACTCCTGATCAGTAGCAGTATTGATTGATTCTGCTGGTAAAATTGCTTCTTTACTCTTAAGTTGAATAATGGTTAGGAGTGGTTTTTCAGTAGTGTTGAAACCACAAATTATTAAATTGATCATGGTCAACAAGTTCTCGAATCGCCGGAATTATTTGATTTTGTGGCATTCCTAGGTATCTGTGACGTGCAGAGTTTGATCATAAACAAATGGATCAATCAGATGATTTCCTATAAATAAATGAAGGTATTCAAATTAGAACTTGATTGGAAAAAGCAGGATTTTGTCGAATTTACCGAGCTACGAATTACAAAAATTGACTTTGCTCTCAAAGTCACCCTATCAAAGTTCTTGTACAATTACTGTCTTATAAGGATGGTTGAACAGCGTGTTTAATATTTTGGTCAAATTAATGGTAATACCTTTTATCCAGTAACCACAGCTGTTGAGATGAATTGGCGACTATGCATTAAAAATAATGGTCGACATTTGGAGCCTTAAAGGACTTAAGTAGTAGTTAATATTAAATTTAGACTGAAATTTAGCTTTTATTTCATATTTTTGCGTTTTAAAGCATTGCAATTTTCTTCAAAAATGTTTTTCTTTATTTTTAGGTTATAATTTTGACTTTCTTGCATTACTGCTTAGCACACGATTAAGATAAATAAAAAATCCAATATGGCGGTCTTTAGAAAAATTAAAGTTGACGATGTTTCCAGAAAGCCAAAACATAGAACAATACTGAGAACAACTTATTGTAATTTATCTTAAAAAGGTGATTTAAAGATGTTTTTACAGATTTCAAAAAGTTATACCATCTTTTCAAAAATACAGCATTTTGAATAACCTTTGGTTTTAGTTTTCATTCATTTCTGGGCATCATTCACAGGTATTAATTAAAAATAATATCGGTGAAAGTTAGTTTAACCAAAGTCATTTGATTTAAAATGAGTTATTTAAAGTCATACATGATTTTTAAGACAATTTTACTCTAAAAATTAATTAAAAATGTATAATTTAATGCTCTTATATGATGTAAAGTTTCTCAATTTAATGGCACAAGTCATAATATGTGCAGAGCATTAATTATTATGTTAACTTTAGATGGATAAGTCTATAGTGCACTTGGTCTACATACCTATATGGCTGTTTTAAATACCTCCTTCAGTACAAATAAAAATTATTGCGGTTTAAATTAGCACAAATTAAGCACTAAATATTCTGATAACTTTAGATGAATTCTAGAACATGATTAAGTTTATCGTGCACTTGGGTGTACCCACTAGTACTTGTAATATCTCTTTTGGGAGGACAGCACAAATTAAGCACTAATTATGCTGCCAACTTTAGAGGACTTTTTGAATATGGATACGTCCATCGTACACTTGGGCGTGCCCATTACTTTTTGGGAGAACAGCACAAATTATAATATTTATGGCACAAATTGAATACTAATTATCCTATTAACTTTCGATGGATTTTTGAACATGGATAGGTCCATCGTGCACTTGGGCGTGTCCGCTACTTACAGTATAACAGCACAAATTATAATAATTGCGGCACAAATTGAGCACTAATTAGCAGTACTATTTTTATAAAAATCGCAATATGGGTACGCCCAACTGAGCGGACATATACAACGGTCATACCTCGTTGAAAGTATTGAATAAAATTCTTGTACATTGTAAATATGTAAATCAATTATTAAAAGAAAAGAAAAGGTTCTCGTCTAATCACCGAAGTACTTGGATGGGGGTGACTGCATCTTAAAAGGACACAAAAACTATTTTTTCTTCAAGCGACAATAAAACGTCATATTATTGAACTACTGGCAGACGCTAAAAACTTTTTTTACTGTCTAGACATTAAAAGCAAAACAGTTATTTTTTTTCACAACTATTTAGAGGTTGGTACCTCGGTTATGTCATATTATGAATGTAACAGTAAAGTACCAACTTCATTCGTTCAGAATAAAACGTCACTATAACACTCGAGAATCTCGAAAATTTGAAAATAACACATGAAAATTAGCAATAAACGCTTGAAGAAAATAATATATTTCACTTGAGTTAAAAATGTAATTGTTTTGTTAATTTGCTGTCTCGGCTGACACCTCGCCAGCAAACTTTTAAGCTCAACAATTATATTGTTTAACTCCTAGTAAAATAATCTACTATTAGTCGCTTCGGATTTTGTTAGGTTTTGCCACTTGGGACTTTTTTACTTTAAACGTTTTTGTTGTAAGTTAGCTTGTTATGAGAAAAAGACTTCACACAGAATTTCTTATATTGATAGTGACCACTTAAAACCTTCAAATTTTATACCCCAACTGTTCATTTCAAAATTATGCGTTACGTTTATCACGTTATTATACGACAACGGCCACGTTGAAAGCACTGGTTCTTGTTCGAACACCGAAGTTAAGCAACGTCGCGCGCTGTTAGTACTTGAATGGGTGACCGCTTCGATACGTATTTACACGAAGAATAGTGAATTTCCTTATTATATTAGAGATATTTGGTTGTAACTATAAATACCCACAAATTCGTATACGGATGAAATTAAATATAAACTAGTAGAATGGACTGACACCTTTTTGGGCTGGTAGCAACGTGTAAGCAAATACATATGGTATTCAAGAGTGATATGACAATAAAAGTAAAACAAAAATAAAAAAAATTAAGAGAAAAATGAAAGAAAAAAATATTAAAAAAATGAAAAGAAAAATAGAAAAAAATTAAGAGAAAAAATTAGAATAAAAAACGAAGAGAAAAAAAATTAGGAGAAAAATGGAGAGAAAAATGAAGTGAAAAAATTAGGAGAAAAAAACTTAAAAAGAAAAAAATGAGGAGAAAAAAATTTAAAAAACGAAGAGAAAAAAATTACGAGAAAATTTGTTATTCACCATGTGCTGGCAGTGCAGGTACCATGCCACCGGTACCAAAAGATGCGAGTTGTCATGACGAACAACATTGGTTTGAGTCATGAAGCACAAAAATTGAATTGTAAGGTAATAATTTGTCTCCAAAACCTGTTTTGGACATGAATGGGTTGGGGACAGGAAGAGTGCGTCGTACCATGCCCAATTTCTAATCAGCTCTTCCTTGTGGTAGACCAGACTTACTGTGAAAAAATCAAGGTTTTGATGCTTCATGTAAGGCGCTATCGCGCGTACTAACTTGCAGGCTTGCTTGCTTACTTGTTTACAGATATAGGTTTTCCGACTTGCTGGATTACAGGAATGAGCTATCGAAAACGGTTTTTACCAAAAGACCTGGAATTCCGAGGCCAACAATAGTACAGCGAGGTATTTTTTAGTTGGGTGGATGGTTAGGTCAGAAAATGCGAAAAGTGGTTTTGCCATCTGGACGATTATAAGTTGGTAGCAACTTGGTGTTGCTACCAGAATTAAAATGTACAATAAGAAATGAAAATAATAAACTGTAGATGTAGATGTAGATGCCAATCGAATCAATATATTATATGTTATTTGTAATTGCAAACGCGCATACAGGTGTTTTACCTTATTGGGACTCATCAGTGTAGAGTAACTCGAATTTGAGTACAGATTACATATGTACGCTATTTTTATATCCATATCTCATGGTGACGTCTAATTTCCACTACGTGGCAATACAGAATTTTTCTGGTAGCAACATCAAGTTGCTACCAACTTATAATGGCAAAACCACTTTCGCATTTTCTGACCTAACCTTCCACCCAACTGAAAAATACCTTGCTGTACGATTGTTGGCCTCGGAATTCCACGTCTTTTGGTAAAAATCGTTTTTTAATAGCTCATTCCTGTGATCCTGAAAGTCCGAAAAACCTATGTCTGTAAACAAGCAAGTAAGCCTGCAAGTTATTACGCGCGATAGCGCCTCACAGGAAGCATCTAGAACCTTAATTTTTTCACAGAAATTGGGCATAGCACGACGCACCCTTCCTGTCCCAACCCCACCACATTCATGTCCAAAACAGGTTTTTGGAGGCAAATTATTACTTTACAATTCAACTTTTGTGCTTCATGACTCAAGCCAATGTTGTTCGACATGACAACTCTCATCTTATGGTACCGGTGGCATGGTACCTGCACTGCTAGCACATGGTGGATAACAAATTTTCTCCTAATTTTTTTTTCTAATTTTTTTTCTTCATTTTTTTCTTTTCATTTTTTCTTAATTTTTTTGAAATGTTTGGTTAAATTTTAAAAATTATTACGCAAAACGTTTGTAGTACCCATTGTAATGTGTCTGATATTTAATATATCCTAAATACATTTAAATTGGACTTTTCAGATTTTCCGTGTTAAACAGAATGCTCCAGATTTTCCGGGACACCCGGTATACGCATAATATTTAATATTTTTCTTTAATTTAGGTTTCTAACCCAACTTATCTGTTTGAGGTACAGTATTTAGTTTCATGTTATAATGACTGTTTTCCTTCTCTAAATTCTTTTGTACTCTTTAACTTGCAAAATTTTGTGTTTATAATAAATAACTTTCGGTAGTCACATTACTGTTTGTTATTGTTTAATTCTATTAGCATAATTAAACCTTTTCTTACTACCCCAGTTAAAAGGGCCAATAATAAGTAAATTTTTGACAAAAATAATAGTAGGATACCGCCTGCGCCATGTAATTGTAAATAGTATAAAGTACCTTATATTCATATTTTATACCGAAAATTAATTGTCATTATACAGGGTGTTTCCGAAAGGTGGCTTTACCAGAAGTTCTCTGGCTCAAAATAGACCGTTTGATACCAATTTACCTATATCCATCAGGGCGCCAGATAGCGTCAAACTTTCCAAAAAAATATTGTATATTGGGAATAACTCGAGAACGGCTCGACGGATTTTATTTCGCTTACGTATGCTGGTTATCTGCTTTAGAAGACGCTTTTCTATATAATGTGGACAAATTTCTGATGTCAGGAAAAAGTCGATTTCATACGAGCACTGTCAAATAAATGATAATATTTTAACAACCGTCAACGATACGAAACCAAAATAGTTCTGACAAATAAATACACAGTTTGAAAACTTTTTTTTCTTTTAATTATATTCCTTTAAAAATTTAAATCGCAATTTTGCATAAACTAAATGCCCGACAGTTGCAGGGTTTTGCACACACTAAGTACATATCATTACCTCCTATTTCTTGAAATATTTATGCTACATCTCAAAAATGACTGTTCTACGAATTTTAAAAAAGAACTTCAATATTTCATTTTTTTCCCATTTTTCTCGATAAAGTTATTACCTAATCGAATCTAATTGGTGCTCATTTTATTCGTATTTTTATCCTCTACAACTTTTTTTTATACTAATAACATTGGTTCATTACTTTTCACTCAGGAAAAAAAATTGAAAAAAAAACACCTTAATGACAATGAATATAAGGTACTTTATACTATTTACAATTACATGGCGCAGGCGGTATCCTACTATTATTTTTGTCAAAAATATTACTCTGTTTACTGTACTATACGTTTACTTTCAAATTTCGCATTACTGTTTCTTGGTCTGATAGTAATTTGGTACATAGAATTCTGAATGTCTTCTTCAAAGGGAAAAATTCAGTTTTTTTTCTGCAGATAGTACAGGTAATCGAAAATGATTCTAATTTCATTTTTTTTTAGGAAAGAAACGTCGAGTCTGTTCGTTCAGCGAAAGACGATAGAGTACGAGAAATAAGAAACGCCGTCGAACTCATGATTGCTCGTCTAGATTCTCAACTGAAAACCAAATTGCTCACTTTAATGGGACAAAAAGATTCTCTAACACAGGTAACTGTAACCTACCCCATCCATCCTTCATAGTATAATTTTAAATATTACACTCAGGAAACTGAACAGTTGGAACATCTTTTACACGAAATTGAACACCAGCTAAATACGTGTACTCGTTCTGAACTGATTACGAAAAGTGGAGAATTATCCCGAATGATTCATGCAATCCGTAAGAAACCGATGACTAGCTTTGTTACTGCACCTGTACCTGCTGATTTTCATAGGTGATTTTTCATCAGCCGAGTATTCTGTCGCTATAGATTTTTTTTAGTGAGATAGTTCCTAATTACGATAGCAGTACGTTCGTCATGCACGGTTTCTGTCGTTTACAACAGAAAGCGGATCCTGTATATTCGACACCTTTACATTGCAACGGACTTTGTTGGCGACTAAAAGTTTACCCCGACGGAAACGGAGTAGTGCGGGGTAATTACCTATCAGTATTCTTAGAATTAAGTGCGGGATACCCGGAAACATCCAAGTATAAGTTATAATACATTTTCTCAATTATATTAAAAATGTAATATCCTTAGATACGAGTATAGAGTAGAAATGATCCATCAAGTAAGTAGGGATGCATCTAAAAACATAGTTCGTGAATTCGCTTCTGACTTTGAAGTCGGGGAATGTTGGGGGTACAATAGATTTTTCAGATTAGATTTACTTTCCAGTGAAGGTTATCTTAATATCGCTCTCGATACTTTAATATTAAGGTAATAATCACCATATTTCGTTTAAAGTGTATAATTTTTTAATAAGATTTCATGTTCGTGCACCTACGTTCTATCAACGATGCCGGGATCAGCAGTGGTACATTAATCAGTTGCAGACTGTTCAAAATCAATATATTTCTCAAATTAATCAATCGAAAGAGGTACTACTGTCTCCACATTTGTTTTCTTAACCTAATAGCATTTTATTTTTAAGCGTTTAGCAGCTGAAATAACTCGTAATGCAGTCGCTGCATCTTTAAGTACTAGCAGTTCTGGTCAAGTTGCCGAACCTGGCGATAGTAAAGGACTGTTTAACATGCCCGTAACACCGGTGGCTATTCCTGTCTTGGGTAATATCGAAACCACGCCGTCGACATCTCGTTCGCTGAAGGACATGCATCCCGTTACTTTGTGCGCCTTAACTAAGACTCTTATATCAACTTCTGTGAGTCCAAGGTAACAATTTTGAAATTTATTTTCGTTTCGAGACGAATCATAATGATACCTTTTTTTAAATTTTACTATCAAGTTCATATTCAAACTGTGAATGGTTTCGAGAGCGAGTTCTTGCCACTTTTTCTGAGTAACACGATGTTTGTAGTTTCTCGTGGGATTTAATACGCTTTGGCGCCGATGATTCGATACGGGGGTAGATTTATAGATTGTTGCTTAAAAAATATATGTAATGGCGGCAATCCCGCCCTTGAATTTTGATTATTAATAAGATTAATACAGAGAACTCAACTGAATGATACCATTTACTATTGCGTCTATCTGAAATGGAAAAGAAAACATCAAAAACTGGAATTCGAACACTTGCATAAGTATAGCTGTTACAGTTTTTATGATTTACTTTCTCTTTCCGTTAATATCTATTTAGAAAAATTTAAGATGAGGTGCGTGCGAAATTATGCACTGGGTATGCATGTGCGCCCTAAATTGTTCAGAACTTAAGAAATGCTTACGGTACTGTAACACTTCGTGCTGTTCATGAATTGTCGTGTGTGCATACTGAGTGCGCACACTTCACATCTCACTTTTAACTTGTGCACTAAATGAATTGACAGTAGAAACGTTAACTTAACCTAATTCTAGAGTAAAGGTGAGTGACAAATGTCTTATTGTAATTGAGACAAAACCAGTGGCTCAATTTGTTGGTGCTTGTAACATGTTTGAGATATTGTTATCTAGGTGACGTAAGTCTTTGGAAAATATTCTAAAAGTAAAATGCAACTGTTATTAATGAACGTTTATTAATGCCCATAAGAGTAATTTAAATCGTAGTAAAAAATGTTGTCAACTGATAGCACTGGTGCCTGTAATTTTTAGGTGATTTTCTCCGAATACCAAAACTACGTTCCGTTTTAACACGTGAAATCATTGGTTAAAACCATAATATTTCCTCCCTGTTTTACATTAGCACTTTATTAATAGCACCTTTGTTTTATAATTGATATACTTGAATTTAGGTACACTAATGAAATTTAAAACTTGGACACCACAATTTCTGTAAACAAAAGTTTGCACATTGTGAAGCAGGCTTAGGGGTATCATTTACAATTCTAACAGCAGGTAGTCTCAGCAGGGGTTATCTTATAGAAGGACTGTAGAATGAATCAAATGAATGAATATTACACTAAGCACGTTTTAGAAAATAGGTAATTTACGTTGCTTACTTAATTTTTTTCTTTAAAGAATATATTTGAAGGTATCACTAATTAAACACCATAGCTCGATTAATTATCGAATCAAAATTATTTCTAATTTTATTTTGTAAACATTTCTAAACAAAATTTTGATCCGAGAAATAATCGAGCTATGGTGTTTAATTAGCGATACCTTCAAATATATTCTTTAAAGAAAAAAATTAAGTAAGCAACGTAAATTACCTATTTTCTAAAACGTGCTTAGTGTAATGATTCATTCTACAGTCCTTCTATAAGATAACCCTGCTGAGACTACCTGCTGTTAGAATTGTAAATGATACCCCTAAGCCCGCTTCACAATGTGCAAACTTTTGTTTACAGAAATTGTGGTGTCCAAGTTTTAAATTTCATGAGTGTACGTGATTATCTCTATATTATTTTTTATTACCGGTTTTGTATTTGTTGATTTTCTTCAATACAATTGATAATAATTAATAACTGAGTGCTTTAAATTGTGATAAAACAGTGTTTTTTTTTAATGGTGAAAGTAAATAATTTACGTGGAAATTTAGTTAATAAATCGTGAAGGAATAGACCTAAATTCTCACGAAAGATCTCGTTTGGCCAGGAAACGCATTCTGCGGTATGTTGAACAAAATTTATTTATTTAATCGTATGGTACATTTTAAATATTCTATTGTGATGTAAGTGTTATGTATGGTGCCCCAGAAGATCAGTATAAACCTGTACAGTGTGGTGACGAAACCGTGTGCAATTGTGGATTGGTTCGTCTTGGCAAAGCATTTACTTGAAGGTTTAACCAAAACCTAAAACATTCCAACCCTTACCCACCCTAGTATTCACATACAATAATATCAATTAAGTGTGTAATGTGATTGTGTTTTGTGAAATTGTGTTGTAAATTTTTTCCTAATTATCCGGGAGGGTCTTGATGACCAGGTCCGGAAACCAAAGTGGTGATTCTCTGGAACAACATGTTTTTCTTGTTGACCATGTACTGTACTGTACTGTAAGGTACTGATCACCTTCCATATTTTATATTTGCGCCAAAAACCCTAAAAAATACACACGAAAGAAAAACTCTAAAGAAAATTGACGTACGTTTGACGTTTAATTCCGGAAATCAAAGTGGTGATTCTCAGGAACAACATGTTTTTCTTGTTGACCATGGAGTACTGTAAGGTACTGATCACCTTCCATATTTTATATTTGCGCCAAAAACCCCTAAAAAATACACACGAAAGAAAAACTCTAAAGAAAATTGACGTACGTTTTGACGTTTAATTCCGGAAATCAAAGTGGTGATTCTCAGGAACAACATGTTTTTCTTGTTGACCATGGAGTACTGTAAGGTACTGATCACCTTCCATATTTTATATTTGCGCCAAAAACCCCTAAAAAACTACACACGAAAGAAAAACTCTAAAAGAAAATTGACGTACGTTTTGACGTTTAATTCCGGAAATCAAAGTGGTGATTCTCAGGAACAACATGTTTTTCTTGTTGACCATGGAGTACTGTAAGGTACTGATCACCTTCCATATTTTATATTTGCACCAAAACCCCTAAAAACACACACGAAAAAACTCTAAAGAAAATTGACGTATGTTTTGACATATTGGTATATTACATTAATAAGTAATGTATAAAACTATCATTATTTATAGAAATATTGCAAATAACTGACGAATAATGATGAATTGTCTCAACCTTTGAGTTTGGAAGATGACGTTCTTGTGAGTGAACAGGGTACTTCATCGAATTCAAATGTCATAAAAAACGTACTTCACCAAAATTACATAAAGTAGTAGAAACGAAAAACTGTAATAAAACACTTTAGCAATCTTCACTTGATATTTTTAATCAAGTTTGTTAAGTTAAGTTATTTTGTACTTTCACGTAATATAACTCAAATTTTATCTAACTCAAGCGCGACTTCAGAATTGCTATTTACGGTAACTATACTATACAGTGTGTCCGCGGATTGAGTTGAAAAGAGAAGAAAAATTTTTATTATTGATTTTACGCCAAAAAATAATTTTTTACATAAAGTTCTGCTTTGTCAAAGAAGTGTATTTGCAATATTTGAATCCATGATCAGATCAACGTTGTGTTAATAAATTAAGAAAATGTGAAAATGGTTCAAGAGAGAAGTCCCATTATTTATCATTTTAGGGTAAAATTTTATTTGAAAAGTTGTTTAAAATCTAAAACTATTTCTAAATGCAAAATTTGAAATGAAAGTTAACAACAAAATTCATATCTTCTCAAGACACATTGTTCCTATTCAAACATTATTTTATAAAAATATTTTTCTACGTAAGATCCCCCAACCTTAACACCTTTTTCATCCTTTGGATGAAATTACCCTAGACTTTGGAAATCGTTGAGGGTACATTTATTTCATTTACCGCATCCCGTATTCTTTCTTTAAGGACTTCGAGGTCATGCGGCAGGTCATTCGCTTAAACCTTTTATTTAAAATACCCCACAGGGAAAAATCCATGGGTGTTAGATCAGATGATCTCGCAGGAAAATGAATTGGTCGAAATCTTCCCATCTATCGTTCACCAATGTGATATGTGAACCACTGTCGTACCAAAAGTGTGCAATGGGCCGGGCAACCATCCTGCTGTACTATGACACTTAACAAACTTTGTCAATTGTCGTGGATGCATGATTTTCATTTTAAATTTAAACTTAAAAGAATAATACAATAGAAAACCAAAAACTCTAAATTTATTAATCACATTTTGTATTTAAACTTCGCTTCAGATTATAAAAAATTTTTCATATAAAATTGTGTCACCTAGGTTCTCTGTTCACGTTGCTAGGAACAGATTCGATGCAAAATCGACCTTTTTTCAAATTAGTCTCGCATTAAACCGGCTCAAGATATTTTCGTTTCGAAAAAGTTTCGAGTTTACGAAAAAATGTGTCTTTATTTTTCGATTTAGATTTTTTTGTACGAGGGCATCTTCGAGGTTAAAAAATGTAAAAATAGTCAAAAAATTTCAAACAAATTGAGCCGTAATTTGACCACAACTCGCTTATTTACGGACCGAGGTGATAAGAAAAATATAAGTTAAGACAAGGATACCCAATACAGGGCCAGTGTTCAGTATATCGCGGCGTGCTGTTGCATTGGTAGGATAGGCACGCATTGAGGGAACAGTGTTACTTCGTTCGTGAGGCTCCTAAGGACCTGGGCTCAGCTAGTGATAAATAATAGCACTTCTCTCCTAAAACTTTTTCACATTTTCTTAATTTATTTTAAGCTACGTTTATCTGATTTTAGGATTTATACAGGGTGGTTCACCGGGAACTGCCGCGATTGTTTATGGAAAAACTGTACGTAGGAAAATTCTTAAAGTTTGCAAACATACCAAAGTCGATGCGGGTCATTCAGCAAAATATTTTAAAGATGACGGAACTTCCGGTTTTACCGGAAGTATGTATCAACTTGCTTATTTTAAAATGGAACACCCTATATATTACTACATTTTTAGATTCTACGTCTAATTCTAGGCATATTTCATGTACAATGTCACATACCTCACCTCAATCGTTTCTGACTTATTTAATGTTTTATGTCAAAATTCGCGTTTGCAAATCAAAAACTAATTTGAATTATCAACTATTAAAAAATTTTCAGGAATTTTCCTACGTACAGTTTTCTACTAAACAATCGCGGCGGTTCCCGGTGAACCACCTTGTATATGGCAAATATAATTTTTTTGACAAGCAGAACTCTTTATAAAGATTGACTTTTTGTCGTAAAATTAATAATAAAAATTTTTCTTCTCTTTTCAACTCATTCCGCGGACACACTGTATATATCGTAAATATTGAATTTGAGGTATATCACTTGAAAGTACATAAAAAAAGCTACAATTTCATTTTTTCCTACACCATGTAGACAAAGTGGGAGCATTTTGAAAAATCGTCAAAATTCGAGTGAAAGTTAAATATTGGCAAAACTATCTAATTGTTTTAACTGAAATTTGGCATGCTGTTAGTAGTTAATAATGACAACTTTTCCTGAATATTTACTCCAAAAGGGTTAAAAATTTCCTTTTTGCAAAAAAAAGGCTGTTGTTATTGGCATCAAAACACTCGAGGCCTATAATCAGGTAATGTATATCCTGTGATAGCTTGAATAGTTGTCGCTCAGGTTTTATTAAAGTGAAAACTTTTTTAGGTGAGAAGTTTACACTTCTGTCTTGTGGTCTTAAGCACACATGCTAGTTTATTCTCTAGAATTTAGGAACAAAAATCTGCCTCCGTCAGAAACTAAAACTGGAATTTCAAGGCGCCAAGAATTTTGAGATCTAATAAATATTTACTTTATGTTTATTATTATGTTATTCTTAACCGACATAATGAAAGACATTGGAACTCTACAAATCCCCACATAGTACGAGCTGTTCGTCAACAAGTTCGATTTGGGATAAATATAAGTTGTTTTTGTTTAAAATAAACTGATATAGCGCTGTTTTGAAGAAAATTTAAATGCGGATAGATATCTGGACATACTCCAATCAAACATTTTCGATATTCTTGATGGTGTTCCTTTAAATAAAGTAATAGAGATTAACTTTCAACTCATAACGCACTTCGAATAAGATAAATACTCACTTTAGAAACCGTTAGATAGGAACACATGGACCTATAAGGTACCCACCACGATCTCCGGATCTAACACCTCTAGATTTTTTCTTTAGGGAGTGTTGGAAAATAAAATTTATAAAGCAGTCATCTTAGTCCGAGAACAACTCGATCAAAGAATTCATGAAGTCTTTGTAGAAATAAAACCATTGCACATCATGAGTTCCGTAAAATCCATTCGAAAAAGATGTCAGTAGGGCATAGAAAATAACGAAGGAGCTTTCGAACATATACGATGTTTCTCGTTATTTTTTAGCTTAGTTTTGTTTCTAAAAGCTTTTGTTTCATGGCCTACTGTGGTTTAACGTAATAAAGTTTAAATAAATCGCCTAGGAAATTAATATCAGCCATGTTGTGTTATATTTTTGAAAGGAAATTTAAATTACTATCTTTTTTCGATTAAAAATATACAGAGTGTATATTATTCAACAATCATAAAGAAACTTTTGAATAAAATATTTTTCTGTATCTGTTTTTAACTTAAGAAATATATTTTAAAATTGACAATTTTTTTTATTTTCCCCTGTATCTCTTAAGGGCTCTTAAAAGAGCACATGACACCTATATTACTTTTCTGATAGCACTAACAATTACGGACAAAAAGAAATCCAGAGGCATAATGTCGGGAGATTCTTGTGGCTTTTTCTTTCGTTTGGGTACAATTCTATAACTACAGGAAGAAGTTCGCCTTGCAAAAATTGTACACCAGTAAGATTTTCTTTTAAAAATTGTCATGATATTCTGTTTTTACAATCCTAGCTCAGACGTTAACTTTTGTTGACGTTGTGTGTGGCTTTACATCATCCAGTTAGGATTCTCCATGGACTACTTTCAAAGAATGAATGTTTTATTAGATACCTTGAATTATAAACTAAACTTTTATATCAGCTGATCACTTTATTAAAAAACAGTTCAGGTTTTTTATACGAACATCCGTTATATGTTTTGTACTAGTACTTGAAGATTTTGAACTTCAATTTTCGGTCCATTCTGAAATTGGGAAAACTTTAATTTTCTCGTACGTACAAAAAACTCTTTGTTTATTTTGAAATATCTTGGAGGCGGGAGAGTTTCATCGGAATCAATTATACCTTCTCCGAGCACGTTGCAGCCATGGAAGAAATTGCAATATTTTTTTTTAATTTAATGAGAAATTTTTCTTTTCTTCAGTGAATATTCGTTGTGAGATTTTATTTCGATTGAATTGTGGCAACGCCAGTGTAGTTTTGTTTCATTTTTCTATAAATTATTGTTTTGGTTAATAAGTTTTGAATCGGCTCTGATGAAATACTAGTAAATAACGTGGGACGATTAAGGTTGGAAACTCAAATTCTGAATTTGACAAATGCACCATACCGTTTCTAACAACTTCGCCTAGTTAACAGAACTTGAAGTATAAGTAAAAGGCACTGGTTTTCAAATAATCTTGAGGAGCTCAATTAAAGTGTGTTGATATGGACGTTCTACTGAAAAGAAGAGGAAGAGGTTAAAAACAGCTATATAGCTATGGAAGAATTAAAAGAGTTGCTACAATCCCTTACTTCACAAGTTAACAAAGGATTCCTAGACAACAATAACGAAATAAAAAACTCAAGGAAGATATAGAACGTCGAGAAGAACAATGGAAAGAAGATAGATTACAGCTTACACAAACGATTCAACAGCTAGAATCCAAAATGCAGAAACAAGATCAAATTATTGAAGACCTACAAATCCGATTAAAAAAGCAAGAAAAAAACAAAAAAGCTCAAAATGTTATCATAAAAGGTCTAAATTTACCAAACGACAATTTAGAATTTAGAACATGAAGAGTTTTTCAAAAGAATAAAATAGCGAAGTAACTGTGAAAGTAGCCTTTAAATTAGAGCGGTGGTTCTTTCTCCAATTGATTTTAAATTCTCAATTTTAAGCTTAAGATCCTTCTTATGGAGACGCAGAAATAAAACTCTTTCACTGTTCTATTGTTCGCGACTATAAAAAGTTTCCGAAACGTCGCGAACAATAGAACAGTGAAAGAGTTTCATTCCCCTGCGTCTCCATAAGAAGGATCTGAAGCTAAAAATTGAGCCTTTAGATTAGGAAATAACTCACAAATAGTAATAATTCTCGCTAAATTAAATAACAGAACAGATAAACAATTAATAATTTAAAAGGAAAATCAATATACATTCAAAACGACTTAACAAAATCAGAATTAAAAATACAGAGTATTCTATGGCATCGCACACAAGAAGAAAGAAGGAATGGTAAAAAACTAAATAGCGTTTCAAAAACTATACGTCGAAAATGATACATACGTGTGGGACAAACAACTACAACAGCTAACAAAACAACATAATCCTTCTATCGGTCCAAAAAAAACTATTAAACTGTAGCAAACACTTAGGTATAATAACATTTTGGAATATTAGTGGTTTCATCAATATCTTTAACGTGGACGGTTGGAACTCAAATAGTACTACAAGAAAGTGATATAATATGCTTAAGTGAAACCTGCTGCACTAATAATATAAACAAACTTCCAACTTATTTAAGTCATTATCAAATAATATGTAGTAATACTGAAAAAGGCAAAAGTAAAGGTCGTGCTAGTGATGGACTCTTAGTGTTATTAAAAATCAATTTACCTCAAAAATAATAGAAATATCAACTTGTTGGATAGGGTAATCATTGAAATAACAACAAACAATGAAACTTACCTATTAGTGTCGGTTTGTCTAAAACCCAGTCTGAACGGAATGTGTTCGATTGTTACACGAATCACTCTCGGCTATTAATGATGAGTATAAAAACAAAAAATCATAGTAGTTGGCGACTTTAATGCTCATATTGGACAATTAAACCAAATTGAAGCAAAAATATTAACCTCTTCAGAAGTCAGTGAAACAAGAAACTCTTTACACCAAACCTACAACAAGAGAGGAATCAAGTTGCTGAACATGATGCAAACTGAAGGCTCATATGTTTTAAACGGTCGTACGAACGGAGACTCAGTCAGTTATAGACTTAACTTGGGGAATCTTGAATTTCTGGAATTAGTTTTCCAACTTAAAATATACCCTACTATCACAAACTCGGACCATTCTATCTGTACTATCGACTTTAATAAAAAACAACAATTCTTAATAAAATTTAGATACAAACACGAAAATATTAGTCAATACCTTCATCAGTTAAACAATTCATCACAAATTTGTCAATATACGGAAAACATTGACACGCTAAACAATAACTTAACTGTTGTAATAAAAGAAGCCGCTTGCTTTGCAGGCATGATCAAAATAACAAGAATAAACGAAACACAAAGTAAACCTCACAACCTATGGTTTAACAATGAATGTTTTGTTCTAAAAAAAAAAACCAAAAAAAGTCTGACATTATACCGCAACAATAATACACATTCAAACTTGGAAGCTTACCTAAACAACAAAAAAACATACCTTCAAACCATAAACAAACAAAAACATACTTACCACAAACAACTAGCGGAAGCTATCTCCAACACAAAAAACAGCATAGAATTCTGGAAAACTGTTAATAATTTAAAACCAAAACAAAAACATTCTGTTGAAATAAAAAGTGACATTTCGGAAAATCTTCTATCAGAAAATGTATTTCAATGATAACACTAATATTATTAAACCAGCAATCATAGACTGCCGACATCCATACTTAGACAGCAACATTACATTTAATGAACTTGAACATTGCTTCCAAAACAATACTTCACCAGGAACAGATGGACTTAACAACGAATTTTATAAAAACTTAACTACGTACTGGAAACACTATATCCTAAACATGTTCAACAAGATACTACAAAAGAAGAAACACCATCATCATGGTCATCAATAGAAATGTTTCACATATTCAAAAAAGGAAATAAAATTAATTACGCTTACCGGTATCGCGCTGATCAACTGCATTTGCAAATTGTTTTACCCAAATTATCTATAACAGAATTTATATTGTGGTGTGAAGAAAACAACGTGCTACAAGAAACTCAAATGGGTTTCGGAAAACAGAAGCTGCATTGATAACATATTCTCGTTAACAGCAATAATACAAATACACCTACAGAAGAAAAAAGAACAATATATGCAATATTTATAGATTTTAGTAGAGCTTTTGATAGTGTGAACCATAACAAATTATGGGAGAAGCTATATATCTCAGGTGTATCTACGAAACTTATTAAAATACTACAAGATTTATACGTAAAAGCTAACCTAAAGATAAAAAACAACCTCGAAGATTCAAACCCATTAAAATATCAAAAGGTGTGCTACAAGGTGATCCACTAAGTCCTCTACTGTTTGCTCTCTATATCAACGACTTAGAAATTTTTTTTAGGCAACACAACATACGTGGACTAAACATAGATGGAAACACAGATGTTCTAAGCCTAAGCTATGCAGATGATATTGTTTTATTATGCGAGTCTCAAATCGATGTTCATAAAAAATTTAAATTGTTAGAACTATATTGTTCGGAAAATCTAATTACAGTAAATACAAATAAAACGAAAATACTAGTTTTACATAAAGGACGCAGACCACATTTGACTTTCAAATATAAAGGAGAAAATATTGAATTGGTGAATAACTTTTGTTATCTGGGAGTGAAATTTTCGTCTTCAGGAAAATTTAAGTTGGCCGCAGAACACAGTTTCAAGAAATCAGTAATCGCAACACAAACAGTTAAAACAATTCTTCAAAAAGCAAATCACACAGTTGGGAAGAAAAAAATTGCTTACTAAAATCTATTATAAATGCAACAGCACTGTACGCATCAGAAATCTGGGCACTACAACAGGTCGAACGAGTAGAGAGATGCCAATTACACTTCCTAAAGAATATACCAGATTAATGCAGAGGATAACTGCACAATCTGTAACAAACAAGAATCAGAAGATCTTTAACACATTCTATTAGTGTGTCCCATTTATGAACCACTACATTCTCATTATTTACAAGACTATAATCTTTCCACTCATAACAGAGAAACGGTCCTCCACATGTTAACAGACTTAAACTCTAAAAAAATTAACAAGCTGGTTTCTATACACTAAATCTTTTAAAATTACAGTTTTTTCATAAACGAATAAAATTTTAAGTTTTAATGTTAATGAACGTTAATGTGACTTTTAGTTTTAAGTACCAATATATATTAAAAAGAATGTTAAATATTTGTAAATTTGTACACTCAAATTCTTGTAAAGGGACAAGTCGTCCTTGAATACAATAAAACTATTATTATTATTATACATCCTGTAAAATATTTTAGGACTGTTCTGTTCCACTTGGTGGAAATAAAATTCTTTGAAATGTTAGTTTATTCAACTGAACACAGCTGAAACTGACATTGTTTGAATCTTCCATACTTCTTTATCCAAGTATGTATACCCGTGTCAGAGCACACTCTCTGTGTTCGAATTTTAAAAACAAAATAGACGACTTATGTACTATTAAAAAAAAACGAAAGTGATGAACACAAGATATTGAGGTGGCAAAAATAAATAACAAGGACCGGTCTCGAACCAAATTATTTGAAAGAAAAACTGGAGGAAGAGGTAATACAATGGGAAAAGAATTCAGAAAGAAAACAATTCGGTCTCTCATTAACTTTAAAAGTTAAAATTGTATATGTATGTTTGTGTAACAGCAATGTATTCATTTCAGTTAAATTTTATTTACAATTTAAAGTTTTATTAAACTGTTGGTAAAACTTATGATCTAATTCATCATCTGGATCTTCTAAGCATTTATCAGAATCTGACAGGGGTATCACACATATTGGATTAAACTCTAGTTTACAACCAACCACAGCGTCTACTTGAAGGGATCTTCTTTTTAATGCCCACAAATGCACTTCATTGTAACATGCACATTGCCACGGATTCGAAAAGATATTTATCACTGACAATGTCTTGCTAATGCCCTCTAAAAATGTTATTGTGAATATAGGTCAAATTATTTCCTTGTAGCTCCAGCTCGTCTAATGCAATCAGAGGCGAAAAAACATCTCCAGTTAACTGATATATTCTGTTATTACTTAAATTTAAATTAAATAAGGTTTTAAATTTTCAAACGCATTTTCAGCGATAGTCAGAATTTTATTGTTACTCAAATCGAGTATTTCAAGCTTCTTTGTGTGTTTAAAGGCATTAGACGGAACTCTTCTTATTGCATTGTAAGATAATTCTAACACCGTTAGTCCTGAATTGATATCAAACCATTCTTCCTCGATGGTATCAAGTTCGTTGTGACTTACGTGAAGCGCTCTTAAGTTGGGCATATTGGTAAATATTCCATGTTCGAAGAAACTCAGACGATTTCCTTTCAGACGAATTCGCGAAACCGAAGGGACGATACTGAAAACACCAACTTCTATCATCCGAATTTTATTATCAACTAAAACAATTTCTTCCAGTTTGGGCAAATTCACGAATGCGCCGAATTTTATTTTATTAATATTGTTGTCGCTGAACACCAAGGTTGTTAATTCTAAGAAATTTTCAACCGCACTTTCTTTTAAAATTGGAATGTTTTGTTTATAACATTCTATGTTGGTTACTTTTGGTGAAACGATTTTCGGTGTGATACATCCATCAACTTTCGTCGACATAGAAAAATCTCCCACTTCGTCTATCGAAAATTTGATTAGCGTATCTTTGAACGTTATTTCTTTACAGTTTTGGACTGATTCTAATAAATGAAATCCCGAGAAGAGGATGTATAATATTGCTATCGAATGAACCATTTTATTTTACTGTTTAATCTTTTTGTTTGTTGGACATATACTTATATGTTCAGGGTTATCGTAATTACTTTTGATTAATTTATCTGGTAATAAGTGATTTGAGTTTTCTATTTATAATCCTGCTTATAAGAAATATATAAATTATTAAAGGGGATTATCCTTCTCTGAACGAGTTAAAACAACAAAAATAATTTTTATCAATCATTTAAAAATCTAAATCATTCTAAACAGTTTGTTTTTATTTATTATTCGAATTTGTTTTGTTGTGAACATTCTATTTATCATTGCTTTATGGCGGGTCATTACTTTTGTTAGCCAGTTTCTTTGCTTGTATTGTTCAATATTGTTTGCTGGTCTCTCGAAAATAATTATTTCAAAATATTAGAAATGTGTGAACGTATGATTACTCGTAGAAAAATTGACCTTATCATATGTTAGATACATCTGTTTAAAATAATAAAAAAATATCTACAATAGTTTCCCATAAATCATAATCAATATCTCCTGGTCAAATTTCAAACAAAAAACGCCAACTTTTATTATTTTTGTTAATTTTAATCCGTATTTTATTAAAAGATTCTAATTATCCATAAAAGACAGGGAACAAACCCGGGTCTCGCATTAATTCGACAAAAAAATCGCAACGTCATACTTATTTGTGTTGTCATGGAATTTTCGGGTTAATTTTTAATCAAATGTTCACCATACTTACCCCAGTCAATAGAGCAAACAGTAATTAAATTTTTGACAAAAATAATAGTAGGGTACCGCCTGTGCCATGTAATTGTAAATAGTATAAACTATGTACCTTATAATCAAGTTTTATACCGAAAATGAATTGTCATTATACGATTTATTAACATTTAAATGCAAAAACACGTGCTTTTTTAATTCTTTTTTCAGTTGAGTAAAAAGTAATGAACCAACGTTAATGATGTGAAAAGAAAATTTGTAGAGGATAAAAATACGAATAAAATGAGCGCTAACTCGTCTCGATCGGATAATAATTTTCCAAGAAAAATCGGAAAAAGTGGAATATTTGCGTTTTTCTTTAAAAATTCGTAGATCGGTTATTTTTTGAGATGTAGCGTAAATTTTTCGAGAAATAAAAAGAAATTATTCGTACTTAATGTGTGCAAAACCCTAAAATTGTCGGGGAATTAGTTTATGCATAATTGCGATTTAAATTTTTTAATGCAATATCTCCAATCGAAGCTAAATGCTCGTGTGATAGTCCGATTGTCAAAAATAAAAATAAGTTTTAAACGTGAAATAGAAAGGAACAAAACGTATGTTTTCAATTTTTGATAAAATGATATTTAACACGCGAAAAATGCATGCAAAGTTAACTGAAATTGACCGAGTACGAGCAAACAGTGGAGTGGTGGGGGTACTCGGCCGCTATCGCCGTTTGAGGAGGACTGCGATTATAAGGGCGCTGCTAGCGGCCGGGTACCCCCATCACTCTATCGCTTCCTTGCTCTCGGTCAATTTCAGTCATCTTTGCATCCATTTTTCGCTTGTCAAATATCATTTTATCAAAAAATCAGAATCATACGTTTTATTCCTTTCATCCCACGTTCAAAAAAATTTTTTTATTTCTGACAATCCGGACCCCCTCCATGAGCATTCAGCCTCGTGAAATATTGCATTAAAAACTTTAAATCGCAATAATGCATAAACTAATTGCCCGATAATTCAAGTTTTGCACACATTAAGTACGCCCCCCCCCTATAATTACCCCTTTTTCCTCAAAAATAATTTTTAAAACCCAAATATTAGCTACCAACGAATTTTTTTTCTTTTTTTTCCCCTCACAACTTTTCTTTTGACACTATTAACGTTGGTTCATGCAATCTTTTGCATTTAAACAGCATGCAAGACAATCATGAAACGGCTACCAACAATTATTTGAGGTACAGAAAACTCGCACTAACTAGTAATAAGTGTAATCAAAGACTGTTAAGTTCCATCAAAACGAATAAGGGTAAAATTAATTCATCTGATATCAACAACAATACTGGTCAGCGAGTGTAATCCATAAACCATCAATAAGGGTGAATTAATCATTATAAACGTTCTCGTAACTAGTTAGTTGCTGCGATAATTTATAATCAAACAAAAACAAATTATTTTTCATTTGTTTCAATCAATAACTTATGTATGTTTCAGGATTACCAGGAGCAATGCAGCTGGAGATGTATCTGTAAATTCGACTACAACAACAAATGCAACAGAAGTTCCTTGTAATAATGCATCATCAACTTCTTCGGTTCAGACTCAGGTTACTCAAAAATCTCCATCGAGCGAAGGTGGAGTATCTGTGCAACAAAACGATAGCAATGGAACGTCCGAGTTAAACATGCCTAGACATCTTTTTGCATTAAGTTTATCAGTCAGCTCCCCTAGTTTATTTAATTCTCTTACAGTAAGCAGTGGCAGTAGCGATACAGATGTGAGTATTCTACTACTATACGGTAACATTTGCGTTGTTAAAAAAACTGTAGGATCTCAGCGAGCCAGAGGGTATATTTGAAGATGATACACGTCCGAATTTAATTACGGTAGATTCAAATGACGAAAATGATGTTGATGATGAAACGATGTCAGGTATGTTGACTTTAGTTTACACACAGTTGACCTTATTTGTACTAGTGTCAGTAGTCTAGTAAGTTGAGCACTTTAGTACCGCCACGTCTAATTTGTTTTGGTACCCTGTCACTCTGGAATTAAAGCTAAACTATAAGTTACTAATTGTGCATTATCTACGTTCTTTTGAAACATCATTGATCCGCTAAAATGGTAGTTTATGTGCGATAGTTCGTTATAAACGTACTTATTTTATCTGTCTTATGCATAGTTCTGTTCCAAAACTTTTTGTCAGTACTGGACATATATGCTCGGTTTATTTGTGACTCAATTTTAACCTTCTTATAGTGAGCGCTTTTATAAAGTCGGATACCAAAATTCAATAACTTAACTTGAGATTAAAATCAAATAAGGTCAGTTGATTTTAGTTTAATTGCTTAACTCTTATTCGGTGCTAAAGTGTTCTTCAAATTTAGGTAATGGCGATAGTTCCAGAAATGTGTATTTTGACGCTTCACCTCCTCAACAGCCATGTGCTGATGACGAAACGGCCGAAAAAGATTGCGAAAACACGAACCCTGAACAACTCCAAGCTTCCTAAAATCCTATACCTCTTATCAACTAAAACAAACACATTTACAGAAATATCTTTATTCATACCTAAATTTTTATGTAACATAATAATCAATAAAAATTATTTTTACAAATTATTGAAACGCGTACTTAAATAATAACGTATTTTAGGTGAAAACGACGTGGAATACGCCGAATTTTCGATGGCTCAGCGGATGTTGTTAAGAGAACCGAGTCCGGCGGGTGCTGTTGGAATCAGTTCTCCAACACGAAGTGGTAGTTCTTTAGAAGATAAAATAATGTTATTTAACTTATTAGACAGGCACGAACATTCCGCCAACGGTCTTCCCGAACCGGAATCTATCTGGTTGCAATCCACACCTCGAAACACATCTTTGGGTATTCAAGTTTTTTTTTCTAGTGCATTTTTAAATCAGAACATATTTACAGGTAACCGTTGCAATCTACCGTTAATTGATTTAACTCAACCTGATAGTCCCGTAAATATTGGTATGTTAAATAGAAACTCGAAATCGAAAAAGGGTAAGTAAAATCATCGATTGCGGCGTGTTGTTATACAAGCTTTTTTTCTTCTTTCTCAGCTCAAAATTCGAGATGCTTCGATAATGGTACCATAACTGAGGTTGTGGCGTTGGATCATCTTAAAAATGTATATCAAATAATTATTTATTGCTGTAAACGTTTATTGGAGTTTTTAGGAAGGTTTTATGGGTCCATTGCTTGAGTCGTTCATACAGGAGAGGAGCAACCGGCCGGAACGTGACGCTAATCCTTTAGAAACTTTTCTCAGATCTCTCACTTCCACCGCCGAATTAGAAGATATGAGGAAGTCGGCGCAATGCGATCATTTCTTGGTTCCTAAACCTTCAGTTTGTTTAGTGCATCCGACTGCACCTGCCGCTCAGATACCTTCAACCTCACAGAATTCTTCATCAGGTTAGTTGATTTATTTAAGTAAAATGTATGTCTTGCGACATCTCGTGAAAACATTGACACGTGTGAATAGTATAAACTAAGAAAAATGGCAACAGTTAACTGTAACGGCATGTGTGTGTTAAAGTAAAGCGCTATCTAAGCAATAGCTTTAATGCTAGTAACACACGTTGCCGATAAAGCCAAGTATAACTTGTACAGAAGCAGACACGCAACAAAATTGATTTATTTACATCCTTGACATGGTAAAATATTTATTTGTTGAATGAGTTTGAAATTGCGAGACGAGCGAGACAACGCAAACAACAATCATCGTCGTCATCCGGGAAAACTCCTTCGGTGTTGTTTAACTTTACCCGTCGACAGGCAATTTTAAGATCTTATTTTTTTAAGAGGATATTTGCCCTACACAGCCAGGCTATGGTTCTCCGTGCATTTATGACTAAAAGCATTTTATGTGTGACTATAGATTTTTTAACAACAATTTTTGAAATCTTGAACCGCATATTTATTTTATTGCCGAAATCATCAATGCATGTCCGTCATGTATTAAAATTTTGTTTCGATGCAATTAAAAGCATATTTTGAAGGATACATTATCCGTTATTAGATTATTTTTTGAAAGTTTAGTCTCTTCAAAAACATTTTGAGAAAAACTAAAAACTTATTACACATGGGGCGTAGAATCATAATTTTTCTTTCTAGATTTTTTTGTTTAAACCTTGTATGTACTTTATTTCTATAAAAATAGTTATTTTGCGACCGCTGTTTTATTCATCTCAACACCAGGGCAAATACCTTCTTAAATCTGTACTGTTTTTCGTGCTGTTTGGATGTAATAAACACTAGTAATAGTAGTAGTAGTAGTTCACTACCTAGAAACAATAAAGTAACCGTTTTTCTTAATAAGATCCATCAGATGATGAACATTCTATGAAAACTTTGAAAAAGTCACCTGTCACATTCAAACTATTCAGAAATAGACGGATACAGTAAAATCACAATAATGCTACACTTACGTCATTGTATGAAGGGTAATATGAATCTTGGGTCTTGGTGGCTTGACAGGTAACAGGTAATAAAGGTACATACAATTGCTACACAGAAACATCATTTTCTAACTCGTGATTATTTTATACTATAGCATATACTATAATAAATCATGGTTCTTCTTCATTTTTGACATACCTATCCGGCTACAATCGAAATCATTCACCATTATCGGAAGGAAACGAAATATTTGAATTATAAATCATTTTTACATTACCAGATAATTTGTATGCTGGTAACCTCCACACAGACCCTTTTCAAGTAAAAATTATTGGATAAATTAAAGAATATATCAAAAAACGCCAATAACTGAAATCTTAGGTTAGTTTTATTCTCCAATAGAATTACGAGTTTGTAGTGGAAATTTAAAAGTACTTCAGGTTAACCATACCAACAGGGTTTTTACACCGGTGTTGAGACAGCGGTCGCACAATAACTATTTTTTATAGAAATAATCATACAACGCTCAATCAAAAAAATCTGGAAAGAGATACTACGCCGCTGGTGTAACAAATTTTCAGTTTTTATCTAAATTTATCTAGTTTTGAAGAGACTAAACTTTTAAAAAATGACGTAATAACGTGATAATGTACCCTTCAAAATACAGGATGTCCCACGGTGACGAGACATTAGACATATTTCACAGACTACTTCGATTTGAATTTTGAAAATTTGGCTTTAGGCGTTTTCGGACATGTTCTTTTTAACTAAAATAATGGCGTCCACCTAACGATTCCGGTTGTACCGGAAGTTGACATCATCTTCTTTATTTTAAATGGAACCCCTTGTATATTATTGCAATTTTTGGTTCTACGTTAATATTTAGATAAACTTTTATTAAGGTTTCCTATTTTTAAAGTTAACCGTTTTGAGATATTTAATTCTTTTCAAAAAAATTTAAAAACACTTCCTAATTTAAAGAGATGTGTATGTTACAATAATAAAGTTAAAGAGATAAAATTTATAGGGGACACAACTAAAACTCTAAGCTTCCCTCCCATAATTTCATAATTACTTAATTTCATACAGGGTGGTAGAAATATAGTGCCGAATTTAATCAAGTTTAAGCCATCATAACTTATTTATTTTTAATGGAACACCCTGTATATTATTTCACAACTCGATGAATAATTTTATTCTCTTTCGAATGGTATAATGGTTTCCTATACCTATCTTCTCTGGTTTTCAAGGTATTTACTGTTATTCGTGCAGTCAACGGATTTCGCATAATTTCTTGCGAGGATGGCTGTGAAATTTTGTGGAACTTCAAAACAAGCACCTAATCTGTCCCCAGTTTATTGTTGTCAATTTAACACAATCATACAGTGAGGCTTATTTGAGTCTTATTTATTGCTAAATAATGGAAAACATTAACATTTATTCAAATGCTGACATTCTAAATTTATTATTTATTCATGGAGAGTGTCACAAGATAATAAATAAAACTTAAATAAGGCTCATGTTCCATATTGAATGATTAACCTGTAAATTGTGAACACCCTGTAAAGAGATGTTTAATATTTAATCATGCAATACATTCATCTAATATCCAACTATTTTGGCGTAAGAGTAAATTTGTTATGATTGGTTGGATTAGAAGATATTGAATTTTTTTTAATACTCCATATTTTAAGAAAAGTCGATCGTAACTCAGAACGCTCTGTATTTAGGTATAGGGAACTTTTACGAAAGGATACCTTATTTTTAGGGAAAATCAAAAAACGCAATAAAATACAGGGTGTTCCATAAGAAAAAATATAACTTTGATGCGCCACATTTTTTGAGACATACTGTATATTCCAAAATAATTTTAAAATAAATAATGTATCAACCTGTTTCGCTATAAATCTCCGTCCCGTTGGTTGTGATTCGCCAATACATATTGATTTTAAAAAATAAAAGTTATTACAATGTTTAGATTTATTTGGAATGTAGAATGATGTTTCATGCCAATCGATAGACATTATGGAAATCCGTATCGATTGTGATTTTAAAATACAGAATGTTTCTTTTAAATATATGAAGTCGTCCACACATAACTGAATTGACAAACGCTCTGATTAGGACAATTTTTGCTATTGCCCAGTCTATACTAATAAATAATAAGTCCATTTGCTGCAATTTTGTAGAATAAATTGCGAGATGTTAGGGAGTTTTTGGATATCGTAGAAACAAATACGGTGAACGCTAAAAACATGTGTCTCTCTATGCATGTGCATGCGATATTACGTACAGTATCCGCCAAAATAAACAGTACCGAAAATAAAAATAAATATGAACGAAAATAATGCTCTACCAAAAAAACTTTTTCTTCCGTTGTTAGAACCATTTTTAAATCAAATTTAACTGCAGCGTACTGTTAATATATCAACTAATGACAATTAAGTCAAATATGACAAATCCATATTACATAAACAACTCCACAGCACTTTCTGTTTCGGTACTGTTTATTTTGGCGGATACCGTATGTGCAGAAGGGCGCATACGCAAAAGAGAAATGATTTTGGCGTTTACCGTATTTGTTTCTACGATATCCAAAAACTCATTATTATTATTATTGAAACATCTAGTTTTTACTAAATTTCGTTAATAAAATGCAAAAACACAATAAGATACTTCGGTATTTCTCGTGTGTACAATGAGGTTCGAAAGTCTGAAACATCGCTTTTAACTGATTTTAGTAGAATATTAAAAAATGTGAACACGACATAAAGATACTAGCCGAGCCGAGCCGAACGAAGTAACACTGTTGCCTATTCTACCAATGCAACAGCCTTAAGAAAAATATAAGTTACAAGCATACCCAGTACTGGGCCAGTGTTCGTAAACAGATTTTTTTCGAGTGAAATTGAAACTTCTACAGCTAAGCCATTCGAAAATTTGCAAAATTATGAATCTTATGTGTTTTTATTCATGTTTTTACGTAATATGGTTCCGGAGTTATAAAAATGTAAAAATTACAGTATTTCGTATTGACAATATAAAATTAAATTAATTAAATTAAAACCCAGTCAACGCGGTCCAGAAGACTTTATCAATCAATAAATAATACGCAACAAAAAGAAAGTAGAAAAAAAGCAGATAACACGAAAATCATTTAGTTTAGGTATAGAAAAATGATATATCAGTGAATAGGTAATTAAATTCTGCATGGAATGAGAATATAAAAAAATTCATTTGCAATTTAAAAAAATTGACTCCTTGACAATTTTAATTTTCTTAACTACCGTTACTCCCAGACCTCCCCTAGAAATAAATTTCAAAAATGTCTAATACTGAAAACATAGTCCAATACGATGTCAACCGTTGTACATACATGTTTCGCTTATCTGCCTTTTATATTTAATGAAATATTAATTTTTCAGTAGATTCAAATTTTCGTTGCTAACGCCTGAAATTATTTTTTTTCTTAATAATGATAAGAGATAGGGACGCCAAACCTGGTAGTAGAAGATAAATTTTATGCTGAAACCTGAAACCGCTATTAGCCGTATATGGAAAAGTAAAGATGGAAAAAATTTGAAAATTTAGAGAATGACTAAAAGGCCAACTCAACTAAAATATTTTCATTCTTCTGCCACTTTCGGTTGTACCGGAAATCGATTTCAACTTCATTATTTTTAAACGGAACACCCTATATATTATTGCATTTTCGGATTCTACTTCAAATTTTAGCGACACCTTTGTATAATATTCCCTGTTGGTAGGAGTTATAGATTTCGAGATATTAATTTTTTTAGTAAAATTTTCATAGATGCAAAATTTCACGGAAATATCTGTAACTTTTTTCAGGAATTCCATACCGGGTTATTTTTTGGTTTGTATAAAGAGAATGAACTAAAGCAAACGGGAATGTGTCTATAGATTAAAAATGTAATACTACGTGTTTCATATTGGCTGTTATATTTTGACATCTTCAATGAGCAATAACTTTTTTAAGTCAAATGGAACGCCCTGTATTTTTTTACTCTGTCGGGTGCAGGTTTAAGTTCTCTTTCAAATCATATAAGCATTGTTAGGATTACGGCTACTACTTTTGGAGATACTTGCAATGTTCTACTATTGGGGCGTACCAGATTGTTACAGAATTGGCCATGATTAGTATTATTTGAGAAACATAAAACTGTGTGAATTTCACATAACCCAATAAATTTTCAATGATTGTTGTGGGTTGTGATTCCAATCATGCCGGCACGTTAACAGTTAACATAACAGATCTGTTTTTTAAATGGTTATCTCCTTAGATTTAAACTATTTATTTAGATATCCACAAGCAATCGATCCTCTCTACTAAAGAAGGTCCCACTTCGTGGATATCTAAAAAATAACAGATCTGGTAGCCCCAATAGTAGAAAAATGCAAATATCTCTAAAAGTAGTAAATGTAATGGTAACAATACTTACATGATTTGAAAGAGAATTTCAACTTGCATACTACAGAGTAAAAAATACAGGGTGTTCCATTTGACTTAAAAAGTTATTGATCTTTGAAGATGTCAAAATTTAACAGCAAATATGAAACACTTTAGTATCACATTTTTTTAACTATGGACCTATCTTTGTTTGCTATAGTCCATTTTTATACAAACCAAAAATTAACCCGATATGGAGTTCCCGAAAAAGTTACAGATATTTCCGTGAACTTTTGCATCTGTGAAAATTTTACTAAAAAAATTAATATCTCGAAATCTATAACTCTAGCGACAGGGAATGTTATACAAAGTGTCCCTAAAATTTGAAGTAGAAATCCGAAAATGCAATAATATATAGGGTGTTCCATTTCAATAACGAAGTTGATGTCGATTTCGGTACAACTCGAAGAGTCAGAAGAATGAAAATAGTTTAGTTGAGTTGGCTCTATTGATTTTAGTCGTTCTTAAAAATTTTTTTCCATGTACACTTTTCCGTATACGGCTAATGGCCCCCTCCGAACCCTGCAGAGTTACAAGTTTTCAGCTGAATCTGTTTTGTTCTCATTATTCGTCTAACTGTCTAACATGCTATCGTCGAGACACACAAAATAACTTAAGATATACTGTATAAGTTTTAGAATAATTATGTGATTTTTATATACTTCTTTAATTTTAATTTGTGATAGGGTTCCTCACAGCAAGACCTTCTTTGACATTTCGGCAAATAAGTTCGCGTTGCCTGAGGTCCTGAAGAAGGCAAACGCAAACTTAGTTGCCGTATAGGTTGATGTTTAGAACCTTCAAAAAATTCACCGGGGAATATGATTGAGAAGCCATTTTTGATAGGGGTTTTCTTTAACAGTTCAATATTCTGGTTATTTGTGGGTTCTTCTGTACAACTATCGTTCATCAACTGTTTATGGACCTCTAGCATTATAGTAATTACCAATTGAAATTGATGCGAGTATTTTTGATGTTTGCAATAACCTTCTTATCGTAATTGTCAATTATAAAAAATGTAAACCTAATGAAATTAGAATTTAATTTGGTTATTATTCAGATACAGTATTTTCAACAAACTCCGCCTTCAGTTGGACTCCGTCCCTATTAGGCCAAAGAAAAACTAATCACAAAGTTGGTAAAACATCGCCACCTAACAATAACAACAATCCTAGTCATCCAGAGAAGGAATCACCTAACGAAAAGAAAAAGAATAATCACGATAAGTACGTATATTGATAAATTAAGTAATTTTTTAAATAACCATTTTGTATTGAGCAGATCCAGCGATCGTCCGAATTCCAATTAGTGAATGAATTATGAAAATAATACTGATCATTCAATTAATTTATAAAATAGATAATTTCAATTCTATTATTTTTTTATTTATTTAAACTTTTTGGTTGATCTAGGTTAATGTTGGCAAGTTTTGTGCATTTCTTCATTCCCGATATAATTATAAGAAATGTTACTATAGTAAGTGGTGTAGACGTATCGAATAGTTAAGAATTTTTGTTGCTGCTTAACTTATTTGACTTATTTGTAATTTATGTTATCACTGAATAATATGATGTTCTAATTTATTGGTTTCATTTGTATGCGAAGCCTTTATTGTAAGAGTTAGCAGTGTATAGTAATCCTGATTTCTTGAGATTTTCTAGCAAGAGCTCAATACTTTACAGGGTGGATTGTAATGATTGTAACGGAACAAAAAAGTAATGGAATTCCGTATTCGAGGTTAAAGACGTTTTGTCACGTCGGAAGCTTTTTACTTAGCCTGTTCTCAGGCTGCTCAGACGAAGAATATTTCTTCCAGTTCTCTTGGTTTGAAAATTTAAACAATAAAATTAATTAACGTTTTCTATTTAACAACAAAATTACACTTCCTCACAACTGAACCGTAATAATCGTACATTATATTATAAGTGAGAGAAATGCATCGATAAATGCGTGTGAGAATTTTGAACCACGAGTGTGTGACAGCGGATAACGAACTCGTAAGTTATTTTTGCGAAAAAGCAAAATTTTCAATTAATTTGTAATTTTGTCATGGTTACACAGATTTCGTTGTCAAGGTTATTTACATAAATATTTGCATGTTTAAACATTTTAGTCATAAGTGAATAAAAGTCTATTTTCTTCTTCTTCTTGATGTTCCGTCTCCTAACGGAGGTTGGAGATCGTCATGGCTATCTTCACTTTGTTTACAGCATTTCTGAAAAGTTTTGCCGATGTTATCCCGAACAGTTCTCTAAGATTTCGAATCCAGGACATTTTCCGTCTCCCTTTGTTTCTCTTCCCTTGTATTTTGCTCTCCATTATCAGTCTTAGCACCTCGTACCTCTCTCCCCTTATTATGTGTCCCAGGTATTCTAGCTTCCTCCGTTTTATTGTTTTTATGACTTCTTCTTCTTTGCCCATTCTTTGTAGGACTATGGCATTTGTGATATGATCCACCCATGAAATGCGAAGCATTCTTCTATAACACCATCTCTCGAAGGCTTCTATTTTCTTGACTTCGTTCTGTCTTACGGTCGAAGCCTCGGCTCCATATAATAAGGTTCAGAAGACGTAGCAGCGTAATATTCTTGTTCTAAGATTTAAGTTGAGGTCTCTATTACAAAGGAAACCTTTGCGCTTTACAAAAGTATTTCTGGCTATTTCTATCCTTGTCTTTATTTCTTTTGAGTGATTTGCATCGTTAGTTACCCATGTTCCTAAGTATTTATATGTCTACCTTTTCTATTATTGTGTTATTAATGGTAATATTTGCATTAGCATTTGCTGTTCTAGTTACTACCATAAATTTAGTCTTGCTCAGATTCATATTTAACCCGTACTCCTTGCATGTGTTGTTCAATTTTTGTATTAAATCTTGTAAATCGTCTATATTGTTTGTTATTATAACGATATCGTCTGCGAATCTTATATTATTGACGATTTCGCCATTGATTCTTACCCCTTCCTTGCGTTCTTCTAGGGTTTCCTGAAAGATGGCCTTACTACATACATTAAATAATAAAGGCGACATCACACAGCCTTGTCTTACTCTCCGGAGAATTTCAATCTCGTCTCATGTTTCATTGTCAATTCTGATCCTTGCTGTTTGGCCCCAGTATAGATTACATATGATCTTGATGTCATTTTCATCCACATCTTTTGATTTTAAAATCTCTATTAGTTTTTCATGTTGGACTTTGTCAAATGCCTTTTCGAAGTCCACGAAACAGGCATAGATCTCATAGTTCATGTCCAAGCATCGCTGCATCAACACATTTATGCCGAACAGCGCCTCTCTAGTTCCCATAGCGTTTCTGAAGCCAAACTGTGTGTTACTGATATCATAATCAAGTTTTCTGGATATTCTGTTATGTATTACTCTCAGAAATATTTTTAAGGTGTGGCTCATTAATGCTATATATAGTCTTGCATTCTGAGCACTTGTTTGGGTTCTTCTTCTTGCCTATTTCAGTCACTAAAATTAGTGACTAAAATACATCAAAAACTGCTGGTGTAAGATAAAAAATATTATGCAACTGAACAAGCAAATTATAGACTAAAAAAATGAAAATTAATAACGCTACGGTACAACAATAAAAACATATAACACAACAAACGAAAACACTTTACACTAGGAGATCGTCCGGGATTCCTGGACCAGGGACGGAAGTGAATCGAAAAGGGTTTGCTCTGTATTTATGCTTAAAGACTGTACAATAGACAGTTTCCTGCCGGTTAGTCGATCCCTAATCCTAATATTTACGAAACCTCCGAACTCTATATAACCAAAATATTATTTTCCGGCGGTACGGAGAATTCGGTTTGTTAGAAACTACGCGCTTCGGACGGTGTTGTTACTCGAATACGGGTTTTGTTTTAATTGTTTTAGTTTTACAGGTTCTCCGGCGGTAGGTGGAGTTATAACAGTTTTCAAGGATGTCGGTTCTATTTAAAATATTTTCAAAACGACAGATTTCTGGTTTTACCGGAAGTAGATACTAACTTTGTTATTTTAAATGGAACACTCGGTATACATATATCAAAATTTAAAAAAAATGCGTATATGTACGTCTCTGAAAGTCAGAAGTTTTCTATAAAAGTATAAATATTTATTTATATTTGTACTTAAACAATGTGACATAATAATTATTTAAATTTTGATTTATTTTTTTTTTAATTTTTGGACTTTAAAATCGTAGATCTCGAAAAATAATTGATATACCAAATTTGTTTCGAATATTCATATTTAACGTAAAAAACTACCTGCATAAGACATATATTACATCTCTCACACTAAATATAAGTACTTAGACGAGTAACGCTATATTCGCCTTATACTGAGTGACGATTGGAAATTTGTAAGTGGAAGATATAAGGCATTTCAACGCTTTTGACAAAATGGCGTCTGTAGGGCAAACAAATCTTTGTTTTGTTAGAATGTGTAATTTCTGTTGTTTTTTGTACTTTTAGTGGTTGTTTTAATTAAGTTAGTTATAGAATCGATGAAAGAGTATTTTAACTCAATTTTAAAATTACAAATAACAGGGATTCTAAAAAACTTAACACTGTCACGATTTCATCTACTGCCACAGTTCACTACACAACTAAATGCTGGAATTATGGTACATTACAAATCAATTAAACGCATAAACTATATTAAAATCCTATAACTCAATGATAAAATCCATCTAATTATACGTAAGTTTGCCCTACAGTAGCCATATACAAGACGTGTCATGTATTTTATAGGTTAACAGTGACAGTTGACATGTATTTTAGGTTAACAGTGACTGGCCGGAGGATAAATTTAACCTTTTCATATGCTGAATTGAAGTAGTTTTTGTTATTTTTCCACGCGTCATGGGACCTTGCACCTCTCTTTCTATCATAGCGACTTCAAAACAGGTTGACGTTACTTGTCTATAGGTACTTGAAATGTACAGGTATAGATGCGCCTGCGCTGGGCAGCCGAAATATTCTTAGATTACTTTAAAGCTCAGTGCCGCATGTGGGGACTTGGAAAAAACAAAACAGATAACGTAAGTTACCCAAATACAAAACGTCAGTTATTCCTATCGTGTTTAAAACCGGACACATATAAACAAATTAAAGTTGATTTGCCGATAGTGAAATTAAGTTTGAATAACAATCATTTAAAGAAATCTCTAAGAAATTTTTTAAATTATTTCTAATTAAAATTACGTGATTTAAAGCATTAACACGCGATAAAAAAGCAACACTTGAAAATTACGCAAATAAATTAAAAGAAATCGCTCAACATTGTAGTTACGAAAGTGAAATGTTAGGTAGACAATTACGTGATAGATTTGCAACGGGATTCAATCATAAAAGACTAGAAATCGAACTTAAACAAAAGTGGCCGGATTTAAAAACAATCGTAGATAACATGGAGTGCGAGGTAACGTTTTCGCAGGTGTTTGAAATCGTTCAAGCCCGCGAAGCTGCCGAAATAGATTACAACGACGAATGTGATATCAATGTTAATCAAATTTATGAAAAAATTACACACAAAATCCTAAATTCACAAATAAAACTTTCAATATCGCAAATAAACAATGTAAACGATGCGGAAAATTTAAACATTTAAATAACAGGCCCACCTTACATTCACATTTGTAAAGAGTGCAATTATAAAGGACATTACGAACAGTTATACATAAAACGGGTAAAGCGCAATTAAAACATTACAATAACGCTAAACGTGAGTCTATTAAAACAAATAGTACATTAAGAAATTAGTGGCTTATGGCACTACATTATCGCACGCGTTCAAGTTTGCAAAACGAGGCGCGTAGCGGCGAGTTTTGCAATGAACAAGTGCGATAATATGCCATAAGCCACGAATTTCTTATACTATTTTTTCTATGTTACCCCATTTTTAATGGTTTGAAAGAAATAAAATTTTTAGTATTGCGGTAATCTAGTAGTGCTTTGTGAATCTAGTATTCTTTACTTTTACAAAAACAAAAAAATTTAAGACAAATTTAATTTTATTGCGTTCATTTGACATTTAAATTTCAATTATTTGAATTTAAAGATTAAATAAATACAGTTTCTTTTTTGTTCCTGATATTGTATAATAATTTTATTAAATATTTTGAATTACAAAACATACGTAAATAGAAGTATAGGTTATGAAATTAAATTTTCGTTTATGCGCCTGCGTTTGCTTTGTATAGGGAAGAAATTCCTCGTGTCTCGTGTCCCTACTATTCAAATATTTGGGTATTTTTTTAATAATAAGTCTTCATGATTTATAAACAAATTAATTAGATAATTAAAGTTTATCATTAATCTATACTATTAATATGTATGTAATCTGTCACTTTAATTTAATATAAATTAGTACCAACCCTAAAAAACAAAAAAGCAATAAAAAAAAGTGTTCCGTGAAAAAAAACCATCCAATAAAGCACTAAAATGACGTCATCAGAGCATCGAAATGTCGACATTAAATGGGTAAAATAGAAAAACCTAATTTAACGCATCGCAAAATTTTAAAAATTAAAAGTGACACTGATAACGACAGTGATTACGAGGAAATCTTTAAAACATTATATAAATCACAAAGTAAGAAGATTAATTTACTAATTAACAGCGTTGAATGTTCGATGGACTGGGATCCATGAGCATCGTACTCAATTATAAATTACGAAATTTGAAATCGAATAGGGAAACCTACATTAATAAAACCTCCAAATTGAAAGCATTTGGTAACCCAAGGGGAAAAGCAGAAGTATATGTGACAGTAGGAAGAAACACTAAAAGATTATCTGTAGCAGTTATAGATAACGCCAAACCATTGAGTAGTCTATGATTTTGTTAGGTGCTATTTCTGTTTCGTTTACCGAAGTTTCTATCTTTATTTTAGGTACTGTAAGTTAGCGACACCGACGGTAAGTAGGTAAAACTCTAACCACTTTCTTGGTTACAACTTAAACGCATTTGTGGTACGTATTAAGAAATTTTCGTAGGATTACAGGCGGCCTTCGGTTCGTTCAACCATTAACTAATTAACGAATTTTCATAAACCTTTAGTAACTACAATTTTATGTATAGGTACGAATACAATTGAGAGGATTATATATTTTAAGTTGTTTACTTAAAAATATTTACTTGTAATTAGTTTTTCAATAGAATAATGGGTCCCACCGGGAACACCATCGATAGATTATAGAAAAACTGTACATGGGAAAATTTGAAAATTTGGTAGTATACTAACATCGACGGAGGCAGTTCGGTTAAAATATTTTCAAGATGGTGACACTTCCGGTTATGCCGGAAGTAGGTGTCAAGTTGCTTATTTTAAATGGAACATCCTATATATTATTCTATTTTTGGATTTTGCACAAAATTGTAGACACATTTTGTGTATAATGTCCTATACCTAAGTCTAACTGTTTTCGACTTATTTTAAATTTTATGTCAAAATGACGTTTTCAGGCCTAAACAAAATTATAAAATTTTCCTATACTAATGCCTTTATTATTTAATTGGAATAGGTTTTCTTGTAGCAGGGGACCTATTTTAGTGGGCTATGTCGATATTTTGATAATAAATTAATACAGGGCGATAAAAAAAGGATTAAAATTAAATTCAAAAACACCTCAAAAGTCATTTTTTTTAATGCAAGCACCATGTTTTTTATAATTTTATCTTATTTAGCATCAAAAATAAGGTTGACTTTGTACAAGGTTGTCTATTCAAAAAATTCATGGTTTTCGAAATATTATTGGCAATTTAACATTTTTTTTGTTGCACAAATGCTATTGATTTCTTTTAATATGAATGGTTATTCTTAGTTGACCATGATGGCGTTAGAAAACAATCATCTGTCAAGGATATGTCAAACTGTGTGTATCAAACTAAGAAATGCCAACAGTTAACTGTACCGACTGTGAGTGTTAAAGTGCATATCGTTATCAAAGCGATATGCTTGAAACACGCGTGTCGATAAAGCCAAGTAATTACTCGTACAGTATTACACACGCAACGAAAGAACACCTGGCTTTATCGACACACGTGTGTTTCAAACATTTAAAGTAAAGCTTTGGTAACGATATGCACTTTAACACTCACAGTCGGTACAGTTAACTGTAACACATGTTCTTAATATAACTTTATCACATTGTCCATAAATAATAAATAAATTTAAGTAATCTTTTGTATAATTTAAGCGTCCCGGCATGATTATTGAAAATTTTTAACAGTTTGACATATCCTTGACAGATGATTGTTTTCTAACGCCATCATGGCCAACTAGGAATAACCATTCATATTAAAAGAAATACAATAGCATTTGTGCAACAAAAAAAGTTAAATTGCCAATAGTTCGAAAACCATGAATTTTTGAATAGACAACCTTGTACAAAGTCTACCTTATTTTTGATGCTAAATAAAGTAAAGCTATAAAAACATGGGGCTTGCATTTTAAAAAATGACTTTTGACGTGTTTTTGAATTTAATTTTAATCCTTTTTTTTGATCGCCCTGTATTAATTTATTATCAAAATATCGACACAGCCCACTAAAATAGGTCCCCTGCTACAGGGAAACCTATTTCAATTAAATAATAAAGGCATTAGTATAGGAAAATTTTATAATTTTGTTTAGGCCTGAAAACGTCATTTTTGACATAAAATTTAAAATAAGTCCAAAACAGTTAGACTTAGGTATAAACATTATACACAAAATGTGTGTAGAATTTTGTGCAAAATTCAAAAATAGAATAATATATAGGGTGTTCTATTTAAAATAAGCAAGTTGACACATACTTCCGGTATAACCCGAAGTGTCACCATCTTGAAAATATTTTAGCGGAACTGCCCCCGTCGATGTTAGTATACTACCAAATTTTCAAATTTTTCCCATCTACAGTTTTTCTATAATCTATCGATGGCGTTCCCGGTGGAACACTCTGTAGATGAAAAACAATTAAATAGTCGAGTGGTTTGTGAAGAACATTTTTTGATAAGTGATATATTAATTGGAAAGAAAAGAAAACTGTTTATAAAGTCGGCTACGCCGAAGGAATATGTTAACAAAGAAAAAGGTAAATAAGATTTATTAATTATAAAGTGTTTTGATTGAAGCAAATTTCTTGATTCGATAGAATAACCAATTTAAAAAATGATATTTCAGTTCTTTTAATAGTTTTCAATTTTTTTTTCAAGTCAAACTGTGTATCAATTACTTGCATAAAGCAATCGTTTAAACAATTTTTGTATGGTTAGTGTCATATTTAATTCTTCAGTTATATTAATTATATTTAAAAAAAATGTAATCAAAAAGTGGTTGTAAATTACATTTTTGATAACTTTTATTTCATATTTTGTTCCAAAATAGTCTCTTTAAAGTACATATTTTTTTCAAGTAAAAGAATTAAATAAAATGACAGTTATTTCTGAATTAAAAATAAAATTACGGCGGATATACAACGTTTTCTAGGCGCTCGCTCACTCTTTCTTGTAGAAATGAATAATATTAAAATGAATAATTGTTAATTAGTGCATATTTGTTGGCAACGCATTTATTACTAATGACTTCAATGTCACTTTTGAAAAATTTGTCAATTGCTGTTGTAACTAGTAGATTTTAACAAAGCAACTTTTTACTTTTTTATGCGGATGAGTACATTACGGCCTCAAATGAGTAGGTAAATTGCCTCTCTCACGAATGAGCGCCTAAAAAATATTTTTTTAGATAAAAAGATCTTATAATGTAATTATGTACAAGTTTGTTTAAACATTTTCAATATCTTCAATGACAAAAATTGTAAAACGAAAGTTTTGAAATTACATTTTGTAAAATTTTACTTGAGCTATTTTTTAGTACAACATATTGAGTGCAATGTGGAGTTCTATATAAAGTGAATTATTTGTTTCAAAAGAATTTTTCAGTTTTTAACTTTATGATTTTAAATAAAACTCTGTTCAGTTTTATTGTGTTTTTTTTTATAAGGAATTACTTCAAAATTTGTAAAAAAAATTTTGATCAAAAAACGACAACAACGCGTCTGAAACAGTGTGTTTTTTGAAGTCGAAACCATCTACATCTACTGTCAATGTGGATGATTCTTTATTCAAATTGAGTTTGACACAAATAAAGCAACACACATCTACACACCACAAAAGAAATTAGTTCTTCTGACAATGAGTCAGTTGTTAGTGACCGAATTATAAACATGTCCAGTACAAACATAAATTTAACTCCAAATTGTAAAAAATTAAATGTAAAAATTTCTGCTTTGAGTAAAAAATTAAAGTTATCTGGTAAAAAAAATTTAAAAGCATCTAAAGAAAAGAAAAAATTTTCCGCAATGAATATCATTAGCAATTTATTATCAACAAAAACTGATTTTGTAAAAACCTTTGTGAACATGCAATGTTTTCATAGGAAAAAGATGGCTTGGAATAAAAAAGAAAAACATCTTGCTTTATCAATTTACTATAAGTCACCTGCAACTTACAAATTTTTGTTAAAAAATTTTGGATTCGTTTTACCAAGTGTACGGACTATTCAAATTTGGTTGAAAGTAACCAATGTACCAACTGGAGTTGAAAGTGAATTGATAAAGAAGATTGCAGATCGAGTAAAATATATGACTCCAAATGAACAAGAATGTGTGCTGCTAATGGATGAAATGTCATGTAAAATTAATGAAGATTGTAATGAACATCTCTGATCGAGTTGAAGGCATACAAGATCTTGGACATTTGAGCAGAAGAGACAAACCTGCAAATAGTATTTTAGTGTTTTATCTTCGAGGTCTTTTGAAAAACTGGAAATTCCCGTTTTGTTATTATACTTCTGCAAGTCCAATTAAATCAAATGACCTACAAGATATTGTGAAAACTGTGGTCAAGAAGCTATTTGAATTGAACCTTAAACTACGAATTCTTGTTTGTGATCAAGGTGCAGGAAATAGAGGAACATGTTCAAAGGAAAAATATTTTTTTTATTTTGACAACCATAAGGTATATATTACTTACGATGTTCCGCATTTAATAAAATTTACGAAATAATTTAATGAATTAGGAACTGCAATTTTTTGTTAATAATCGTGAAGTGTCATGGTTAGCTATTGAAAACACTTATAAATTAGACAGACAAAGCTCTTCCACACGTACACTTCTAAAAATTACAGACGTACACATAAATCTAAATAACTTCCAAAAGATGAGAGTGTTGTATGCTGTTCAAATGTTTAGCAATTCTATGGCTTCAGCTATTCGATTTAAATCTACTTAAAAGCCATACAAGTAAACATACTGCAGATTTTATTGAAAAAGTTGACAGAATATTCGATTCTTTGAATAGTAGGCACACTTCTGACAAAAATGTATACCGAAAACCTCTTAGAAAAGATAACATGGTTATGAAAACCCTAACCGATTCTCTTTCTTTGTTTAAATATGTTGAAGTGTACAGTCGGAAAAACAGTAAAAAAAAACAATATATACGGCATAGAAGGGCTTCAATGGACAATTCATACAGTTTTAAATCTTTTCAATGACTTACATACAGAATTGAACATTAAATTTTTATGCACATCCCATCTTAATCAAGATCCAATAGAACATTTTTTTTCTGTAGTCAGGACGCGTGGTGGGTATAATCCATACCCTAATGTCAGTCAATTTCGAGTTGCAATGCAACATAATTTGTATAAAAAATTAAAAATGCTGACTAACCGAACTAATTGTAAAGAAGATCTTGCAAATTACTACCTTGACCTCGAAGAAAAATTAATGGACAAAGAAGAAAATAGTGCTGTTAATAATTCTGACTCAATTAAAGAATTACTTCAAAACGAGTCTACGTTCCTAGTTCTTCAAATGAAGAAATGCCGAACAAACCAAAATGCAATGTGACATGTGATTTTAAAAAGACTCAAGTAGATTTAGAATTTTGTAGTAATGTTTATGTTGCAGGGTATATAGCAAATAAAATAATAAATAGAAATAAGTGCAATCATTGTAAGGAGTATATGTTGCAGCCAAATAATTTGCCAATTAACAAATCTGAATTACATATATTTTATAAGGATTTTGGTGTAGCTAGGATAAGTCATTTAACTCGGCCAAAAGTTGAATTTGAAAATGAAATGTCAATTTTATTACGGCAAGTAACTAAACTTATTGTAGAACGTAAGACATCCTTCAATATAAAAATATTTACTTGATAGTTTAAGCGAAAGCAATTTTTAAATACTCATATTAAATGTCATAAAAGTGATTTATTAAAATTAGTATTTAAGATGTTAATTGTTAAAATCTAAATCCAAAAATTGCGACAAAAAAAATTCGAGCAAAATAAATTCAATTTAATTTTGTTTAGCTTTGAAATAAAATACTTGTAATACAAATTGGAATATTAAAATACCACACTTTGAAATATGTATATTATCCTTTTTCCTTCACTGATAAGAAAAAATTGAAAAAGTGCGAACCTTCTCCGGTCCTGTATTTGAAACGGCGAACGTAACACGGTCCATTAACACTCGCTCGTACCAGACGAGCCTAGTTCAGTACTAATAATCCTAGCACTAGAGCTGGCTTCAGTTACTAATAATTCTCAGCACAGTAAAATTCACAACCGTCTAACGTCCCCTATATGTCAGCACAATTCGTTGGCGACAAAATTTCCCATAACATTGCGCCTCTTCTAACAGTTAATACTGCCAAACCAATGTTATTTGGACTGTCATGGAGCAAAGCTTTCAGTATGTCTTTTCCTGAACAAGTGTATTCAATCACAAATAACGAACAAACATGCAATGAAACTAACGAATCAATAAATTAATAGAAGATTATCCAGAATTCTTCAACAAATCTTTAGGAAAAATAAACAATTACAAAATAAAATTACACATTAAAGATAACGCTGAACCGGTACACGTAGCTGCTCGTCCTATCAAATTTGGCATCCAAAAGAATGCTGAAGCTGAGTTAACACGTTTAGTAAATCTAGGAATCATATCTCCAGTTGAACCAAATGAAACACCAATTGAATGGGCAACACCCACAGTAAACGTACCGATGAAAAATGGGGGAATTCGAATTTGTGGTGATTTTTGAACAACAATCAACCCTGCCTTAGTTTCGTATAAACATCCAGTACCTCTTTTCGATCAATTAAGAAGACAACTAGCAAATGGTTTAAGTTATACAAAAATCGACCTAAAGACGCTTTTTACTTATAACTTGAGGTGGATGAAGCATCACGTCAGTATTTAGTCATTTCAACGCACAAGGGCTACTTCCAATACAATCGCTTACCTTTTGGTATTATAACAGCACCGTCAACATTTTGCAGATACATGGACAACCTTTTTAATGGTATGAAGAACGTGGCTATTTATTTTGATGATATTGCTGTTACGGGTCCAGCAGATGAAGAACATTTGGAAACACTCAATGAAGTATTTAAACGTTTACGACAAGCAGGCATCCAAGTTCAATTAAAAAGTGTACTTTTATGAGACCTACATTGATTACTTAGGACACGAATTTAGTAAAAATTGAATCAAACCAGCGCTTAACAAAATAGAAGCTATTAAGGACGCACAAACACCAACTAACATAATCGAACTGAAGTCATTCATTGGATTCATTCCAAATCTTCATAGCACATGTGCCGATCTACATAGACTGATTCGAAAAAACACAACATATAGTTGGACACAAAATGAAAACGCGATATTTAAATTGGTTAAAGAAGCAATTCTAAACGCAAACGCTCTGATTCCATACGATGAAAATAAACCATTGTAGGTATGTCGCTTGTGACGCAAGGAAAAAAGGAGTAGGAGCCGTCTTATTCCAAAACTAAACGATGCGGAACAACAATATTCTGTAATTGACAAAGAAGCACCTGCTACATTTTTTGCAGTTAAAAAATTCAAATATTTACGAGGGAACACATTTACATTACTAACATATCACAAACCGTTGGAACATTTGTTTGGATACAAACGAACTTTACCTAAATTGGTCAACATTATACATCGGTGAATACAACTACGAGTTCCAATACCGACAAGGAAAAACTAACATTATTGCCGAGCTTATACAGTTACAAAAGAATTACAACCATTCTATGAAGAAAGAGACGAAACTTCCGTCGAAAATGGAATTTTAATGTGGCAAGGAAGAATACTCGTACCATCAACCTTAAGAACACGTATACTAAAATTACTACATGAAGGACACCCAGGAATAGTAGCCATGAAAGCATTGTCAAGATTTTATGTTTGGTGGCGGCATTTGAATGCTGAAATTGAAGAATACGTAAAAAACTGTAGGACTGTCAAAGTAACAGACAACAACAACCAGAAGTACCAGTGTACTCGTGGTCCGTACTTGAAAATGTATGGGAAAGATTGCTCGTCGACTTTGCTGGACCGTTTGAAAATGAATACTGGTCAGTGATAGTCGATGCACTTTCAAAATGGGCAGGTTAAACCTTTGAGAATCATCACACCACGAAATCTATGTAACGCATTAGATGAAGTGTCTGTTAACTTTGGCTTACCAAGAATTATAGTTTCCGACAACGGACGACAATTTATCTCTGAAGAATTTCAACACTATTGTGCAAAGAAAAACATGATTCAAGCAAGAATGATAACCAAACACAAATTCAAAGGTTACGCAATTTCTTATTTAATTACCACGACTCTCAAAAGTCCGAACGAAATGATTTTTGGACATCGATTACGATCAGTTAAAACCTGATATGAAAGGAACCTTACGATACAAAAAGACGAAATATAAAATAGAAAACGTTCGACCTAAACGAGAATTTCTACAAAATGATAATATTTATGTTCGAACAAATTTAGAAAAACAATGGCATCCAGGAAAAGTCGTAGAGCGTACCAACAGATATTATTATAAAGTCATGACCAAGGATGGAGTAGAAAAAAGACGCTATGCAGATTATATATTCGCAGTCGCAACGATATTTTACCTTTTATTGATATATCATCTATAATCCAATCATACACGCCTAAACCAGAATCGCGAGGAAGAAAGAGTGAACCTATGGTAGCAGAAGAGAACACAGACGCAACACCCAGTACTTCTACATCTACAGCATCCAATGGATATGTAACGCCAACTGCAGACACGAGTAGTACTTCAGCTGAGCAACATCTTCGTCGAAGCACCCGCACACGGAAAGAACCAAAACGTTTCGCCGATGAAGACTTTACGTATAGATGCGCCTGCGCAACAGGTAATCTACAATGTTCATATTATGTACCTAACAGTCAAGTTGAATAAATGTATTAATAACGAACGTTTTCAATACTTACAAAATCTTAATCGACCACTCGTTATAAAACAATACAGTACTTAATTTAGTCTGAATTACATCTAATGTAACACTACGGCAATAGCGCAACGGAGAACGACGACGCGACCGCTTACAGATCTTAGTTGATATCTAAAAATTGGTGAAATCACATAAGTATTTATCTGCGGTAAAATTTACACCTACAAAACGTTAATGAAAGTCTACTTTAAATTTTACGAACATCGAAAACCATAATAATACACCAAGTGTTTCATTTAAAGCAACAAAGTAAGTATCGACTTCCGGCAGAACAGAAAAAGCGACGTTATAAATTTCCAGAAGTTATGCTTTTTTACAGGTAATTTACAAATAAATCAAAATAACTAAAAAGTGACAAAATTTACATCTACAAAACCTTAATAAAAGTTGTCTTTCAATTTGATAAGGAACAACAATAATAATATACCGAGTGTGCCATTTGAAATAACAAATTTTGGATCTATTTCCGGTAAGTATGTCGGTTTTTGAGAATATCTTAAATCGAACTGGCATCCTTGAAAACTCTTTATAGTCAAGTTTTCAGAATACCATATTATGATTTGTAACAGCTTTTCAATGGTAAAAATGGTTGACTTCGCATGGGAACAATACAAGATGTCAGTGGAGCAACTCAAACAATGTGGACGCAAGGTCTGAATTCTAACATACAACACAAAGGCCAGGGATGCGCTAGTATATACTTATCTCGTCCTCTTCTTTACGGAAGTGGTTGTGAAATTATACTGTCGTATTGTATCTCACGTTTTATTACCGTGATCGCTGAATCCTTTTCAACTTCAGAAAATAAAGAAAAGCAAGTAAACTGAATATTTCGGAATTCAAACTTTCCAAACCGGATCGATGTTTTTGTAATTCACCACAAACTAATTTTTGTCGAACTGAAACGGTTACGGACTAAATCGAAACTATTTAATTAACGGCGGTATTTTGATTAGCTATGAATGCATTCGGCAAACGGAGACTGCACGCTTTGAATTAAGTACAGAAACAAATAAAAACAATTTTAGTAATGCAGGTAGGAAAAAGAGGAGAAGATAAAAAAGGAAAGGTATACGGCTATTTTCTAATCATCGGAAAATTAATTAAATTGAGTTATTTTAACGGATACACGGAGTAAATTGAATTAAATTTACACGCATTTGTAATTCGATTCACTAAAGACGGTTGCTTTTCTTTAATACCAAATCATCGCGGAAATTAATTGTCAACCCGCTATTTAATCGCGAATGAAAATGTGCAACACGCTCTACCGTTATGTTGTATCGCGGAACTAGAGAAAGGTTCGCTCGGTGGATTCGCGGAATCCAACAATTTAAAATTGTAACGTTGGAGACAATCTTTCAATGGTAATACTAATTTTTTAACAAAATATAAATTTTGTTTACGTTAAAAATTACGTGCAAGTCATGTTACACTATTTTCCCGACCATAACTTTAATAAAGCTTACTTAATTTAGAGTAAAAATTACATTCTTGATAAAATTAATTGTTATAGTTTATTGCTTAGTGACCATGCTATAACGTGATTAACTTTCTTAATTACAAGATTCTACGGAAACTGTCACTTTCGTATATGGTCGTGGGAAAAATTAGTCAACACTACGGCAAGAGGAATACAACATCGTTTTCCTATAAGTACTGCTGAAAGAGGTTTAATTATAAAAACCAGTGCCGATGGAAAATGATTTTCAAAAATATATTCCGCTAAGTAAAAATTATAAATAAAGGCAGAAAGTACATAAATTCAGTTTTTCACAAAAAACTAAAGTGAAAACGTAAATTTACAATAATTTTTTTCAGACTGTTGTTTTCAAGCATTTACTGCACCTTATCATTGTGCAGTTTTCACGGCAACGTTAAATTTAATATGCATGATAATCCATGCTCTGCCTCAAAGTCATGCAATCAACTTCATCGATTTTCAAAGTATTGGTTTTTACGTTAATATCTTCTTCAATGTCGATTTGGGTCTTCAATAAATATCTTAGTGATGCTTGAGCCTGCAAGAAACAAAATTTTTGAATGGTAGTATCCTTACGTATAGCATATTTATTGCATCTAAATTGTATTTTAGAATCAATTTCTAGAAAAACAAACGCGACGCACCTTCGAGTGAGTTTTTTTTCAGAATTAATGAAAATTTACCTCGGCCATGGTAAGTTGAAGATTATCACAATTCTCTCGTATCTCGCGAACTTCATTTACCAACCCAGTCTCGACCAAATCTTTGCACAACTCCATCCCCGGACGTTGACATCTATTTCCCAAACGTGTATGAGCAAGCGCCATGAAACCTTCACTTTCAGCGAATGCTTTCTTAATATTCGTGATGTTACGCGTCATTTCATTCGCTTGTCTCGTAATCTAAAAACTATAACTTTACAACTTTTATTCGCTAAGCATGAATTTTCTTCAACTTCGCTGTGATTGACTTCCAATTTTGTTTGGCCTCTTTGATTTCTTCGATTCTGCGACGAAATGCATCGTTAACGGTGTGGTACTGATTCGTCAAATCTTCGATCACTTGCTTGAGTAAGATGTCAGTGTAGACCCGCAACGATCGGGCGCTACTTATTTCCTGTCCACATTTTAAAATGTTACCCATGGTAAGCTTCCCATTCTTCTGCGGTAACATTACTACAAAATACTTTCACATACATCTACAATTAATACGAAAAAACTAATTTACGCCGGGTCTAAAGGTGCAAAACCGTGATAGGTGCTGAGATTAAAACTATTCTCATTTATAATAAGATTTTGTCCATCAATTTTTAACACGTTGCTTTTATCTTCCAAATCGCGATCCATGAGATACGTAGTTGATCGCAAGCGACGTACTTGTTCATTGGCCTGTTCCAAAGTTCGACGCAACAAATTTTGCCCAGATTCGATCATTTCGCATTCTTTCTTCAACTCTCTTTCCACATCATCGAAGCACTGAAAAACCTCAACTACAACTTTCCCAAATAATTTCAAAAACATTACCATATCAATTCCAACGCGACCCTCCCTCAATATAATACACTTTTGACAAATTCTCATAGCTTGAGTCTGAAGCGATGCTAAGGCGTCCATTATACGTTCGTTGTAAGTGGTAAGATTATCAATTTCTAGACAAACCTCTTTTCGCTGTTTTATGATCTCGCTATTCACAAAAGTGATGTCTTTAATTTTTTCCTCGATTTTATGATCTGTCTCGAGTTTATTCATTAAACTCATTTCTTTCATTAACTTCACTCTCTGTTAATCACATTATAGAATAATCATCACTGTGATGTTTCGAAAATTTTCTTACTCTTTTGCATTCTGCTAAAATTTTATCTGCGAGCTGTTGCTGATCCAAAATTCCTCTGTATTTTTGCCGGTTATTCAAATACCATTCGTTTAAGGTGAACCTGGAAAGAAGTGACGTTTGGAAAGGGGCACGGTTTCGTCTTCAATTACCTAGGTGGGGGTGGTGGGATAATTAGTACCGATTCGGTGTAAAGATTGTTATTGACTGTTCCCATTTTCGTTGATTATTTAATTTTTCTAACGACTTGAAATTATGTTCTTCAAACCAATGTCAATGTGAAATATTCACATATAATAAACAAAACCAGATGAAATGTAAATAGGTGGTCTCTAGGAAACTGCGCTTTCGCCAAAGAAACATCGTAAACAAGTTTGTAGATTTTTTAAAGTTACGTGTCGTCATAACTTATTAGTTTGCCGAGTTTCTGTAAAATTAATGGTACGGACGGAGTTCGAGCGACAGATTTATTAAGAGTTTATTCTTCTAGGATCTTACACGGGAGCAGCCGTGAAGAAATGGTACTCCAAGGTTTCAATCACCTACGGTTTGGAAACGTTGGAGGGAGAAAACAAAAAACAAATCTTAAAGTTCTTTATTAAACAGAAAAGACTACAAACTTTAAACACAAAAACTCAATTAAAACTGGTAAAAAAAATGGCAGTCGATAAATTTGTCGTCTGGATAGTGCAGCAGTCATGCTGACGTATGGTACATTGACAGGGGATGGAGGGGCTATTATTGGTGCGACATACGACTCGGATTAGGAACTCTTACGTTGACGAACGAAACGTGATATAGTCGGGAAAACTTCTACCGTAATCTCGCCGTTTTGACGGAAACAAGTATAGAAAACATGTTTGCTTTTTGTGAAATATCCTGTCATCTGAACTGAGTGTGAGAAATTATAGGTGAATTTCTATCTTAAGTTTTTCGTCTTTGTCTTCTTCTTAACCGGCTACGTGCCTAAAAGAACAGTGGAAATGGATTAAGCTTACTGAATTCGCCGCTAGAGGAAAGGAAGAGAACTCGCATGCTGAATTTGTTCCTCGATCACTCTGAAGCTCACTCTATGGTAAACCATGAATGCATAGACGGATCTAACGTTATGTTAGTTGCCGAAACAAGAGGGTGAAATCGTGAAATGTTCAAAAAAACATGACCCTTATATTACTTAAAACACCACGCTACTGAAAAATGTTGGACCCCATAATTTAAAATAACGGAGAAAGATTGTCCCAAGGACGGATAATTGTAAGTTTTTCAACCTTGACAATCAGGTGATACCATAGTGGTGTCGGTGCTAAATTGTTTAGTTTAAGGGGTAACATGTGCTTGAATTAAAAAAAAATATTTTTGGCTTAAATAATGCTTTAAAGTAATAATAATAAGGTACAATTAATTAACAAAATTCCTACAAGTACTGTTACCCTTAATGATGTGTAGGGCAATGAAAAACTATTGAAATGCTATTCAATAATATTGTGACTTCCGACATGACTAATCTCATTTGCACTCTCTAGTAATTAACTACATTTCAAAATGTATTATTTGTTTAGTATATTGGTCTTGATTTTAAGGCAATTAGTTTGATACTTCAATGAGTTCAACTCTGGATCAACACGGTCAAGTGGTGTGTATAATGTCTATAATTATTTAAAATCATTAATCCTTCGTACACACTGAAACAACATAAACAAAGTGTGTCGGAAGCAACAAAAGTGTCCGTAAGATCAGTGCAACAATTATCAAGGAAGCGAAACTCCAGCAGAAAACGGTAAAGCCAAAATTTTCAACACAGTGAGTTTTATTTCTCATAAAAAGCGACGCCACGTGGTAAAAGTAGTTTACATGCCGGTCGCTTCCGAGTGCATGAACTTTAGCTGCGCGAGCGCGTCCGAAGCAATCTTCTTCGTACATATAGTTATTTTTTCCACGACCACTATGAAAACTTTACATTTCGTGGTCATAAACCACTAGAGAAAATTTGTCATATCTAAACATCTGCAGAAAATCATTTCGTTACTAGTAACGGTATACAGGGTCGTCCGAATTGATTGTAGGAAACTTCAAGGGTGAAAAGTACATCAAAAATAAAGGCCGAAGTGTCATATAAACTATGGACTAAAAGTGCCCCCTAGCGGGGAGATGTGAAAAAATGCATTGATGCCAATGGCTTGCACTTTGAACAAGCATTGTGATAATTCAATTTAAAATTAACTTAATTCTGTCTTTTTTCATTTCAATCTTTGTAATCTTAAAATTAAAAAATAAAATTTGGTTTCTAACGCAATTTTTTTCATCATTGTATTAGTTTATAAAAATGACGATATCTCAAAAACTACGCAAAATAAAAAGAAACGTCAAGAGAAGCTTTTCTAAGGAAAAGTATGGGCTATGATATGAGATGATCAGAATATCCTAAAGTTACTGCTTAACAAAATTTAAACTTGTCAAACTTTTTGATGTACTTTCCACCCTTTAAGTTTTCTACAATCAATTCGGAACATTCTGTATATACTCCAATTAACTGAATGTAGTTGCAAAAGCTGATTTGTTGCTCTTTTGAATTGACATTTATTTATCTAACCTAAAAATCTTTCAAAACGACGTCTATACTTCAAATAAGAAAGTAAACTTGGTAATTATTGTTCATTATTGAGAAAAAAAAGTGTTTGGTAGTCATGAAAACAGCTGTATTTTTTTAATTGCCAAACTGACAGTTAAATCTTCAATTTTGAAAAAAGCCATGGATACTACATACTGGTCTTGGAAAAAGTATAGTATGAGGATAAAATCATGTTTCATTGCTCATTGATTCTCAGCGCTCGGTTACCACCCGCGCGCAGCTAACACACTCCCATGAAAACTGTGATTTTCTCCTTGTGTAATACAATATACTATTTTCCACAACCACTATGAAAACTTTACATTTCGTAGCCATAAACCACTAGAGATAATTTGTCATATCTAAACATCTGCAGAAAATCACTAGTAATGGTATATATACCCCAATTATGCCTGAATGTAGTTGCAAAAGCTGATTTGTTGCTTGTTTTGATTTGAAACTGACATTTATTTATCTAACCTGAAAATCTGTCAAAACGACGTCTACACTTCAAATAAAAAAATGTTTGTAGTCATGAAAACAGCTATGTTTTAAATCTTAAATTAAATGTTGATGAAACTCATAGATACTACATACTGGTCGTGGAAAAAGTATAGTGTATTACTTGAGGATAAAATCATGTTTCATTGCTCGTGACAAAAATCAATTATTTCCATGGCAAACTCAGCCTTAACTATTAATCGTATTTTTCTAAAAAAATTCTTATGTTAGACCCATATTTTTTTATATGGTCGTAAAGAGAATAAAAGGTACTATCCGAAATATTAAAAAAAAATATATTATGCTATTTGAAAAAAAAGTTGAGTATCGCTACCATTATACAAAATTGTATTTACTTATCTTATAGAGAATTTAGTCTCATTTACGAAAATTTAAAAATATAATAAAAACAAAAAATAACGGAAATACAAGCCTGTGGAGTGATCTCTGGGACACCCTGTATACTATTGTATCACTAGACCAGAAACTGACTTTTTCTGAGCACTGGCAAAAACAGTTTCTGGCCACGTGATACACACGATTTTTTGGGCCGACAAATGGGCACATTTGTTAAAGCTTAAATTTTCAAATAATATGCCAAAACATTTTCGGTTGGTAATGCCATTTGACAGCTGCCCACACGGTGTCATTTTGGCATATATAAAATACGTGTTTTTTATTTTTTCATTACAGTGTTTGCGGTAGTGTATTTTACGTACAGAAATTACGCTTATAAGTTATAACATTAGATTTTGTAAAATTTTATACGGTATAAAGAAGTTTCTCTACACTATTTCTAAAAATAGCGGAACCAATCAGAAAATAGCGCTTATGACTGGCGCATGCTCTTTTGAACCGCAATAGTTCGGAGATAAGAAAAGTCTAGCGCAGCAATAGTTATTTGTATCACTAGGCCAGAAACTGTAGTTTTGCGTATGAGTACGTTTTGTGGGCCGAGGCGAAGCCGAGGCCAAAATGCGAATACTGCAAAATTTCTGGACGTGTATACACAAATTTTCGGCGACAAAATTTTAAATTAAAATATTAATGATTATTGTTTAAATAGCGTCGGTTTAGAAAATTCATCTTTCTTATGTTGGCGATTCAATTCACCGCTATAGTGATTTGAATTTAAAATAATCTTATTGCGCTTGGTAATTTTATGAATTTTTTTGTGAAAAACATGAATGAAGAAAAGGTATTAGAAGTACCAGCTCATATTCGAAATGTAGCAGAAGCTGCAATTCAAAATTTACTTCCTGAAAAATCATCCAATCGATATTGGAAAGAATATGAGATACTAAAAAATGGGGTTCTAAAAAGAAAATGGCGTATCGGTGTATAATGAATATGTTTTGGTTGCATATTTTGAAGAAAATCTAAGAACTTCAAATCGTCAACGTTATGGTCGATGTATTCGATGCTTAAAACTACCTTAAACATTAAAGACAACATTAATATCGAAAATATACAAAATTAATAGCTTTGTTAAAGCGCAAACACGACGGATATCGTGCAAAAATCCAAAATTTTAGAAATGGATGATTTAGAAAGTTTATTAACGAAGCACCCAATGAAGATTATCTTATGATAAAGGTAGGCATGATTAATTTTTAATCTTTACTTACAAAATTATTTATAGACAGCATTAATATTTGGCATATGCGGTGCATGCCGAATACATGAATTACGAGACATGAAAATCAAAGATGTCATTGATAAAGGGGATGTTATTATCTTATCCATCCCTCAAACAAAAACTAAAAACCTCGTACCTGCTGTGTGACCGAACTTCATTGGATGGATATAATTCGCAAATATGTTACGTTAAGGCCAATACAGAAATTGATAGATTTTTTTATTTTATGCAAAAATAAATGCTCAAAACAGCCAGTAGGCATTCACTCCTTTGGAAATATGCCTCTAAAATAGCTGCATATTTAAAATTAGAAAATCCAAAAGGATACACAGGTCACTGCTTTAGGCGAAGTGGTGCTACAGCTCTGGCAGGGAATGGGGTAGATATAACAACCCTGAAGCGCTTTGGCGGATGGAAAAGTACTACAGTCGCAGAACAATATAAGAGGATTCATTGGGTGCTAAAATAAACATTGCCAATAAATTATTGCATCAAAATCGTTCCAGAACCTCAGCCCTCGACAAGTACAGGAATCCAGCAAGAAAGTTTACAAGAACCGATTTCATTAAAACCATCTAGTATTCATAATGTGCAACTTAAATTACAAGACACAAATTTGCCGAATATTAATCTCTCCCATCTGGAAAATTGTACGATCAACTTTAATTTTAAATAATTCTTTGAAAATTTACCTCTGATTTTAGTTAGAATTTCCGTTTGGTTGTTTGTTGTTCCTCTATTTTTGTTTCTAAATAAATTATTCAATTCAATTGGATTATTTGAAGTTAATAATTACTGAAAAATAAACATAACCTAAAAATGCTTCTTTGAATTTACTGTACCTACGGTTGAATTACATAAATCGATTTATGAATATGAAACTGTTTGCGATGAAATCCTTTAAGAACACTGAAATATTTTTTAATTTATTAGTTCACTTCCAAACTACACAGTTGTCAATCGGAACTCGTTGTTAATCAAATTGTCAATGCAACCAACTAAAATCGATCATGAAAATCCTCTTTTATTTTCGTGCCATGACCGAAAATAAGTGTTTCAAGACAATTTAAGCGAATAGAAAATCAGTAATTTTAGACGGAGGCCGAAAAATATATTTCATTGAAGTACCTCAGTTTAATGGAGATTTCCAATCGTCAATATATGCCAAGCAAGGGCGTGATCAATGACTCCCGAAACGGCTTTATTTGTTGCGGTAATTAATTAAATGTAACAAAAGTGAAGTGTGTTATATATGTCAGAAAAAATTTTAATGACTGCTTTTAGAATATTATGTACGATTATGTTTTGTACGTTAAATAAATATTAAGTTTGAAACGCTTCTTTAAAACAACATTATTTAGGCCCTGGTCCAAATAGATTTTCGCTGATCTATGTTCCTGGAGTTTCTGGTTTTGTAATTTTTCTTTGAAATTTAATATGAACTCCTGCCCCTATTGCGTCATCCACTGCTTTGTTGCGCAATAAGATATCTTTGCTCGAACTAATTCCACGACTGAAATTTTTAGGTAAAACACTTCACTTACTTTGCATTAGTTATTAAACGACTAATACTAGCATTTCTATTAGGTAATTTAAACGCTAGTTTTTCATAATTAAAGCAGCCATTCACTTATATCTCGCTACTGCACTTTTTTGGCGAGAATCTTACTTATTCTATCCGCGCTTGTAACATACTAATCTAAAACCATTTACTTAGAAAATTTAATAATTCTAATAAATGAAAAGAAAAATGGGAGTGTTGTCCCACTGTACTAAACCATCATCAAACAAAACTACAATCTACATTAATACTAAATCTAATTAGAATACAATTAATAAATTAAAAAAAACGTCACAATGATAAAAGTACAAAGGTTCTATTAGGAAGAACTAACATGTAATAAAGTCCTACAAAGCCAAACTCCTTAAAAAAAGGCCCAATTATTAATTGGGAAGCCACAATTAAATTCTTATTCTTAATACAGAGTAATGTTAATATCCGTGACCAAAAAACAAGCAAACAAAAACTGTAAACGATAAATTAAAAAACAACAACGAAACTTAGGGTCTAAATAAAATATAAAGAAGGGCGCAAAGCAACGTAACTGATTTTATGGTTTATCGTGTTTAGGTCAGTATGTTTTCAAAAGATCTACCGTTTTGGTTAATGCACATAGTACGCCGTTTTAAAACAGAATTTGTAGCTTTTGAACGGAACGTGCATCAATATTAGCGAAAGTTTCTAGAACAGCTTCCTAAGATCATCTTCTGTGGCGTATGTTCTCTGATACACCCTATCTTTTACCGTTCCCCGTAAATCAAAGTCTAAAACAGAGAGATCTGGGGATCGAGGTGGCCAAGCAACGGGCGCGTTTCGTCCTATTCATGAGTTAGGGAATGTTTGATTGTTGTGGTGCCCCATCGTGCTGAAACCATTGGAGCGTACCACGTGTGTGCAAGGGTAATTTGTCTAACATGTTATCAAAATTGTTTTGTAAAAAATTAAGACGCTCAACCGTCAGTATACCTTTAAAAATGTGCTGACCAATAATTCTTGAACCAATGACGCCGCACCAAACATTAAATCCAAATTTTACTCGGGTCTTCTCTGTTCAACGTGATGCGGATTTTCTTGCATCCATAAATGCTGATTATGCCTGTTAAACATGCCGCAATTGGTAATTGTACAATCCCAAAACTAATTAACTGGAGTCAGCTTCACACATGTTAGTAAACCAGGTACAATACTGAATGCGTCTATTGAAATCACCTGGATGTAGTGTTTGCGCAACTGGCAATTTATATGGGTGATACTTATGTTTTTTAGAATTCGTACAACTGTACGTTGTGACATGCCTGCTTCAGCTTCAATTTTTCGAGTTGAAATCGATGGATTTTGCAGTACACATGCTAGTATAATTTACCTCTGCCTCTTCATTAATACTCCTTGGATCTACAGAAAGATCCATATTGCCCCAAATTATCATAAAGTCTTTTATAGGTAGGTAGAGAAGGCTGCCGACGATCAAAATAGAGCTCGAAGTATCGTTGTGGAGATTGTACGACATTTTTATGACACAAAATATAACACTCTATCATATCACGTTTTTCTTCATTAGAGAAATTCATATTATGGTTTTTTAGACACCTTAACCAACACAAATAGAAACTATAAGTCACATTTTCACTTGCTAATAATTGACGTTTACGTCGGATATTGTTTCCACAGCATACTATCCCAGCAGTATAGAAAAATTAAACTAAAATTGGCTATAATTTGTTTATTTATAAAAATAATTTTCTCTATCTTTATTAGTTTCCGAGATCCCTGTGCTAAACATCGGAAAAAAACTCACCCTGTATGACCTTTATTTTTGTATGTGTAATGATGATTACAATATTGTAACAAATAAAGAAAATATTAAATTACAACTGAAAACTATCAGGTTGGAAAATTAAAAAAATGCAAATTTACCGCTTAAACTGATAGTTAATTAATTTATACTAATGTCATCATCTGTCAGTTATTTCATCGTTCCGTTGTAATTATTATCCCTAGTTGTAATTGTGTTCTTCGTCGTTTATCGTTGATGAGACAATCATTTATAGAAACCCTGTATAATTCGTAGGAGGGTGTATTGTCGAGATTAATGGTATTGGGATGGCACTCCAATCAGCAAAAATTTCCTGCCTTAGCGCGTGCGTTATTATAGTTCTTATGAGAAGATTCAACTTGCTCTGAAGTTGTTTGTTTAAACGAATTTTTACTCTACACGTCTTGCGTGTTTTTCGTTAAAATGTATAAACTTGAATATCATACGGCCATAACATTCTTCGTTTTGGAGAGCTGCACAAAGAATTGGGGATGCAAAAGCTACTCCGAACGATTGGTGCCACATTTGTTTAATGCCGTTGACTGAAGATTAATGCGGATCAAAACCAAATTTTTACAGCAATCTTTAGACAAATTTAAAAACGATCTGACCGATTTTGTGCGGCAATTTTTCACCATATAGGGGAGACATAGATCCACCACTGCACACTAGAAACAAACAGTAGGTGGAAAGCGATGATTCAGCAAAAGCAAAATCAATCTCATCTGCTGAGAAAGTCATGGTAAGCGTATTTTGGAGATACTACTAAATAATTATCTTACAGAACAGACAAATATTCCTCCAACCTTCTTGATCTGTAGGATACTGAAAAAGAAAAAATCATCATTCACCAGGATGTACATCTGTATGTGCGTTATCGATGGGAAAACTGCGGCATTTGAGGTACAAAAACAACCAAAAAACAAAACCACCTCTTCTCTTTTCTTCTTCTTCTTTCATTTCTTTTCCTAATTTAATATTTTTTTTGGAAGCCTTTCCACACAAAAAGTTGAGAGGACCGTAGATGAATATTTTTAGAACCATCCAGAATCTCCCTTACGGATAGGAATACTGGTTTGAAGAAAGAGTCCTTTCTGTTTCGTACCGAATTTTTATATTAATTATAATTATAAGTAGTTGTGTTATTGTTGTCATAACAGTTTAGGTTTATACAGGATGATTCATTGGTAATTGCACATACGTTAGGATTAGATAAAGAACATCAAAAGGATTCTAAAAAACATATATTGTACAAGTCCCCGATGCTTTATAACCAAGATACAGGGTGTTTTATTTATTTTGTTTATTTCTTCATCTGCGCATAACTCACGAACCACATTGCGAATTTTCTTTATATCGGCAACATATTTTTCTTGTCTCGTATTGTATCTATAATAGCGTATAAACATAATGTTTATGCAGGTACGGACTTAAAAAAATTAAAAATTTAGTTTACTTAAAAAGTTTTTGAAAAACTGTTTGCATATTTGAAAAGAGCAGAAAAAACTGAGTTAAAATAGACACCTTCCTAGTTTCAGCATACAATTTTATTTGTTATAATTAATTTGAGAGAAATTTAAATGTTTCCGTAATCATTCATTTAAAATTAAATTAAAATAAAATAAATTGTATTTTAGAATTCATGAATTTTCTATTTTGAAATAATGAAATTTGTCATTTTTATGTTTCCATTTAGTTTATGTTAAAAATTAAATCTTTATCAAAAAATTACAAATTTTATTACTTTGAATTAGAAAATTTATTAAATCAAAATAAAATTAATTTTATTCGAATTGTCCGGAAACGTTTAAGTTGGTCTCAAATATTCACTAATAAAATTGTATGCAGAAACTGAAAAGTGACTATTATAACTTTCTCCCCTTTTCTAGTAAGCAAACAGTTTTTCAAATTTTTGAAGTACAGGTTATTCATTTCCAAGATAGTTTTCCAAAATTTTGACTTTTTAATTAAAAAAATAATTTTAAGTCCATCCCTAGATTAATGTTGATGTTTATACGCTATTGGATACTTTACCGAAGAAGAAAAATATGTTGGAAGTATAAAGAATATTCACAATGTGGTTCGTGAGTTATGGAACAAACAAAATTAATAAAACACCCTGTATCTTAGTTATAAAGGATCGGAGACCTGAACAGTATATGTTTTTTTAGAATCCTCTTAATATCCCCTATCTAATCCTAACGTATGCGCACTTTCCAATGAATCACCCTGTATAATTTAAATAAAAAGTCATTCCAATTTATGTTTTGAAGTATAGAATTACGTATTTTACAACAAATATTGTTATAAATATATTATAATGATACAGAAAATATAATTCTGTTATTAATTCCCATTCCTTCTTGAGTAAGCCATTACACAGATCTCCAAAAGGTATAGTTTCTCTATGTGCTTACCTTAAAGATTGTTCAAGTCTTAAGTAGCCATTTTGTCTCATTTCACGAAATTAGTTATGACAATTTTTGCATTTAAGTTTAGCGTCTTCCGACGTCTTCTTTGCTAGGCAGAGTACTTTCGACCTTCCCTGTGTTTTGAGATGAAGATGCCATTCAAATTTGGCCGGAAATATTTTAGGAAATGGTGATTTGAACAGTAACTTTGATCATTTTCCTTATTCTGCTGGAGTAAATCGAATGTAACAATTTAAATAATGAAGCTCGAGTAAATATAGGGGTTAAGAAGATGACAATGAAGAAAATAACCACATCTTTAACAACACCCTGAAGTGACTGAACTATGACGAATTAGAGTTGCGAGCCTACCATGACGTTTTGACATCGCGAAAAAAACATCTCTTTAAGTACCTAGGTATTTGACATTAAAATTTTTGGAACAACTCACAGTACCTAGGTACATTTCTACTAAGATAGAGCCCCCACTATATCAGTGAAATAGTACTAGTCCATAACTGTTTTTTTATCTTGTCAAGTCATTATTTCCTTTTTATTTATGAATGATGGCTTAACAGCATGATTTTACAGAGTCAATGACACTTTGCACTACGAGATCCACTCTTCAGTCAGAGTTTCTCCAAACTCATCCAACATATCCTCGATCGGATGTAATCGGGAGATTGACGCCAGCAGGAATTCTTAATTCCTCACCGCTGGAATGCGTTCGCAACTCTTCAATTGTGTTTAGGGTCATTTTCTTGTCAAGAGGAACTAACCGACAGGCATGTTTCCGCCAATTTTCAGCAGTTACCCATCCAATTAGAGAGAATGCTTCGAAGACAAGAATCGATCCACTGCCAAGGGATTGAACTGGTCCTTTTCTGATTTCAATAATCTCTGATTTTCCTATTTAAGGAGAAAGGTATATAGAAATCAAGAAGGAATTGTCGAAATCTATCTTATGTGGCTATGATTGAAATGGTGCTCAGCCGATTGTAGAAAGTATTGATTCAAATATTGTTTGATCTAATAAGTGAATAAGGAAAGGATATATTAAGGATTTATTATAATTGGAAAACGAACACAACATTAAAATAAAGATAAAATTAAACTAATATATTCCTATAAAATATGAACAAAAAAAAACAAAATGAAGATTAACTCCAAAAATAATAATGAAATCACTATATTGTATTAATATATGTATCCAAAAATTTATTGAAGCCCTTTTAATTTTTTATGATACATATGTCTCACGTCAGTATCGGCAGGAAATTCCTTTTCCTTTTCGGCATTCGGAACATAATGAGTTTCAAAAAAGTGAGAAAAACCTTCCTAAATCTTCGTTTAAGTATAAAATCCCGTGTTATCGGTTGACACCATGTTTTCTAAAAAGATTTTTAGTGATTGGCTTTCAAACGCAGATATTAAACTCACCTTGCGCAACGTAACGTTGCGAACCATCTTCCACCAAAACATTGTAGAATGGCTGTTGATCTTTCAGTCGTAGTTTGTGGACGCCCATTTGTTGTTGCCATTCGACGGATGCGGTGCAAACTCGATCCCAATCGTAAATTACGCAAATGTAATTAAAAACTAGGTGTCTCATTACCATTCCTACCGCGTATAAAAGATTGTTTGGACGAGCTTTTGGTTCAATCTGAAAGAAAAATTATTCTGCTTCTAATTGTACCTAATAATATCCAATCTTCTATAAAATAGTTTAAAAGTTAAGTGGAACCAAAGGTGGAACCCATTTTTAATGTATATGTATATTCACGAAATAAAAAAAACGAGACAATTTTTTTTTGTAAATCTGCTGTGTGCATGATATTTCTATTGCATTTGGAAAAATTCTTAGATTATCCATTGTGTTGTACACTATAATTTCAGAAAATTTTTGGAGTAAGATTTTTTTAATTTCTAATTTTTTTTAATATATTGCAGTGAATTGAATAATCAAAAATTATGTTTCAACAAGAAATAAACGAATAAAATTTAGATTGAAAGTTTACATTTAAATAAGAAGTAAAATTAAATTTCATTTGTAGTTAAGAATTTTCTAGAAAATCAATCTATATTTTATAAACCATGATTAATTAATATTAATCAAAGAATTTGATTTATACATAAAAGATTAATTTCTGTTTAATTAAAGTTTTGTGTAGCGATAATATGATGAACGCTTGTAAAAGTGTATCAAAATTTGTTTCTGTGATAAAAATAATTGTGTGTGAAAAACATAACGAAACAGTTTGAGTGCTGCAAGGTTAAAAAGTGAGACGAGACAATCTTAATATGGAAGTAAAAGTGAGAAAAGACATTTAGAAACTAACATTCGAAGTCAGGAAAGTGAAAGAAGGGCAATTCAAGTCCCAACGCGAGGAAAGGATTCGTACTTCGAGAATCGAAGAAGCAACACGCATTGAGTTTGAAATGCAACTCAAAACCGTCAACTGTTAAAAATAAAATATTCTATTTCGACAATAATAAGTAAAAAGTGTTACAACAAATAATTACTCAACCGGTACAACAAAATTAATTGGTGCACCCAACGATTAGAAAACAATGAAGATTGACACACAGGTGTTGAATTTAACATCGAGACAAGGTCAGTTATAAGAACTTATTTCTTTTGTAATATTGGAATTGAACTCTTTATGCATGCGTCGAATGACCAATAAAATCAAATTGTAAAAAAATTTGTAAAAGAAACCTTTTGTATAAAATTAATTAAATTCCATGTGTATAACTAATTCTTTTATTTGGGAACTGACTCATAGACCTGAGATTACAAATTAAATAAACAAGATGTCTCATAACGAAAACAATTTTTTTTATATGCGAAGTTGGTAATCCACCGCAATATAAATCATTTTAATATTCAAAATTGAAAAATTTGACTTATGTAATCGTTAACACATCGATAACTCAGATTAAGATGAAACAGAATTAAGTGATAGACGAGTTAATAATGAGATTTTGGGTCACCTAAAATAACAGTTTCAGCGGTTGTCGTTATTTGTGCACATGCGCAGTAAGAAAAAAAATAAGATCAAACTATAACGCCAAACTTTATTTACGGCGAATGTTAATTACGTATAGTGTGGTTATGGGGCGGCCAATCCACATGAGATCTCAAAAAGGCATTTCAACGCTTTTGCCAAAATGGCGTCTGTAGGGCAAACAAACCTTTGTTTTCATTCGAATGTGTGTAATTTCTGTGAATTTCTTGTACTTTTAGTGGTTGTTTTAATTAAGTTAGTTATAGAATCTGTGAAAGAGTATTTTAACTCAATTTATGTTTAAAATTACAAATAACAAGGATTGTAAAAAACTTAACACTGTCACGATTTCCTCTACTGCCACAGTTCACTACACAACCAAATGCTAACATTATAGTACATTACAAATCAATCAAACGAGTAAACTATATTAAAATCCTATAACTCAATGATAAAATCCATCTAATTATACGTAAGTTTGCCCTACAGCAGCCAGTTTTAAAGGTCTTTGACAGCTATCTGACAGCGCATTGAAATGCCTTATTTCTAAACAGTCACAAAAAATTAGGTTATGTTAAAAATTATAACGAATTCAGTCCAAAACCTCGATGTTATTATAATTTATAACCAAAGAGTAACTTATTTTTGACATTATTTTGTGACTCAAAATCTCTAATAAAAGAATAATAACATTTTACTAATGAAATCGCAAAATAAAACAAAATGAAAGATATAAACCAAAAGTTTGAAAAACAACAAAATTTGAAATTAAAACTGATTGTTTTTAATTTTTTTTTTAGTCTTCAATACTACCATTGATTATAAACTTCGGAAATATGCACATCCTATATGGACGAAATATGACACAAAAGTAGGATGAAACGTAGATGGCTCTACCGTCTAATCGCGACAAGATTTCTCAGTTTCCCCCTTCATTATTTTTATGTCAGTTCCAGCGTACCTGTCTCGATGCGCGTTTCTTAAATAGGAATATTAAAGAAAATTGAAAAGTTCTTTAACAACTTTTTTGTTATTTGTTGTTGGAACTCTCAAAGTTGTCATTAGAGATACTAAAAGTTTTGTATGTAAGTAATTTTGAAAAGAATATTCAAAATTAAATACAATTGACTCGGTATATCTTTTATCAGTAAATTTATGTTATTTTTTTCTTCTTACAATCAACTTGGCATCTAATCAAATTACAACCGAGCACGTCCTTCTCGATTCAAAAAACTCAGTAGTTGCATCTTTTCCAACTGGGTCCGAAGCTAATAAATTGTTTATGTAAATAATAACCACAATTATATGGAAATACATAAAATGATTTTTTATCATAACTTGTATTGATGCAAAAAAATTTATTTCTTAATTTAATTTAATTAAATTAAATTGTTGTTTTATTGAAGTCTGAAGCAAAATTTAAAAATAAATTCGTGACAAGATAAATTAGTTGAGTGCACATTTTTTATTGTGCACGTGCAAGTTACTTATTTGGCGGTAAGAACGGACGGCTATGGAAACTGCCGAGTTTGATTCTTGCATCATTTACGAATGTAGACACCCATGTTGAATTTATGAGATGCTCTAACAGAATCAATGGTTACAGTATTACTCGTTCGTGGCAAAAAATATTAAGGCTTGCTTATCTTTCCGAAGTTTATAATCAATGATACTACTGTTCGAACTTCTATCATATTTTCCCCCGAGGTTTTAATTTTATTTCTACAAAATATATATTATGAAAATATTAAACGTCACGTGATGTCAGTATTATCATATAAAAACTAAAAATTACTGTAATCTATCAGTATATACTTTACCGGTATCAACGGCTCGCTAAAATTATGCCTAAGATGTAGATCATAGTCTCGCAACATATTAATTATCCGTTGTTCTTGTTGAGATGTTCCAAATCCCTGAAACATTTTTTTTTGAGAAAAATAGAATAATAAAAGATAGCACCGCACGCACCCGTGTGAGCAAGAAATTTTCTAAACGTTTTGTATCAATGTTATGCCACATGTAAACTCTTGCTAAGCTAACAACGGTCGAAAGTTCTTGAGGATTAATTAAATGGCACAATTCTAAAGTAGATCGTAAGGGTGTTACATTTCCGTGCGGGTTACTCTGTTGCCGGCAAGATACTTCAAGATTATTAGCCATGCGTTCTACAACCTAATTTTAATTGTAACAGTTACTCTAAACTGTTTAAAACAAAGTACAACCTCTCTAGCTGTAGCACAACATAATCTCGAAATGCCCTCCGAAAAGCCACTGTGCGGACATATTCCTTTGTTGATGATGCTACCATTATTGAAAACATCAATGTAATAAGTATTTCCGGGTCTATCTTTCCGACCTTCGGTGAACCTCAACAAGAAATGAGCTGGAAAATTAATCGGTTCGCATTTGACTCCGACACGTCGAGCAACACTCTCATAAATTATCGCAAGAGTTATCGGCAATCCCTGTTTTTTCATCAACACCTTCAAAATATTACTTGGATTAACGTAGCCAATCGCGTGGTTAGAAATACCTCGTTAATAAAAGAATTCTCTGGCATGTAGTAATGGCTGTTATTACCCTTGAATTCGCACTGATTGTAAAGTACCACCGTTAAGCAATGAATTAGTTCTTGGCACTCCAAAATATTCCACTGATTATCGTCTATATTTTCGTTTTTCCATTTTTTTAACGTGTCGGCTGGGATTTTATGTAATGGATGGATTGGATTTTTGACAAGGAGGGTCAGTCTTACCTAAATGTTAATGTATGTCTTTTTTTGTTACGGCGTGTTCCTAAGCAACTTACTTGTTTAGCTAATTCGTCCAATTGCGATCCGATATTTTCCCATTTAACGTCTAGGGTAGGTTGACACCATTGGGCAACGAGCGTTGCTCCTTTTTCTAAAATTTGTTGCTGGCTTGGCAACTGTATAAATTCTTCCCATTCCGTAGAGAGGTGCAGTTGTCGGATGAATCTCAACACCTTTGTTGCGTAGAACTGCATCGTTTTATTTCCGGGAGTGCTGAAATTTGGTAAAGTTAAGATTATGATCGTTGTGTGGTGTAACCAAATCGGCAGAATTTTAAAAATATTGAAATGGGAACATTTGAATCACTGGAGAGATTCCTCTTCTTCTAGAGATGTACTTAGTCATTAAGCGCGTTCGTGCTCGATTCTTTCATAATAAAGTAAGATAACTAGCGAGCGAATTTGTGTCACCTTAAGCACATTTAAATTTTCTGCCCCTCTTAAAGGGCCGAATACACTAGTAGGTATTAAAAGTATTTTTATTTATTCAAAATTTTTAATGCTGCATACATAGATGTACAAAACTTCAATAAATCTCAATAAATAATAACTAGACAAAGCCAGCATGCTACGCATGCGTTAAGTCACAAAAAATAAATTAGCTTCTAAAGAGTAGACAGTCATGAACAATAATTAGCACTTACATTAACATTCATCAGTTGAGTAATCAATATGAATGCAGAGTATGTACTCCATGTGAATTCGTACAAATGAGTCGAGAGTATTCGGGTGTGCGCTTGCAACGAATCGAGAGTAGGTGAGGACGCACAAACGACATAACATATTAATATAGAAGATATAGATGTAGTACGAATAGAAATTACTTATTAAAAAATATTTAGAACCGGATTTATTCGCTCGACCGCTTTAACGTAATACAACAAAGTTTATTTAGGTGAGATTGACTGTTTGGTTCGCATAACGCTCGCAGTTACGCGTGTGTGAGTCATCAAGTTCGTGCATACGAAGATTTTTTTGAGTGAAATTGAATCCTCTACAGTTAAACCATTCGAAAATTTGCAAAATTACGAATATTTTGATTTTTTATTCGTGTTTTTACGTAATATGGTTCCGGAGTTATAAAATTACAGTATTCGTATAATGTAAAATTGCTTGAAAAAAAATTTTTTAAATGATAAATTTTATTAAACATTATGTGATAGGGTCATAAAAGGATCGTTTTTTTAAATAAATTTTTTTTATCTGTTATAATTTAGAAATTATGGCCGTTTTAGTTTTCGAATGAAATTTTGCGGAAACGTTTTTCGCTTATAACTTTTGAAAACACGCGAGGGCATACAAAACTGAAACGGCCGCAAATAAGCGAGTTGTGGTCAACTTACGACTCAATTTGTTTGAAATTTTTTGACAATTTTTAACATTTTTTTAACCTCGAAGATGCCCTCGTACAAAAAAATCTAAATCGAAAAATAAAGACACATCTTTCGTAAACTCGAAACTTTTTTCGAAACGAAAATATCTTAAGCCGTTCTAATGTGAGACGAATTTGAAAAAAGGTTGATTTTCGTATAGATTTGAAAATGAATCGAGAGTAGGTGTGCGTTCACACTAACGACATAACATATTAATGTAAGATAGAAACAAACAGTTAATTCTTACTATGATAAATGTAACACATATAATCTTTAAGAGGAACTCTTCTGACCTTCGCATTCGCAAAGTCATTTATGACATCTTCATATGTCAGTGAAATTGTTAAATCTGACTCAATATTCAGAACAGCTACATCGTTTAATACTGGGTTATTTTAGAACGATAAAAATTGTCTAATCTTCGGGAAAGTCCGTTTCCGAGTACAGTTTGTGTAGTGTACATACACAAAGCGGAGAGCGACATTAGGATAAACACTTTGCATGCCATTTCAGTAACTTTGTAAGCTTCGTGACATCTTTTTCTTTATTTACCTCCTGAATGAAATCAATATCTTCTGGGTACAACGCTATTAATTCCTCAGTGCGTTTTTTACTATCGGGAAACCTGGAAGTGGTTGAAGCTACATCTGTTAAAAATGCAAATTTTAAATGAAACTGTTTATAAGCTTGTCTCCGCATATGAAGCAATGTGACTATACTGTCTATTATCAACAAGAATGCATTGACCCTTAGGTTTTCATGTCCATCCATTTTTTCTTCCTCAGATGATATCGATTTGTCCGATTTTTCATATTTCGTAATGTTTGATATTTTTTTGGCTTCACTTTCAAAATGTTAAAATTATTACGTTTGCTCTAAAAAAGTTTTATAAGGGAATCGTATAGACTAACCACTGTTTTCATGTCAATTTCAGTTTCCTGTAGTTTTATGTTAGCAGCATTTAAGCGATGAGTTACAGAAGTCCAAAATTTTGCCGTAAATGCAGTTTCAAATTGCTTCAATTTGAGTCTGATGCCTTTAGCTACGCATTTAGTACCGACCTTCTGAGTTACATTATTCTCAACAAATTTTAATGCAGAAAGAAATTCCACCAACCACTGGGATAAACTGTGGCACGCTCGGCACGCGCAGACCATTGTGTTTGTGACAAACTCTTAAGTGTATTTGGGCCAGAAAAAATTGTGTAGTTTCTGCAGTAAGTCAAAAAACCATAATTTCTGCGCTGTAAACTTCCCAACTAAATTTAGAGAGTACAAGGGATGTATTCTGATCTGGTCGAAACATTTTTAATTCTAGCCTGTTATGCGTTGTACCATCCAGACATGTTTGAGGCGTTGTCATAAGACTGACCTTGACAATTTAAGATGTCCACCTTATCCTTTTAAATGTGGTCTCTATGACTGTAAACATATATTTTCCTGTGTGTCTTGCATTTGGAATAAACTCAACAAATCGCTCCACAGGTGAGCCATCTTCAAGTACATATCGAACAACAAATGTTAACTAGTCGAATCTATAATAATTGAAAAGTATTTGAAGGATTTTAATTCAACCATTATCTGTTGTCCGACTTTTGTGGTCATTACTGTTATGACTTCATTGCATATTGTTGATGAGAGATAACTATCCCTCATGAGTCACAACATTTACTTCCATATTTCGAAATGTAACTGGTGAAAAATGGGTCAAATTCGGTAATGAGCTAAACACATTAAATAAAAAAAACAATTCTTCCTACACTTCTAGAATAAATAAAGCGTTTTTCTCGTTATTTAGTAAACGTCTATGAAAGAGAGACTTACGCCATCCTCGTACGCTCTTTGAATTGCAGAAAAATCGACATCTGAATTTTGTCCATTCACCGTTACGAAGTCTATAATTGTATCATGGACTTCCCAATCTGCGGGGTCCTTTTTGAAAACGAAATAATTATTATGCTTTCTGGTGTACAGCAATTGTGCGTGCGGAATGTTTTCATCAACAGAAACTGTTGAAGTTAATGGAACTGTGACTACATTCTCATTATTTATTTTACCTCGTGCGATTTAATTTTCTTCAAGAGACGTGGAACGTTCTACCGGGATATTTACAAAAGCATCTATTGTTGACGTTGACAGTTTAGGTTCATGTGCAGTTTTGTTGGATGTTGAAGGTATCTGATTCTCATATTTAAAAAAAAAACATCCAGTTTTCGTGTTTCATTAAGCTTCTTTCGTTTTGAACATATTTTGGATCTATTCAGTCATAATATAATAATTATAATATTACCTATTTCAAAAGGCTAGGAAACTTACCTTCTACAATAAAGTAACTTATTTATAACAAATGTATACAATTTATAATGTATTCCGATGAAGGCACGATTTAACTTTGATGACTAACAAAAAAACAAACAAATGCGTACGCGCGGGACGCTTGTATTGTCAATATTCCAGACAGTCTCATCAGAATTTATGCCCTGAACAAGCAATCGTCTAGGTACGCGTATAGTTCAGTACTAGCTGTAGAAATTCGATTGTGTTAGACATTTTGTTAACATTTTAAAATTTAACACTCACTTTAAAGTGGTATGTATTTAATATATCAAGATGTTTGTTTTTTTTTAATGTTTGATATATTTTTTAGAAGGGGTCTTGCTGGTGGATTTCGAAATAAAATTTTCGTTACCTATTGACTAAAATACAATACAAAAAGGTCTTCTGAAATGGACCAAATCGAATAGCTACAAGAGTACCGACGTTTCGTGTCGTAATGATTACGCATATTATTTCATAATATCAAAACATCAAAAACAGGTCCAAATTATTTTGCTATAAAATTTTTATAATGTATATTAAACAATTAGATTTAAAGAGTTTAAAACAATATTAAAAACATATTTGATAAATAATGCATTTTACAGTACACTCATGAAATTTAAAACTTGGACACCACAATTTCTGTAAACAAAAGTTTGCACATTGTGAAGCGGGCTTAAAAGTATCATTTACAATTCTAACAGCAGGTAGTCTCAGCAGGGGTTATCTTATAGAAGGACTGTAGAATGAATCATTACACTAAGCACGTTTTAGAAAATAGGTAATTTACGTTGCTTACTTAATTTTTTCTTTAAAGAATATATTTGAAGGTATCGCTAATTAAACACCATAGCTCGATTAATTATCGAATCAAAATTTTGTTTAGGAAATGTTTACAAAATAAAATTAGAAATAATTTTGATTTAAAAAACGTCTACAAGCAATAACTTTTAAATTAAATCAAAAACTAAACATGGTTATTTGGGTTGACTGATTATTACTTATTTTTAAATAAATCTAACCTACTAATTATTGTAAGTTATTAAAAAAATCATTAAACTCTCTATTCATAATATTTAGTCCTTACAAAATGTATATTTTATGACGTTTCATTTTTTCTGTAGTTAATATAAAAAGTGAAAATAAAAACTAAGGCAATTCTTATTGTCAACGTATATATTTAGTTTTTGACAAGAATTTATTACATAATTATAATTAAGATACCAAGTTATAGTTTAAAATTAAATGAAAACTTTTTTTTTAAATAAAGGTATTACTATATAAATAAATATAAGAAATCAATAATGGGTGTGACCTCCATTATTATTGATACATTCTTGGAGGCGTCTGCTCATTGACGCTATCAAGGTATCAATATAATTAATATTAATCGTTTCCCATGCGGTATCAATGGCTGCAATTAGTGCATTACGGTTTACTGGTATAAAATTTGGCCCTTGTTGTCTTCGGATAACAGCAAGTATTCGAGCCCAAACATTTTCGATAATGTTAAAATCTGGGCTTTTGCTGGCCAGGGTAACAGCTCCAAGTTATTTTCTCGTATCCAATTGCGCACAACCCGCGAAGTATGAATAGGGGCGTTGTCCTTTAACAACAAAAATACATTATGAAAATGTTAATTCAACAGATCCCGAACTATTTTTGGAGAAAGTATAGTGAAATAAGAATACTTACTTGTTGGAAAATATAATCTTCGTCTGGATAAAACACTTCGACTGAAGGTTTCATAATAGTTTCCAAAATATCTAAATACGCAGCAGAATCAAGACGTCCATCGATAGCCCAACAAACTCCTGGACCCCGCGCGCTAACCCAACCCCACACATTCACAGAAAAATAACCACTTCGTTTTTTAGGACATATGTGATTATTTTCGTAACGAGTTCCTTCCATTCTAAAAACTTTTAGTGGTCCATCGTTGCGGCTATTGAACGTTTTTTCGTCGCTAAAAATCACTCGATTCCAAAATTCCAAAGGTTCGTTCACATATCGCCTTGCAAATTCCAGACGACGTCTCATATTTTCGTCACTGAGAACTTCTTTCGCAGCAGCATTATACTTCTTTATTCCCATCTCCTTTAATCTTTTTTGTGCAGTTATACGGCATCCGGGAAAATGTGTATCTGCTATAGCCCTGAGTATGTAGCAAATGGTTGTTCTGTTACGTAATGAAACAACTCGAGATCTTGAGCACGTGTAGATACTTTAGGTCTACCACTTCCGATGGCTCTTTCCAAAGTGTGTTCAAGATTCCATTTTACTCGGTAATGCCCTACGGTGCTTTTTGGTATATCTAACATACGTGAAATTTCACGCACGCTACGGCCCGCCGCTAATTCCGAAACAATCCGCGCTTTCAAATCAGCACCGAGATGAGGTGGCATTTTCACTTGAAATTTTAAACTAAAATGGAATTTACATTTCTTACTTTACACACTACCCCTTCTCAAACAGTAGGTAATTGTTTATTTATTACATACTTCTAATGACCAATGTAACAACCCTTAGAGCAATATGACTCAAAGGAAGTAAATTAAACAAGCAAGGATATTCTATTGTTATTGAAACTTATTCATAAAGTAAAAGCCATTTCCTTATAATGCTAATGGACAGGATTTTCTTTTAAGTATTAAGATTACAATAGAGGACTTATAAACTTTCGAAAATATCTAATTATAAATATTTACACTGCAATTGCGCTTTTTCCTTAATAATTTCTTAGCAATAACATACACGTTCTTGGTTTTAAGTTGTCATAAATTTGATATGATATAAATTTGTGTTTCTAATATTACATCACAAACTAATCTTTATTCGCCAAAAATTGTTGCTTAAGTTGTAAAGCTTCGTACACACCTGAACAACAAACCGAGCAACAAACATAACAACGAACCGAAAGTCAAACAGAACGACAAACGATCTTTTATGATTTCCACAATCCGAACAACAAACGGAACGTTTGTGCTGTTCCCATAATTATTTTCAGTAGTTTTCAGTTCATATATTTATATTGAGAAGAGAAAATTGCGGAAAACAAGAAGATAGTGCCAACCAAATTTTTACGCACAAAGAAGAGTAAAAAATTATAATTTACTTCGCTTTTTTTTATTTTGAAATTTCCCGCCCAAATGATGCTAATAGGGACATCATTTTTTTCTTGCATTCTTAAACACTGATTAATTTAAAACATTTTTCTTCTGTCAACTCCATAATATTACCTAAAACACAACAAACCCACAAAAGGGAGGACAAAAATAAATAATTTAATTCTCCCGCATAAGTTTGTTCGCCGTTTTGTTTAGATTCGTCCAAACCTGCAAACGCATTCGCGCGCATTTTCTTTGATGTCGGAGAAAAACCGACAAGTTGCGGGAACGCCGCAAACCGTTCGTGGAACAATCAGGACTTGCGAATCTGTTCTAAAATTCGTACGTAGCACCGTCCAAATTAATGTTCCGATTGCCGTTCGGTTCGTTGTTCTGTTTGTTCCTCGGTTTGTTGTTCAGGTGTGTACGAAGCTTTACAATAAGCATATTAATATGAACTATATCTTATGAAAGGAGAGTTATGTAACTATAATTAACGACTTAACGTTACGTTAGTAGATTCCATTTACTATTTACACATATTTTCTTGGAACATTCGATAATTAACTATCGGGATATGATGACCCTATACTTCGCAGGTTGTGCGCAACTGGATACAAGCAAATAACTTGGAGCTGTTACCCTGGCCAGCAAAAGCCCAGATTTTAACATTATCGAAAATGTTATACCAGTAAACCGTAATGCACTAATTGCAGCCATTGATACCGCATGGGAAACGATTAATATTAATTATATTGATACCTTGATAGCGTCAATGAGCAGACGCCTCCAAGAATGTATCAATAATAATGGAGGTCACACCCATTATTGATTTCTTATATTTATTTATATAGTAATACCTTTATTTAAAAAAAAGTTTTCATTTAATTTTAAACTATAACTTGGTATCTTAATTATAATTATGTAATAAATTCTTGTCAAAAACTAAATATATACGTTGACAATAAGAATTGCCTTAGTTTTTATTTTCACTTTTTATATTAACTACAGAAAAAAATGAAACGTCATAAAATATACATTTTGTAAGGACTAAATATTATGAATAGAGAGTTTAATGATTTTTTTTAATAACTTACAATAATTAGTAGGTTAGATTTATTTAAAAATAAGTAATAATCAGTCAACCCAAATAACCATGTTTAGTTTTTGATTTAATTTAAAAGTTATTGCTTGTAGACGTTTTTAAATCAAAATTATTTCTAATTTTATTTTGTAAACATTTCCTAAACAAAATTTTGATTCGATAATTAATCGAGCTATGGTGTTTAATTAGCGATACCTTCAAATATATTCTTTAAAGAAAAAATTAAGTAAGCAACGTAAATTACCTATTTTCTAAAACGTGCTTAGTGTAATGATTCATTCTACAGTCCTTCTATAAGATAACCCCTGCTGAGACTACCTGCTGTTAGAATTGTAAATGATACCCTTAAGCCCGCTTCACAATGTGCAAACTTTTGTTTACAGAAATTGTGGTGTCCAAGTTTTAAATTTCATGAGTGTACCTACTAACGAATACTTAAATTATAAGCATACGGCGATCAACATGATCTAGCACTATAACAAGACGAGTTTAAATACCTTGTATATTAGCACGAAAATATATATTAATATATTAGTTGATTAATGCGAAACTTGAAACAAACCAAAAGTTGAAGAGAGACGCCTAGCCGTAATCCAGTCATATTCAAGACTCAAAAAGGAATTATTTTTCAGAAATATTCGTCCTGAAGCAGCTCCTTAGGGTAGTGAACTAAACGTTGGTTCGGTTACCAATTCAAGTTCAATCTATGAAGAGTTTTTGTTGAAAAATGGCTCTGGTGGTAGAAACCTTTTGTTCGACGATAAAAATTATTTGTCTTGAAGGTGCTTTTCGTGGACATGCCGAAAACCCGACTAATATAAATACTGAACAACAATTTATACTTAGTGAATGAGAAACGCGATTAAAGTTAAAACGCTACATAAGAGACAATACTTTCTGAAAATTATTATAATTTTTTTCTTCTCAATAGTCAAAAACATCAATTACAAAATTTGGCATGTTATAGTATGTGATATGGGCTGTCGAACGGTTCTAAAAACTAAAAAATTTTTAATTGTGCCTTTTTGCACAGGACAATTTTTGGACAAATTTGAATTTAAGCTATTTAGGGCATTACCCTTCGACTACTATATGCGACAAATTTTAGCTTTAAATGCCCATGGGGTGACAACTTATTGCATGCCAAGCACTCTACTATTATTCAAGAGAAATATTACTTTTTATCAATCAATAACCAAAAAAGCTGTTGAATTTGTTCCTTATAATATGTGATATCTCACTGAGGTCATTATTAGAATGTATCATCATATCAATCTATGACAACAGTAATTCTTAGAAACGTTTCTGCACACAATAAGTCATTGTGGATTATGTAAAGTAATTCAAGGAAATTCAAATCCACAATTAAAACTTGAAAACCGAAAACCAGAAAAACAACAGGTTTACACTCTTATCTAAAAGAGAAGAGCTTACATCAAGAAAATGTTGAGAACAATAGTGAAAAATGAAATACCCCATATTGAACTGGTGTAGAAGACGAAATGGCTTCATTTAACAATCATAGGTAAGATGCTAATACTTACTCTACAGGTACAACTTGAATGCTCTTAATGGGTTCGTAACAGTGTATTATGGACATCAAATCTAAAACAACATATTCATATGTTCTAGGCGATTCCCGCATTAAATTTTCCCATTCTTCTAAATCGCAACATGACAATTCATTCTTTTTATAAAACCTCGATGACATAGTGGAGAGTATCATGTGAGTGCGCATCTTTAATTCGAAAATATAACGTACTTCCTTAAACCAATCATTAAAATTCTTATCGAACAGATTCATAAACTGTGGCCACCTACAAGACACGTAATTATTGATAAGAAATGTAATGGTACGCAGTTTTTCGTTTACTTTTGCTTATACTTATGTTTCCATATAAAGCTACTGTTGAGCACGATTTCATGAAGTGCTGTACATGTTTGGCTGCAATTACATACATCTTCGATTGTTACTTTCGCACTCGATATTATCAATTCAACTATTTCTGGAGGAAGCTGTTCAATCATGTTGGTTGTTTAGTGTGTCATAATGGTGTATTATACAATATTATCGGTATTATGGACAGCCGAAAAAAAATTATGTAAATACAGCTGATACGCCAAAAACATCAAATATTGAGTGACGATCGCATATGATTAACCATAGATGTAAGAAGGGATAGACCAAAATCTATACGGCAGTTTGTTATTGGTCTTTTGAGAGTGCGCGTAGTTGTGTATGATATACCGAGATTGTTCATAGATGGCGACCCTATCGAAAAATATTAAAAGTAAAGTTGTAGTGGCTGAAGCTGAAGTGAATAGTTAGGAATAATCAGTCTGAGAAATAATCAGAGAAGTGACTGAAGTCTGGTGGCTTAGCTGTAATTGAATATCTCGTGTAATTATAACTAACCTTAAATTTCGTCTAAATTCAACGGACTGTCAAAGTGTCAAAGGGATTTAATTTGTAACTTTATAATCAATGCTAATTATGAAGAAAATCACTTCAACTGTACAGGGTCATTTGTGTGCGGAAAAAAATTATACAGGGTGTATCATAATGAATTGGAAATATTGAAACTGTAGGAAGCTGAGCTCAAAATATTAAGATTTAACTCAAATAGACCGATCAGTGGTGAGTCAATTAAACCGCTAAAATCAAAATTGGTACTTGGCAAATTGTGGTCGAAAAAAGTGAACTTAAGCATGTACTTAAGGGTGATAATAAAATAGGTCAATAAAAAGTGGTTGGTTTTCCAATATACACACATAAATAAGAAAATCGTTTTCATATTCACTAATTCTGAACCTTTATCTTCATCTAGTATCAATATACATTTTCAAATAGCATATTTTATTATAAATTAAAATTAATTTTTATACTACAAATACATGCGCAGAAATCAGCTGGCGGGAACAGTAATTTTAGAAATACGCACCGGGTTAACCTTATACTTTGTAATTGCTGTTTTTCCTTTGTTGTTCCTGGGTTACTCTTTGTTTCTTTTATAAGCTTATTTACTGTTTACTTCATTAGTTTGTTCTTTATAATACGTAATTTATAGTTTAATTTAATAGTATTCAAAGTAATTAGGTTGTGGTTAACCGGTGGTATTTCTAAAATTACTGTTCGCCAGCTGTTTCTGGCATGTATTTGTGTATAAAATTAATTTTAATTTATAATAAAATATGCTATTTGAAATGAATATTGATCTAGATGAAAGATAAGGTGTCTAGAATTGGAATATGACAACGATTTCTCTTATTTATGCGTATATATGGAAAACCAACCAACTTATATTCATCTATTTGAATATAACCCTTAAGTCCTTGTACTTAAGGTTCACTTTTCGTCCACAATTTTGAATACCGAATTTGAATTTAGCGGTTTGTACGGACGTCACACTAATCGGGTCTATTAGATAAAAATGTGACTGCTTACTGAGTTACAGGATGTGTATTTAAAATTTAAATTAATTTTAAAACTATTTGTACCCATCAGTACCTTAAAACTATTTGACGTATCCTTGTCATACTTGGCAGAAAGTGTAAGTACTGCACACCTTATTTAAATTATGTCAAATCAAGGTTTCTCGCTACTTCCAGAGGCGTAAGACGGAGGCAAGTAATTTTTGCAGAAAAGTATAAATGAATTAGTGGAAAATTAACATACGTTTAAACACCAGGAAAGCACAAGGTAAAAATAGTATATTACACAATTTATTTTTACTTATTAGTAGGAAGGTTTTAGTAGAAGCAACGATTACTGTGAGACCGAAGAAAAAGTAGCAGGTATTTTACTTGAATTTGTTCAAATTAAATGTCTGGTAAACGAAAAAAAGTATTTGTTGATAAAGAAGCGCAAGTCAACACAATATAACTTTTAACTGGGATTTAAAATTTTGTATTGCTGAATGTGTTAGTACCAGGACTAACAAAATTGGATCCAACAAAATCAAAATTGTTTTAAGTGTATTTTTTTAATATTAACAATAACTTATTAGCAACCAAAATATACCACAAATAACAATATACTAACTTCTACACCAAGCAAATAAACAAAGACAAATGACATGATATATTCTTCTCCATCATTGAACCGCCATATTGAATAAAAAATAGCTCCCTCTACATTTGCTTTTTTAGGCGAATTCTCCAATACTATATTTTAAAAAAAGATACTCTTTCTTCGTAACGATAAAGTCGTTATTTTTCGAGATATTTAAAGTCAAACATAATGCTACATAGTTATTTTCATTTTAATGTGTCTTAAGACATAGCGATGCTAGGAACCAAACCGTAAGTTTGGTGGAAAAACAGTTTTTATAATAATGTACGCCACCAAATGTCGTAATTTTTTTTATTAATAAAATTATGATCGATGTTATTATTAATACAATTTTTATAAAGTAATTTTAATAAGGTGTTTAGTACCTACACTACCTGCCAAGTATGACACAGGATACGTCAAATAATTTTAAAGTAGTGGGTACAAATAGTTTTTAATTTTCAAATAAAACACGCTTGTAACTCAGTAAGCCACCACGTTTTTATCTAAGTAATTTGGGTTGAATCTTAATATTTTGAGCTTAGTTAAAATATTTCCAATTCATTATAATACCCCCTGTGTAATAAAAGTAATCTAGAGAAAATGCTGTTAACTATTTTCGAGTTTCTAAAATGGTCACCAGGGCGAGTAATTACTTTTTTTATTTGATTATATAGGCAAATAAGAGCTTATGAACAAATCGCATCTCATTATGTATTTTTATCCTATCTTAAAATAATGAATAAAATAAGTTAAACCTAAAAACTGAGTTTTGAAAACCAAATTTCAGTTTACTAGATAATTGTTATTATTGTCCTAACTATTCCTAATTTGCGAAATAAAACGCTAATTTAATATTTCGGAATCCCAATTTATTATTTAAAATTAATTAAAATTATGTTATTTTATTTTAGGTTAAGTTAATATGTTTTATTTTTTAAATATCATTTGGCATCCTAAATAATAAATTAGCGTTTTATTTGACAAATTAGATTAATTAGACATTAATAACAATCGGTAAAGCAAAAATTCTTTTCAATTTTTTTTTTTTTTTGAGGTTGGAGTTTATGTATAATTTATTTTAGGTTAGGATAAAAATATTGATATGCGGTTTTGCTGGATTTTTAGACTTTTCTTGTCTATCCAATGACATAAAAAGTCTTATCATTGCATTTTATTTTTTTCAAAAATTATATTCTTTGCGATTACGTCTGAAAACACCATCTGGTGGCAAAGTAAGCAATTACAATCACATCACTCATAGCACGGCGGATACCCTAGGAAAAGCAAGTACAAAAAAGTAATTTGTAAATCGAATTACAAATTTCAGTAACTTCAACACTTTAAATGTACCTAACTGGTGAGGCGTTAGTACGGCCGCTACCTACTTCCGGTAGCGCGCAGCGCTCTTTTAATGTTTTAAGGAGTTGATATAGTTCAAATAAAAGTTATAGATAATAAAGTTTCCAACAACTTTGTTTTTTTTTGTGTAATCATTATTCTTACAGACATAGTTAAATAAAGATCAGCATAACTCCGTAATTCCGCTGTAATTAGGCATCGGATAAAAAAAATCTTTAAACAACAGTTGTGTGTAAATTATATTTGCGACAGTTTCTATTTGAAATCATTTTTATAAGAAATAATTTTAAAATATGAAAAATGATTGCACATTAAGTTATTCAGATTTTATTTTTTTTTTTTTTGTTTTATACAAAAATAATAAATAATCAAACCTTTGGTGTTATAAAAAACATCTATATGATGTATTCCAAGTATCATTAAAATGGGATTTTGTTGATATCGTGTCCGGCCCTCGTACATCCATTTTTTGGTTCATTAAAGCATACCCAACTTTAATTCGTTAGAAAAGTGATAAAAAAGGGCGTTAAAATTGTTAGGGAAACCAACAGATGTGGTTTGGTATACTTTTTTCATAAAATACACAATCGGTGTTACCACCTCATGGAGAGATGTCATGTAGGTACTCTATATTTTACGTAAGATGCCGGCATCTGACGTACTACAGATTCCTACAAATATTACATATTTTTTTAATAATAGTGATTTTACAGTGCGCCTTCTAAATAATCTGTTTATAGATCAAATTTGCGACGTAAAATTCCACAACAGATGGTTGGTACCAAAGATTATTGTAAACTTGCACCTCAAGCAGATTCGCTCAATTTAGTTGTAGTAGGTACCGTAAACTTGGGTGGCTTTGGCCAACAGGGTTGACTTTGGCCTGCTGTCTAATAAGGCGCCACCTGCTGGCTAAAAGAAAGAAATAAAACCGACCAACAGGAGATCAACAGGTTTTACTTAAAGTCTAATACGCTAAATCGAACACAAACAAAAGAGCAAGACATACAATTCAATAAAACAACAAACAAATCTTAAAGTACTATGAGAATGTGACAACAACAATAAATAAGTCTCGCAATTAATGTGTCGGATTTCAGATAAGCTTTAGTTATACCCAAGTTAAAGTTATCATTCCAATTGAGGATTGGCTACTAAGACGGCTCTGCGTACACATATCACTTACACACGGTGATTTAAGCTAAACTTAAACTAGGATTAAAGGGGTAAGTACCTCATCCCGCAAACCCAAAAGGGCTTTTGTTTTCGCGTCAACCGCTCTAAGTAAAGCACCCGAGCCCGTATTGAGCTGGTTAAAAAACGTTCGGTTGTGGAGCGTACACCGAATAAAAATTTACTTAAATATTAGAGATCAAGCCGTTCTATGTCATATGTACTTAAGTTTCCAACGCATTATCACTGAATAAGTTACTTAAATAAATAAAACTTTGCTGTAGTCTGTAGGATCAAGTTCCGAGAATTAAGGTTTCCTGCTAGCGACGGTATCGACAATTCGGGAAGTTAAGTAACCCCAGGATTCTTCTTAGGGAGGTGTGCGAAGAAGAACGGAAGGCGATAGGCTCCTTCGATGAAGTTATGAAGCATAACCAACCCCTATAGACGTAGTATCCACCGGTTGTCTGCAGCTGAACTAATGCGAAACAGTGGTGTTGTCTTTAATTGATAGGGAAGGTTCTTAATCAGCCACTCCAGCACCGTCAAGAGTTATCCAGGTATAACACACAACGAGAACATAAGGTCAACGCAACGTGGGTGAATTTAGCTGGATTTAAACTTAAACACCAATTTGAATTGGAAATCTTGAATCACACATTAATAATTTTTGTGGAAATTTCAACTTCAAGATGTACGCCCAATCACTCGTACGTACGGAAAGAAAAAGAAGATGTCCGCTGTTTGTCTAAGAAATTTAGTCGGATTTTATTTTCCCGTATTTTATTATTTTAGTAACAATTAAGTTATGGGGTATATTATCGGTCGAGTGTATTTTTTTCCTTATATTATAGGCTAAGTTAAACTACTAAAAAAATATCTCACACTTGGAATTTAGTAATATAATTTAGGTAACAATTTCGAGAAATCCGAAGAAACGCTTTGTGCTACAGTGTTCTACCATTGTTTGTAGGTAACTATTATTTAAAAAAAATTACACAAAATTTTTATCAAAATCGAGAAAAAAAATTTTGGTTTGACTAAAATTGGTGAATAGACTAATACTGAGGTGTAGAATTCAGAATATAATCATTTGTATCAGAATATCACTGTAGAATCATTACGCACATTTAGAGTTCTAGGGGGAAAAAGCTTATAATAGGAAAAACGTAGTTTATGCAGCAATTTTGAAAAATCTGAAGAAATGTTTGTACCACAGTGTGTTGCGCATTGAATTATATCGTATTATGTTAAAAAAACCACACATTTTTGGTCATTTTTTATCAAAACTTAAGATCGGGAAAAAATGTGTGTCTCCGGTTTGACTAAAATTGGTGAAAAGACTAACATTGAGGTGTAGAATACAAAAGTACAATCAGTTGCCATCAAAACATTATCGTGGAATTATTATTCTCACTCACAACCTCGACTATTTGTTTATTTTTAAACAAATTGCGAACTTTATTTATTTATTTATTTATTTATTTACATGCATGCTAATAATGATTACATTTTGCACAAGTCATGAATGGGAAACTATGAAATGAATTTTTACAAAAATTGCTTAAAAGTTAACAATAAATCACATGTACACTTACAGTAATGATATATAATTATACGACAAAATTTCGTCGATAGAAAAAGGACACATGTTTAACAAGATTTCTCGGATTCTTTTTTTAAATGGTTTCGGAGGTAGATCCGAAATTGCCGTTGGTAGTAAATTGTACACTTTTATACTATAATAACTAATGCCAGTACAGGTTCTGTACGAAACGATACGAAAATAAGGGATTCGAATGTGTGTTTTTTGACGTGTGTTGTGATTGTGAACCTCCTGATTGATAGTAAAATTATGTGAATTATTTTTTATGTATTGTAGGCACTCTGCAATATAGATTGCAGGAAGAGTGAGAATTCTTAACGTTTTCAAAAGTGGAATGCAGTTTTCTGTATGACTCGCACAGCATATGGCTCGGATAACAGCTCTTTGTAACGAAAAAATTTTTTTAGCAGCGGCACTATGACCCCAGATGATTAAGCCATATGTTAAAAAGACCAAAATAGGCTTTCAGAAGAACTTCTTGGGAACTAGTTTTTGTATCGAACGTATAAGGAAGATCACCGACGTCAATTTGAAGGCGATTCCACCACGTGAGTCTGTGGTATCCAAAAAAATGCTCAATAGTTTGATTTGGTTATCATGGGTTGTTAATGGTAGAGGTCTAGTTGTTAACGTTAAGTTTCTGGTTTTGGAATTATTAAGGCATAGTTTGTTTGCGTCAAACCATTTTTTAAGGCTTAGTTTAGAGTTTTCAATTTTGACGCACAGGTTTTGTAAATCTAAATCGGAGTTTAAAACCGTGGTATCGTCAGCAAATAATACCAACTTTGAATTGCAAATGTTTTTGTCTAAATCATTTACGTAAATTAAAAATAGTAATGGACCAAGCACTGAGCCTTGAATTACACCCATATCTACTTCAAGAAGATGTGAAGTTCGTCCGGAGATTTCGACGCATTGTTTTCTATCAGAAAGAAAGAATTGAAAAAGGAAATGGTGTTTTTGTTAAAAGCCATAATGTTTTAATTTTCCTAAAAGAACAGAATGGGAGACTGTGTCAAAAGCCTTTGACAAGTCAGAAATTAATGCATTAGTGTATTCGCCGTTGTTAATACTTTCATTAATAAAATGAGTGAATTCGATGAGTGCGGTAGTTGTCGACAGTGGCGGCTTGTCCATATGGTCAATTGGTCAATGACCTCCCAAAACTGTTGACAATATATAAAAAAATATTAATTATTACGTGTTTTATTAAAATAGGTAATTTACTCGCAAAGTCGCAAGTATAATAACTTAAAATTTATCGGCCGTCGTTCGTAATTCATCCTCTTCAACCTTGGGCTGGCGGTGCGAATTGTCCTCATGGAATTAGATCTACCCGGAAAAACTCGAAAAACGTGCAGCGCCCGAATAAACGCGAACGTCCGAAACAATAATCAACTTTGGGTCATGAGCCGGATCCCGCAGTTTACGTTCACTTCGTATAGGGTGTACAACTACGCTCGATTTTTGATTCGATTTTCGCGTGTTTTAAATCAATTTAAGAATTTATATTGATATGTTTTACTGTTGTTGTGTTGTTTTGTAAAAATACTATTTTTGGTTTGCGTGTGCATGCGCTATAATAGAAAATGTCGGTAGTGCAGAAAATTAAACAACTAAAAAGTGCTAACAAACTTAATTTTACAAAATTAGTTGAGTTCAAGGCAAATGGTCGTCCTTTGCCAGAACTAAGTTTACGACAGACTAGCAAAGACAAAATAAAGATGTTCATCGAAACTTTCGCAAGGTAATGTACGATTTAGCTAACTGGATATGTGGTTGTGAAGTATCAAATGTATTTTACTGTTTTGTTTGTTTATTATTTTCTAAAGACTCGTCAGACTCGCTATAGTCCAAATCCGGTGTCAGAGATTTAAAACATTTAAAAGAGGAAATAAAAAACCATGCTTCGTCTGCAGAACACATGAAATGCTCGGTAAATTTTGCAACCGTAGGAAATGTTGATATTCGTACACAGCGAGACAATGCTTACAGAAAATCCTTTAGAGATTTTAATGAGAATGTTTCGAAAAATCGCTAAATTTTTAACAAAATTGTAGATTGTATAAAATTTTGGGGTGCATTTGAGTTATTTATATTTTTTAAGTATGCCTATTTTTAAATTAATTTTTGACCTCCCAGTATGATTGACCACGAGCCGCCACTGTGTCGATAGTCCTTTACGGAAGCCAAATTGAGATGGTGAAAGAAAACTATTCTTGCGTAGGTAATTATTTAGCCTTGTTTTAATGCCGATCTCAATAATTTTTCCAAAAATGGGTATTATTGAGATTAGTCTGTAATTATTTATGCCATAATCCTTTTTATTTTTTTGCAAAGGTATTATTTTTGAAGTTTAGAGACAAGATGGAAAAATGTTTTCTTTAAAACACTTATTTATGAGTTTGGTTAAAGGGTATACCAAGACCTCAGTTAGTCTCTTAATGATATTATTGGAAAGGTTTTTACGCGCTTAATTATTAACAGTCATATTAATAAACGATTGATTTATACTTGGCATAAATTTGAAGGTAAACCATTACGTTATACGCGATTTTAACTAACCTTACGCCTTATGGTAAAATAACATGTAAGTTTGCCCCCTTAAAGTTTAAAATAAATATTATACAAAGTTAGTTGTTGATCACTGCTACTACCATAGATTTTGGTGCCGTTTAGGTACTGAATACCTTGGCTAGTGACTTATTCACCTATGAAAATAAAGAGTTTGTTCCAATACTTTAAAGATCGTAATTTGGTGCGTTACAATATAATTTAGGCAACTTTACTAAAATAATATATGGTTTGAATTTTTACAACAAATTTTAATACAAATAAAATAATGGAAACGTACCCAATTTACTCTATATTTTAATATTAATCTATTCACCAATTTTAGTCAAATCGGAGGCAATTTTATACCCTACAACCTTTGACCTTTTGATGAAAAAATTTGTTTTAACATAATACGATGTAATTCAATACGTAGTACAAACCATTTCTTAGGATTTATCAAAATTGCTGCATAAACTACTTTTTTTCTACCACAGTGGCTCAATTTGTTAGTGCTTGTAACATGTTTGAAGTATTATTATCTGGATGGCGTAAATCATTTGAGAAGATTGTAAAAGTAAAATGCAACTGTTATTAATAAACGTTTATTATTGCCCATAAGAGTAATGTAAATCGTAGTAAAAAATGTTGTCAACAGATAACACTGATGTCTGTAATTTTTAGGTGATTTTCTCCGAATACCAAAACTACGTTCCGTTTTACCACGTGAAATCATTGGTTGAAACCATAATATTTCCTCCCTGTTTTAGATTAGCACTTCATTAATAGCACCTTTGTTTTATAATTGATATACTTGAATTTAGGTATCTGTATATCTCTATATTATTTTTTATTACCGATTTTGTATTTGTTGATTTTTCTTCAATAAAATTGAAAATAATTAATAACTGAGTGCTTTAAATTGTGATAAAACAGTGTTTTTTTAAATGGAACAGACCTAAATTCTCACGAAGATCTCGTTTGGCTAGGAAACGCATTCTGCGGTATGTTGAACAAAATTAATAAGTTTTAATTCTACATTAATAAGTAATGTATAAAACTAACATTGTTTATAGAAATATTGCAAATGAACTGACGAATAATAATGAATCGTCTCAACCTTTGGGTTTGGAAGATGACGTTGTTGTGAGTGAACAGAGGGTACTTCATAAAATTTAAATGTCATAAAATAACGTACTTCACCAAAATTTCATGAAGTAGCAGAAACGAAAAACTGTAATGAAACACTTGAGCAATCTTTACTAGAACCTGATGTAAATATTTGTCTGTACATTATGTCGTATAAGAGGCTTATCATTTTGTTAAATAACCCAATAATGAACCTATGGCAAATCACACGTTTTTTGCTCCTGAGAAGTACAATAGATATGATATTTTTGATCAAGTTTGTTAAGTCTATCCATCTTTTAGTATTACGACTGAATAATTAGAGGTGGAAATTGACTCTACACCTTAGCAAATAGATTTCCACTTGAAGGCAACCGAATAGTAGATTTAAGCTGTGTTAGTGGGTACTACATTTTCAATATGAACGCAGCAAGGTGTGCACATATAGAAAGCTACATCTTACGAAAAAATTGCGTAATGAGCTATCAAGTATATTATTATTTGGGTCTAATGTTTGCCACAGAACATATAAAAAATCTACTACAAATCCAAAACGCAACATGGGAATGAATGAAGCTGCAGTATGGGGATGAACATTGGCTACTGGTGGTACATACGCTCATTCGGAAGAGTTGTTTTATTGTTTTGAGTGTTAATTTTAAGTCTTCTGATAAATTTCAAGAAATGTCAGAAACTCTCTCAAGAGTAAGTTGTAATTATTATCTTATGCAAGTTAATTTCGCGTAAGCCATGGGTTAGAAAGTTATCGACTTTCCAAAATTCCATCAATATGAAATTTGGTAATGCGATTATTCAAAAAAATCGAAGCAAAGTTTCATAAAAAATACAGCTAATAGCTTAAAAAGAACAGAAGATAGGAATGCACAATTATAATTAAACTAGCCCTAAAATTTAATTTTACATCAATTTCTGCAGTGAGAAATAGAATATCTTTTCTACCACAACTTGTTTATTTAAACTTTATTATTTTGATAGCTATGCTCTCATCTTCAGTAGAAGACTAAATACTAATTCAGTGTTAGTCTTCTGCTGAAGAAGGAGAGCGTAGCTTCGAAATACATGTTGCTATGTTGTGTACCAGCTCGTTATGGATTAATCGGAACAACCAGACGATCTTAATTGTTAACAAAACTAACTTTAGTGGCTGTACTTCGAATAGCCCCAGGTCGGATCGGGCTGAAACCCGTACATTATACTATACGACTGACGGAAGAACAATGACACTAGTCGCACTCCCGCAAATGGGTAGTTTTGGAGATATAGTCCAAACATCACAGGATACATTTATGCTAGCAACTGGTAGGATCTTTTTAAAAAAAAAGTATTTGTGGAATGTAGCTCAAGTTGAATTAGGTGTCGGATTAAAATGTATATTAAGGTGTTATTGGTTCGATTCCAAAGTGGATTATTTTTCGATTTTCAATATTTTTATAAAAAAACTTTTTGTATTTTTCCATTTATGTCACTGTTAGGTAAGGTTAGGTTAGGTTTAGGTTAGGTTAGGTTAGGGTTAGGTTAGGTTTTAGGTTAGGTTTGGGTTAAGATTTAGGGTTACGTTTAGGTTGGGTTTAGGGTTAGGTTATGTTTAGGTTATGTTTAGGTTAGGTTTAGGGTTAGGTTCCAGGGTTGGGTTTCTAGGTTGGTTTAGGTTACGTTTTAGGTTAGGTTTAGGTTAAGATTAGGTTAGGTTAGGTTTAGGTTATGTTTAGGTTACGTTAAGTTAGGTTAATATATCCATTCTTATTCTCATTTTAAATTTATACTTGTTATATCCCTCAATAACTAGACTTTTCCGGGCGATGGGACTAGTGCCATTGTTTTCTCCGTGATGAGTTTAGTATGTTATGAGTTTCATCCTGATCCGTCATGGGGCTATTCGGTATTTTTCCACTTTAGTTTTCATACTGTTCTTACACGTGTTGTACGACGGTCACGTACGTTCTGCGTTTTCCGCGTCAAGCGTGGTCAATTGCCGCGTTACTGCGTACGTATAAACTCTACATGTATTTGTGGTAGAATAGATATACAGTGTTTATCAATTGTACGCAAAATTGTGCAACACCTTGAATATATCTATCTACACAATCCTGTACATAACATCACTGTTTTTATCTATCTAACCTAATTTTTATCGAACTTCAATTTTTATCAATAACTGGAGAATAAACCGATGAATACAAAAAAATGCATTCGAAAAGGCAAGAATAAAATGGCAACATTTTTGACGCCCAACCGACATGGGTACAGCGTTCGATTTTCGCCATTTAGGCCCGAACATTTAGCCGTAGCAACAAGCCAATATTTCGGCTTAACAGGTGGCGGAACGTTATTTCTTTTAGAATTAACGTCAGATCGAAAACTAATTCAACTTCAAAACTTTAAATGGACAGATGGATTGTTTGATTGTGTATGGTCGGAAGTTGATCCGATGTTATTGGTGACTGCATCGGGAGATGGTAGTTTACAATTGTGGAACTTGTCAAATTCTACTGCGTCGCCTCAAATATTTCACGAGCACGTCAAAGAGGTCTATTCAGTGGATTGGACAAGAACTAGGCAAGAACAACTTATATTAAGCGCATCGTGGGATGCTACCATAAAAATATGGGACCCAAATAGGAAAATCTCGTTAAATACTTATCTTGGTCACTCGCAATTGGTTTATAATGCGATGTGGTCCCCTCACATTCCAAATACTTTTGCATCAGTTTCTGGAGATGGTACATTGCGAATATGGAACTCTTTAAATCCTCAGAGTGCTACCGCATTATGTAAAGCTCATGATGCTGAAGTACTTTCTTGCGATTGGTGCAAATATGATCAGAATATCTTGGCCACTGGTGGATCCGATGGTCTCATCAAAGGTTGGGACTTACGCAATTTTTCTCAGCCAATTTTTTATTTAAGCGGATGCGAGTATGCCGTTAGAAGAGTGCAGTTTTCTCCACATTCTCTCAGTATGCTTGCTTCAGTCAGTTACGATTTTACAACAAGGATATGGGATTTTAAACATAGTTCTGATGCACTAGAGATTATACAGCATCATTCGGAATTTGTTTATGGTTTAGATTGGAATGCTCATAGAAAAGGTGAATTGGCTGATTGTGGATGGGATAGTTTAGTACACGTTTTTTCACCTACTTCTGCAAAAACGCTATTTGGCAGACTGTAGTTGGACTAAGACTAAGAGAAATGAGTCTCTGTTACAGGGGGTGCATAAGTTATTGACCCTTTTTATCCATTTTCTGTGATGTCGCATCTTTGTTTTTTAATTGTTTCTGTTAGTTACGATTGTATATTTATATATAGTAAATGTTAGGTGTCAGTTTCAAACTATAGATTTATAGTTTATATGAGAATTTTGTAACAATAATTTTTACTGTTGAATCCTAAAAACGAATTCTCTAGTATAATTTGTTTCCAAGAAACTGACTGTGATTTGGCATCCTATTTTGTATAATGAATGAATTAAACAGTAATAAAAAATTTAAAGTAAGTTTAATGTTCTTCAATTGCAGCTGAGCTCAATGTTTGTACAATAAGTATCAATAAGTAATTAAGTTACAACATATTTTGTGAAAAAATCAACACCAAACTTTTGGCCTAACATGATGTTGGGGTTGGCTGTTCAATTTCTTGCGAATCTACCACCAGTTGAAGATTTCTCTCGGCTTGCTTCTGCCCAGTCCCCTTTTTCGCTGAGTAGTGTTCTTCTCCTTTTTTCCCTTCCCCGCACTTTCTGCACCATGTTTCTTCATCCCTTCTACAATATTTGTTCTCGTTCTCGTCATTTTCCATTCCACATCTTACTATCATCTTTTCTTCCCCTATAGTTTTCCCTCCATCCACTATTAAATTTTAATGTCTGTTGTTATATCTTATTCCTTCGTTATCCTCGTCGAACAGCCACTCTTTCCCATGTCCTTCACATCCTTTCTCCAACTTCCCATGCTTGTCTAATTTATTTATTTATTCTGTATGGTACATTTTAAATATTGTATTGTGATGTAAGTGTTATCCATGGTGCCCCAGAAAATCATTATAAACCTGTATAGTGTGGTGACGAAACCGTGTGCAATAGTTGATTGGTTCGTCTTGGCACAGCATTTGCTTCGAGGTTTAGGAAAACCACTAAAACCTAAACATGCCAACCCTTACCTTATTAGTATTCATATGTAATAATATAAATTAAGTATGTAAACATTCAACTTCAGAAAAAGCCGTGTAGTTAAGTAGTCTTGCAACCATACAAGATTTCGAGATTTAAAAGTCTTTTAGCTGGGGGTTCTCAATATCATTCCAAATTGGTAGTTGGCATTTATCCCATTCTGGTTTTAACGCAGCAGCTTTTCGTCGAATGTTTGTTGGGTAGTAATATTACAAAGAACAGGAAGTCAATCGAGAGTAGAGTTAATGGTTCCACTAATTATACGCACAGTGCAATTTCAACTGGGCATCTATTTTTTTCGGATAATAACTATTTAACCAGACAGGAGCACAATATTCTGCTGCAGAATAAACTAATTTGCTAATGCAGCTGCTTAATGTTTTTATTTCCATTTTGTCCTACACTCTTATCCGGTCTATATATCCTTTTGTTGTCATACCTAAAGTTGTATTCCAAGTACCTACTTCTCTATCTCCTCCTTGTTGGAACCGACTGCGGAAAAAACGGTTTTGCAAAATGCTGAAGATGATTTGTGATTGGAATAGAGATGCATCTTGTAGAGCAGGCCGCAGTGCCATACCTTGTCGAAAGCCGATGTCGAGAAAGACTCCACCGTTGACTTGGCGGTGGTTGAAACCATTTGTCATTTCTTTGATTACCCGGAAGGACTTGAATGGAAGGATTAATTGAAGAGAGTTTAGCCTATTTTTTAACCTAATAATTTTAAGAGTATTACCTATAACTAGGGAGAAATTTATATGCGCTTGTAGGTTTGGGGCACCCTGTATGGTTTGCCGGGTTTGAGTATTACTGTATGACGCCATATTCTGATGGTTCGGGAAAATAGCGGAACCTCAAACACGAGTGATATTGCGGTATATGCTATTCTTTCTTCGGGAGGAGTTTAATGGTTTTATTAAATGCCACGTTAGCGGGGCTTGCTCGGTTTCAGATGATCTCGGTTGCTATTTTGTTATGAGAGGTGTGCCTGAGTTTTCGTCTAGGTGTTCGGTTAATTTTGTGCAGTCGTTTTGTATCGTTCGTTTTCGCCGTTTGTGTATCCGTAAAGTGGTGTTCGATAGTTTCGGTTTAAATAACTTTAACCTTTACTATTGTCCGCACGATTACCAAAGAGTGTGCTTTGGGAAATGCGTATTTTATGAGCGCATAGCTCTTGTTAGGTGGCGAGGAGCGTATCTGCGAGAGTCGGTTGTCATGATTCATTTAGTGGCTTCGTGAATATATTTTCTTCTTGGATCCGTGACGTCAAAGTAAATTCGTCCACGATGTGAAGTTTTTCTTCATTTGTAGATTTGTCGTTGTTTGTCTATGGATTTGTCATTGTTTGCGCTATTTCCGAGTTGAAGTAAAGCGGGTTTATGTTCGGAATTTAAATGTGGATCGTAATCAGGTAGGAATAGCCTCGCTTTGTAAAAAATTGCAATGTCGAGGTCGTCCTGTTAAACCTTCGCGGGGTGGTGCCTCGGATGCCAGTCCTTGATATTTTTTGCATTCGAGTTTCTGGGAGTGCGGTTGTTGAAGACTGTGTCTATATATCTTTCGAGAGCGGGACGCGCCGAGAATCAAATCTCCATTGGCGACCGTATTTACGACGATTTGGGTGGCTTCCAAGTTTTCGAGTTGCGGCTGAATGTGATCGTGCGAGATGTATGGTACGTTTAATGAAGACAGTAGTTTGACTTTCTCTGCCTGTGCTGTTGTTGTTATAGCTGATATAACTACGAATTTTAGGGTTGTCGCAATTTCGAAGATAAGTTTTGCCAATACAGTGTAATATATCTTTTAATGTTTGTTAAGACTTCTTAACTGAATACTTTATTATTCTTTTACAGTACATTCATACTTGAAGCGTAGTACACAATAATGACAATAATCATCGTCGCTTCAATACCGCTCTTATCATTGAGTACAGGGTCGTATTTTATATACTTTTTTTTTCCCTTTCCCTTCCCCTTCTCCTTTCCTTCCCTCCCCTCTCCTCCCCCTCTCTTTCCCCTTCCCCTCTCTTTTCTTCTCTTCCCCCCCCCCCCCCCCCTCTCTTTTCCTCCCTCCTCCTTCTCTCTTTTCCCTCCCTTTTTCCAAACTAACTTCCTTTTCCTTTTTCCCCTCCCATCCCCAAAAACCACCCCACGAACTTTTTTTTTTTTTTTTTTTTTTTTTTTTTTTTTTTTTTTTTTTTTTTTTTTTTTTTTTTTTTTTTTTTTTTTTTTTTTTTTTTTTTTTTTTTTTTTTTTTTTTTTTTTTTTTTTTTTTTTTTTTTTTTTTTTTTTTTTTTTTTTTTTTTTTTTTTTTTTTTTTTATAAAAAAAAAAAAAAAAAAAAATAAAAAAAAAAAAAAAAAATTTTTTAAAAATATTAAAAAAAAATAAATATTAATTTTTTTTTTATTTTAAAAAATTTTTTAATTTAATTTTTTTTTTTTTTAAAAAATTTTTTTAAAATTAATATTATTTTTTATAATTTTAAAATTTATTTTTTTAATTTTTTAAATAATTAAAATTTAAATATTTTTTTTATTTTAAAATTTTTTTTTAAAAAAAATTTTAAATATAATATTATTTATTAATATTTATAAATAAATAAAAAATAATTATTTAATTATATTTTTTTTTAAATTTTTTTTTTAATAATTAAAAAAATTTTTTAATTTTTTTTTTTTTTAAAAATTTTTTTATTAATTTTTCAATTTAAATTTTTTTTAATATTTAATATTAAATTATATTTAAAATATAATTAATTATTTTATTTTTTTTTATAAAAAAATTTTTACACAATTTATTTTATAACAAAATAAAATTAAATATAAAAAAAAAAAAAAAATTATATATTTTAATTTTAAAAATTTTATAATATTAAAAAATATAAAAAAAAAAAAAAAAAAAAAAATTCTTTCTTAATTTATTTTATTAATAAATTTTAAAAAAAAAATTATAATTTTAAATTTATTATTTATAATATATTTAAAATTAAAAATTTTTAAAATAAAAAAAAAACTTATTAAAATTAAAAAAATAATTATAATATTTTTTATAAAATAATAAAATTAAAAACATTAAAAAAAATTTTATTTATTATTAAAATTTAATTATTAATTTTTTTTAAATAATCCACTTAATAAATATTTTTTTATATTTATAAATATATATATTTTTTCTTTAAAAAAATTAATTATTTATAAAAATATTAATTTTTCCTTTTTATTAATTTTTATTAAATTTTTATAAATATTTTAAAAAATTTCTTTATTTCTTAATAAATTCTAAGACACCTCCTTTTACAAAAACTAAATAACTTTCTTATTCTAGCATTATACATGTTTACATTATTAATCTATTAGGAGGTCAGGGATGCTCTTCCAAATTTAGTAATATAAGTTTCTGGTGTCTTTCAAACAACATCCCGAGGCTCACTATATTAACATTAGTCAGATTATTATCTAAACAATTACTATTCCAATAATTTGGTTTAGAAATTAAAGGTAAGTTATCTGAATATCTTATCTTTGGAGATAAATGAGATTTTCTCAAATCTACTGCATTTCGTTGCTTGATTCGCCCATACTCATCCTTTAATATAAATGAACGTGGCATTGGATGTTTTTCAATAATTTTGCTGGTTCCCAAATTTTACCTTTTCTAAATACTACATTTTCCCCTTTGTTAAAATTATTTCTAAGATTTGTTTTAGTTCAAACTTTATTAAAATTATTGATAATTGTTGGTTTTTAATAAGTGATCTTGTATTGACAATTTAGTTCGAGTTCGTCTATAAAATAATAGTTGTACGGGAGTAAACTTAGTACCTATCTATTTCTATAATCTAACAAAAAAAACTCTATTTCAACATTTGATTCTAAACTTTTTCTAAGCATTGTTTTTCCTATACCAACACCTTTTTTAGCTAAGCCATTACTCTTGGGATAATACGGACTTGATGTAATTATTTCAAAGTTCCATTCAGTACTAAATTTCTGAAATTCATACGAATTAAAAGGCATGTTATCGGAAATTAGTTTTTTTCGGAATACCATGTATAGAAAAAATGACTTTAATAATGTTAGATGCATTTTTTTGTTTCAATTTTACCAACTCTAGCCATTTTGAATAGTAATTAACTAAAACTAGATATTGTTCATTAGCAAACTCTAATACGTCACATGCTACTTTTTCAAAAGGTAAATTTGGGCTATCTTGCATTAACATTGGCTCTTTTATATTCTTAACTCTAAATTTTTCACAAATCTTACATTTACTTATAAAATTTTCTATATCTTGATCCATGTTTATCCAATAAAACATTGTTTTAGCTCTTAACTTTGTTTTCGTTATACCAAAATGAGTTTCGTGTAAATGCTAAAGCATTTTCAATTTTAAAGTACACGGAATAAATATCCTATTATTAAAATAAAGTATATCATCTTCTACGAAAATTATTTTTACTTTAGTTTTTGAATTCGGCCAACCATCAAAATGCAATTTTTTAATTCTAACAAAATAGGTTCTTTGTTTGTTTCATTAATAATTTCATTTTTTAAATCGTGACTTATATAAATTGTATGAACTAACTCCTTTAAACAATCATCGGTTAGAACAAGCTCTACTTAAAGCGTCAGTTATAAACATTAATTTTCAGGTTTATAAACAACATCTATATCGAATTTAAATAATTTCAGTTTTATTCTTTGTAACCTACTGGAAGGAGTTTTATTTAAATTTTTTTTCATTATACTAACTAGAGGTAAATGATCGGTATGAATTATGGTTTTACGTCCATAAATGTAGTGAAAAAATTTGTTACAGGCGAATAAAATTGCTAAAAATTCCTTTTCTATCTGACTGTAGTTTTAATTCATTAAATTTTGAAACACTTCTGCAGATATATTTAAACCAAATATGGCAATCTTTTGAAACAGTAAGTTCCAAATACTGTTGCAAAAGTAGATAATTCTTCGAGTGTAACTATCTAATTCAATTTGCCAAAATTAATCTTTTAAATCCAACACTGAAAAATATTTAGCATCTTGTAATTTAGAAATTAAATCATCCAACGTGGAAATTGTATAATACTCTTTCATAATTGCTTCATTTAACTTTTGAGGATTTAAACAAAGTCTTAAACTACCATTTGCTTTTCTACAATACGAGGATATATTGAAAAATTCTTAGCCTACTATAGAACCAAACAAAATTTCAATGTCAAAATATTTTATTACTCAAAATATTCTCCTCTTAATTGGATACATTTATTACAGCGAACCTGCAACGTCTCTAGACCTTTCAAAAAAAATTTTTCTTCTTGCTCTGCAAACCAGACCTCCACAGCTTCTATTACCTCCTTGTTGGAAGAAAATGTACGACCTTTTAAACTTTTTTCAGTTGAGGAAAGAGGTGATAGTCGGACGGAGCCAAATCGGGTGAATAAGGGGGTGTTCTAGTAATTCAAACCCTAAATCACGAATTTTTTGCATGGCAACATGAGATTTGTGTGCAGGGGCGTTGTCCTGCAAAAACAAAACACCTTTGGATAGCTTTCGCGTCTTTTCTCTTTAATATTTTCCCGTAGAGTGGTCAGTAATGTCGAATAGTAATCTCCAGTTATTGTTCTACCCTTATCCAAAAAATCAATCATGATTACTCCATGGCAATCCCAAAAACTGAAGCAAGAACTTTTCCAGCAGATTTTTGGACACGAAACTTCTTAGGTCTTGGAGAACCAGAGTGTCGCCATTCCATCGATTGTTGCTTTGTTTCTGGATCGTAGAAATGTACCCAAGTCTCATCCATAGTAACAATTCGGTTTAAGAAGTCTACATCGTTTTCAAATCGAGCACAGATCGAACGCGATGCTTCTACCCTTGCACGCTTTTGGTCAACATTCAAACATTTGGGGATCCATTTTGCAGCAATTTTTCTCATGTCCAAATTGACGTGAACCATATGATGAACGCGTTCGTATGAAATATTCAGTGCTTCAGATATCCGTTTTAGCCCAATTCGACGGTCTGATAAAATCATGTCATGAACTGCATCGATATTTTCGGGGACTGACACAGAAACTGGCCTTCCCGATCGGTCATCATCTTCAATGGAAAATTTACCTCTTTTGAAGCTTGCATTCCAATTTTTGACGGTCGCATACGAAGGACATTGATCACCAAGGGTATTAAGCATATCTTCGTAAATCTGCTTACCTCTTAACCCTTTTAAATACAGGTACTTGATGATGGCTCGATACTCCAATTTTCGATTTTCACAATTTCGGTGGACATCTTTTTCATTTAATTTATTGCGTGACTCTGGTTTACTTTTTGACGTCAAACTTTACACTGACACTTCTAATAAGTAATTGTTCGTTGCTATAGTAACGCAATATTTTGTTTATGCAAGGAACTGGTCTGGGCTAACTAGATATCAATACATCCTCGTAATTAGACGATTTACCCATTCTGTCGGTTCGTCAATTTTTTGAATTATTTCACTACTTTCTAATCTTTAATTTATTTCGCAAATTTAGTGGGACACGGTAAGGTGAATTACTACAAGGTACAACATTATTTTTTAATTTGATAGGAAAACATCCAATTCCTTTAAATACTTCGCTATAATTTTGTAGAATTTGATCTTTATAATTTAAATTAATTGAGTTTATACTATTTCTTGTTATTAACCCTAATTTAATTATTGTTGTAATTCCTAAGATTGGAATTGAATCTGTTTTTGTAATATTAAAATTTTGTTTGGAATTTTAATTCCAAGATCAATTTCACCCAGAGTTTCAATTTTATAGCCTCCATAAGCTTCTAATTTGACAGTAGTTTGATTTAAATGATAACTTTAAATTTCATTTTTCTTTGTTATTAAAATATTTTATAGGTAAGATATTCACATCCGAACCTGTGTCTAACTTAAATTTGATAACCTAGTCTTCAATGTTAATCGCCTCGTACCATGCATGTCCATTATTTATGTGATGAATGTATTAGTATGCAATCTATTGGTGGATAAATAAAACATATTTACAGAAGTACTTCATAAGTACACTAACAGATGTGCCTTTCATGGATGTTCCTTTGAAATTATACAGACAGTACTAAAGCTACTTACTTACTTTTTAAAAAAATACTTTGGACGAAGTTCGAAGCAACTATCTCGTTCTTTGCTCATATGTAGCAATGATTAAATTGGCCAAGTGTTAATAAGTATTACTAGTCAGTTATAAAATTATATTTAAGTTTAAAATTGTAATAAATAGAAATAAAATTACAAATTCTAATTTTTACAAACTTAAATTAAAACAAGAATGTTTATATAACGCAAGGTACATAAATTATTTATGCACAACGTAACTTGCGATAAATATTTATTTTTAAAACGGACAATCTAATTTGTGTTACAAATTAAAAAATGATACGAAACAATATTCTCTATATATGCATATAATATTCACAATTAATACTATGTACAATTTACGGTTCGGCACAAACAAACATCGTTCAAAATTGAGATCGCCGAGAATCTGCCGAACAACTCAATAAATAAAGAATATACTTATATAACTACAAACAAACTTAAAAAATAGACTAAAATGATTTTTACAAAACGTAAAATTCATTATTATTTATTATTTTCGAAAAGTTTTTCGCGTAAGAACTGAATTTTATTTACAAAATATGCTTCGAGGGATTCCGCACATTTAAAAAATGGAGATTCTTTGGGATTGTAGTATCGGCAATTATCAAATATTTTTGTCATATCTCCTATAAATTCGCTTAATTTATTGTACGATTGTTCCGTTATTTTATTTTCGATCTTCTGAAGATCTAGAAAAAATTTGTTTATTTATCGTACGAATCCTTATCGAAACTTACCCATCGGCTCTTTAATAACTCTGTAGTAATCGGGAGCCTCGTTAGGATCGACGGGTTCCATAAAAGGCCACGCACTCTTATGGCACTGAAAGATTATAATTTTTTTATTTTGTAGATGCACATTTACAATACCCACCTGCAGTTGTTTAATCAACTTACGCAGGCCTTCGAAATCTCTATCCGTAAGATGCTTCATATTCGCAAAATTGACCGAGGAATTCTTTTGACAATTCGGACATACATATTCGTCAATATTTTCCGCCTCCGACTGAAGAATTCCTACGCATCGACCATGAAACCAATCTTGACAACTGTCACAACAAATATAAAACCTACAAACAAATTCGTACACGTAAATAAATATGATTTTTTTGATATATTTAACATACTGGGATTCATCGTAGGGTTGTTTGCACAAACAAAATATTTCTTGCGTATCGCGCGCACGCTTGCACTCCGTACAAATAAATTCGGTCATCGATTTACTACTTTCTTCGGTAATTCCAACACAATCGCCGTGAAACCAATTGTTACATAAATCACAACCCACATAAAACTTAGTTTCATCGTAAGGAGTTCTACAAATACAATAAACTTTTTCCTTTTTGCTGTTCCTTAACAAATTCGAAGATGGAGTTGCGTGTTGTCTTTGAGCCCGTTTCGGTCTGTTGGACGATCTGGCAACGTTGGTATTTGGTGTTGAGGTGATGATATTGCTTGGACCAGAAGGAGACGCGGGCGAAGTTTGGATCGGCAATGTTGAGGTCGTCGTCGATCTTCGCCTATTGTTTCCACTGCGAACTTCATCTTGCCTCGTACGTTCGAGACGAGTTTGTGCTGCTATTTCTTCGGCAACTTCCTTCTGCAAAAGCGAATTCTTCGCAATTAAATTATATAAAGCTCGAACTCTACCTGTATTTCGCATTGCAACTCCCTCTCCAATAAGGCCCTTTTTCTCAAAATTTCCTTCTTGAGAGACTCCTTTTGACGAAAAAGTGCGACCATAATCTTGGTTTTCATTGCAACGCGTTTCTCGTCTTCTTGAGTGTCTTTTAACTTCACTCGAGCCCGCGGCGAAACAGGTTTTTCTTTAATACTTTGGTGAACGCTAAAATACGATTACATTAGAACTTATCGTCTAAATGTTAAGCGACACTTACAGAGGCTCTTCTTTCTTAATTTCGTTATTTTTGGTAAACCTACTGCGCTTGGGCGTTTCCATAACCCATTCGGTGTCGTCGTCCCTAGAATTCGGAGGCCTTTTACGTATAGGTACACGAATTGTATTGATAATAGGTTGATTATTCGTTCTAGGTACGACGGGGGGTATTTCGGGTTCTTGTTTCATTTTATTTTCTTGATACCTCTGAAGCTGCAGCAATTTCTCTTCAATTTCGGGATTCAAATTTTCTTGTTTTAGGGCCGTTTTAATTGCTGTGCGACGTAAAAAAAGAAAATAATAACTAGTCGGATAAGTAAAAGAAGCATAAAAGAAAAAAAACGAGAGTAAAAAAGACCCAAAGCAAAACGACTAAAATAAATGTGAGAGTGCAGGGGGACACAACAAGAAAAGTCTGTGATATTTAAACAAATTTTTTTTATTACATAAATTTGGAATACATGAAATCGATACATGTCACTTTTATATAGAAGTTTTATGAAAAGTAGCAAATGTTTCCAAACGCAAAAATTAATTATTATTCTCGCAAGTCTTTTTTGTACACATTCAGTCTAAAATTGATTATAAAATAACACGAATTGCAAAATATCACAGACTGCAAAGAAAAGTCTATCAAAAGAAAACAGAAGTTTAAAAACATTTGCACGTAGGAACATAAGTCTTTCTTTCCACCTTATTACTAAGAGTATAAAATCGCCTATTTATAATTATTGAAATTGTCGTTTTGCTATGGGTATTATGCAGTTAGGATTTGACACTATAACTGAGGGATGATATTGAAACATACTTTGTTGAATATAATCGGGAGTAACTACAAACTGCTTGTTCGTCTCATTACTTGCAAGAGATGGTTGAACTACGGTTGCTATTTGATTTGGTTCCATGTTTGCTTTCATCGCTTGTAGTAATGCCGATGATTGCTGTCCATTAACAAGTACCTGTCGAATCGTACTGGTGGAATTGCCATTGGCCACCTGTTGAAGATGATTCGAATTAATACATCACGACCTCTTCGTACATGTATCAGAAAAATGCAATTTATTCCATAAAATCAAAATTACAGTTTGCATTTCATGAAGTACTGATACGACTAAGTACATCAATAAGTACAAGCACAACAACAAACCCCGGTTGTGATTCAGTCATCTTGAAGTTCTTATTTGAATAAAGTGTGTTCGAACAAAAAAGCTTTTCGAATAAAAATATATCTTAGATTATTAGCTTAGTTTCCAAAAGAAAAAGCAAAAGAAAGTAATCCTCCAAATACGCAAACTAAAATAAAGATTAAAAAAATTTCATTTACCAATACACAACAAACGAAATTTAAAGCACACCAAAAGCATAAGAAGCTAGTGTTGAAAGCATATACACAACAGATAGGATAGAAGAATTTGGTTTCTTTAAAGTAAAAAATGATATGGTTCATAATTTTTATTATTAGCATCCGTTACATAAAAATAAGCAGAGACAAAGCAACTTTGTTAATGTATTAATTAATAGTAGCAACGATAGATATTTCTAAACACTCTTAAGAGACTAAAAAGTAAAAGTAAAAGAAATGAAATATCTATCATTACCAATCAAAGCAATTAATTAGTCAATGTTAACAATTAAAAAACGAGTGCAAATGAAGTAAAATTGGTGCCATATCATTAATCACGCTTCACACATGCACAGGAGGGGGACTATTCGAGAAAAAATAAGTTAAGGGTTTTAAAAATAAATTCCGCATCTAAAAGACATTCGAAATGTTTATTGTTCTGTAAACGAAATTATATGATTTTTAAGCATCTTTTAAATGTAGAATAAACAGTAAGTAACTCCACCAACCGTTAAAATTTAAAACGTAGAATTAAGAACATTTAGTTACGAATATCACAAACAAATTATTTCCACAATATTTACACTAATTATCTCCTATCCGTTAATTTAAAATTAACTTTCTCTAAAAACAGTCTCGTCTATATTGATCGCCAAATTTGTGCTATTACTATAAATAAATAAACATGTTAAAGCGAAAATGACAAAACGATACATGCAAACATGAAATGCTTTTAATCACCATTAGGACCGCCATGCCAACCTTGTGAAAATATCTCTTATAAATGTACCTGATTAGATTGAACAATCACCGTAGATACAATGGGAGACATGCTGCATACCTGTTGAACAAACGTAGCAGGTTGTAACGTCGACACTATAGATTGCATAGTCTTTTCCGAATTTGCTTGAAACACATTGCCTTGTACTTTAATTTCTTGTGAGGTTATTTGAGGTTGTGCTGTGACTTGTTGGACAGGTGCAAGTGGGGGAGGTTGAGAATTCGGAGAACCCACGGTTTCTGCGCCTCCAGGTTGTACGGCAAGGTATATTTTTGTAGGACCAAGAACTCCTTGTTTTCCCGTCGAAGCTTGAGCTGAAATTAGAACAACGCTTTTAACTAAAACGTCTCGAGTGTGAAAACAGTATACATTAAGTTACAACCCGTCAAATGTTGGATGGCCGATGTGAATGGGAGTGATTACTCGAAGATTGGAGACGGTTTCTATTCGAACATCGAAGCAGTGCAACAACTATTGATTTAGGATGTCATTCTCTCTTCTGGGCATTTTATTCTATCGATCATCTAATATTTAAAGGGTTGTATATTAAAATATAATTGACAGAAGGTTCTATTCAAGCACGAATTTGAAATCTGGAAAGGTCCTCTGCAACGAATGAATTATACTACTTTTGTCAATTTTCCAATTATACAGGGTGAGTTTTTAAGACGGGATAGCTTGATTACTCCTATGTTTTTAAAGTATAAATTTTTGGTATAGCATATGTACTATAAAAAAAAACTGCGCTCAGATGTACCATTTACAACGTCGTTTGGATAATTTTGATATCTTTTAAAACATATGAGTAATCAAGCTATCCCGTCTTAAAAACTCACCCTGTATAGCGTTTTATCGATACAAAAACAAAATTTTTAAATCTACGGAGTTTATATTTTTTGACGTCTAAATTTTTAAAAGATGCCCTTCGGTAAAGTGTCATTTGATAACAGACTTTCTCAAAACCAACCCCAAGATCAGTTATTCATGATAGAACTCCACATCGCAACTGATTTAAGTAAAAGTTGTAGAAGATCCAATTTACTACTTATTTTATTGTTGTATGTAGTTAATACCATTAAAAAGAAATACTGCAAAAAGAGATCAATATATCATTAATAAAAAAGGTCTAAGAATGAAAGGATGTTTCGTTTTTGAAGTACCCTTTGCCTTGACCAACTTCAAACTCTAATCAAATTGTTACTAAAACAGAGTGGAGCCGCTATTTTAAACAGAACACACCAAAAACTGCACAAGAAACTGAAATTCGAATTAGTTTTAACGCTTTTTTTTGTTTTCGTAGAGAACAGAGTGATTAATATTTCATAATGATAAGTAATTATTTTTAATAAAAACATAACTAGAGTAATTTCTAATTCTATGCATTCCAAACATTAATATAAAGAAGTCAACAAATATTAATGTAATTAGTGGAAAGCAAGCAAGCAAGGATGCGACACAATTTACGCAATCAATATACAAAAATTTGGATACATATTTGCTACGAAAGGATTTTTGAAAGTTTCGTTTAAAAATTTTTAAAAGATTTCTGGCACTCTTAAGCGAAAAACAAATAGAAGCACTGAAACAGTGTACGTAGAATCTAATAATGAGAAAAGCAAACACCTGCTTCGCTGTTCTTTAAAATTTAGTTTTGGCCAGAGTAAATCCAAAAAATGGTCGTTAAAAAATTATTAAAAATAAAAAATGAAAATATTTAAAAAACCAAAAAAAGGAAAACAAAAAAATCCCCTTTGTTCAAATTTTTATTTTGAGACCGCATATAGTACGTATTCAGTAAAGACTGAAAAGATAGCGGGCAACCGTATTTCCTACATCACCTTCTAAATCAAAGAGGGGTTTCTATTCATCCATATATACCGCTCAGGAAGATCCTATCCGATTTCACTCTGTGAACCGTGTTTGTAAAAACGAATTTTCGCACGTCGTCGAACTACCGCCATCTAGATGTTATTTACGTACGTCACAGGCATGTCTTCCAAACTTTCACCTATTGTCGATCCACTGTTCGCCTTGAAACTCGTTTTTATCACAAATTATCATAGAAAAATTAAGTAACCGATGAAATGCAAACGTCAAAAGTTTATTTTTGTCAGGGTTGTGTTAGTAATTGTCCAATCTATCACAGTTTTATTGTAACTTTGTATTGTTAGAAATAATGAGTGACTTTTCGACAGTAGAATTAGTTAGTATGGTTTATTCCTTTGGAAAATGTTGGCTATTGGTAGCTCATAAAGCAGATAATCCGGAACTACAACTGAGATTTAAAAAAAAACTACAATTGCCTACTACGAGAAAAATACTAGGTAACATGTTTGTACTGAAGAGGATATGCAATTTCACATCGTTATCATCGAATCCCATCTTTGGAGTACGACAAATAGCAGATAAGGTTGGAACTTTGAAGACCCTGTAAATAAAGTGTCACGAAAAACAAATTCCATCCTTATCGCGTACGACACCATATCAATGTCTGACAAAATGAGATTTTGAATGCTGACACGTTTATTAGGAATTCTTCTCATATTTGACATTTCTAGTTTATTCAGATATTCCTGTCTGCTATTTGAAGTAATCTGTTTAGCGATTTTGTTCTAATTTTGATGATCTATTTTATAATTTCCAGTTTTCAATAAAAATGTTTTGATGACACGTGTATTTTTGACAAAAAAACGAGTTTGACGGCTAACGGTTGAGTTTTGGTACACAGACATTAATAGTAAAGTTGTAGAGAATTTAATTCTACATTGATTTGGAAAAAATATACAGAACGTTCCATTTGATTATTCTTCATTTCCGATTACAGATTTTGACATTAATTTTTTCTCATACCCTGTATACCAATGCCAACTTTTAAACCATGTACAGTTAAGATCGTTACCGCCCTAAACGTGTATAAAATTTGAGTTTGATATTTAAAATAATAACCTGAAAAACCTGAAATATCTGAAAGCCGATCTTGACCTAAGAAAGTTATCTCAAAAAGTATCACCTTTTGAGTAAGACTCATATACATACAGTCACATTTTTTTACGTAGATTCATAATAAAAAATATATGTTTCCATCTAATGTAGAAGTTGACAAGTAGTCCATGAAAGTGGGACACCCTGTATAATTGAAAATATTTTTAAATTGTAGCTACTGAGGAACCTAAAAGAATGGTCAAAACTGATTTTGAATAAATCTACTATTTAAAGGGAATATCAAAGGTCTGTATGTATATTTAACAGTTCTGATTTAAAAAAATATGTAATTTTCAATTACACGAAAGTCTCCAAGAAAATAGTAAAGTGCAGTTACTTTATTATTCCTTTTGTGAATATATTTATAACAACGTCTGAATTTAGTACCGTAAAATGTCTAAAGAAACGAAGTATGCAAGTAGGATTTTATTAATGACAATTTAAAATTTTATTTAACAATTATTAAGAAATTAACACAGTTAATTGAAAAACTTTGGGAAACACGCAACAAACATGAATAAAATGTAACCAAAAAAATTGTCCGGACATGTCGCCTTAACTGGAGTGTTTAGTTTCTTCGTGAAAATCATCCACTGATATGGCGTCGTAGTTGAATCGCAGTTTGTGTTTCGAAATTATAGTTCATTCGTTTTAGTTATCCCGATTGATGGAGGAATCAAGCGCACACTTATTCATAGCTATTTTTTTTTATATATACATATAAGAAAGATTTTGGATCAATAACAGTTTCCGCAGTTATCGTTATTTGTACACATTCGCAATAAAAATATAAGATCAAACGATATAACGATAACGCCAAACTTTATTACGGCGAATGTTAATTAACGTTTAGTGTGGTTATAGAACAACCCATCACAAAAAAAATAGGTTAGGTTAAAAATGTAATAACTGGCAGTTCTGTTAAATGCAGGCCAAAACCTCTATTGAAATTGTACGACGTTATTGTTATTTATGACCACAAAATACGTTATTTTAAGTGACTCATAATATGTCTATTGAATACAACGTTTACATTATTAACTAAAGTATTATTTAACTCAAGTAACTAACAAACATAACATCAACGACAAATTTTGTTTCTTTGTACGAACAGTTTGGTTACTAACTCAAAGTAATCTCAAATGACGGCATGTCAATGTCGTTTGTAAAAAGACACTTTGGACACGACCACGTATCTTTATCCGTATTATAGGCTTTTCAGAATCTTATGAACCGTGGCGGTGCAATCAGTTACTGGGCGCATCCAGCGAACTTCAGCGCTGCAGCGGCTGAACGGATTTTTAAATGTCAATGTTTGAAGCGCTTTGCTAAAGAAAAATGAGATTAGAATTTGTGGGCAAAATCTTTGAGATTAATGACCTAAGCACGGTCGGAGAGGAACGCATTGAGACAGGTGCGTGTTGTTCCTTTATCAATGTACACTATTTCTTTTGGGTTAACTACCTACCGGCGTGCTTTCAAATGACCGATATAACAACGCAAAAACAACGTTCAGTAAATTCCGAACGCTGCAGAAAAGCGCTTGTAGCGCCTGAATGCGCCCATTGTCAAAATTATGTTAACATTCATCCAACAAAAATTAGCTTAATTTCTAGAAAACAAATTAAATGTCAATTAGTTTGGTATATTTTTCGTAACCTATGTGTTTACTTTTGTTGCTTTATTTAATTTAAAAGAACTACGTGTGAACAGTTTGTTCTGAGCAAATATTTTGTGATTTACTTAAAATTGTTCATTTTAAATTTGGAGCCGATTAATTACAGTTTTCAACACAAGGTCACGGTTTATAAGATTTAATCGTATGTATCTGAAATGACACCAGCGAGACAGAGTTTTCGAAAAGAAAACACTTAAAAAACAAATACAAAGAAAATTAAGTTTACAAAGATTCTACTTACCATTCATATAAATGTTAATGTTTTATTTCGCTCGGTTATCTTTTGTTTTACTAGATTATGTTTTGTTTTGCCTTGTAACGTAATACGGATAAGGATACTGTCATGTGCCCAAAGTGCCAAAATAAACGTACGTAACCCTCAATCAACAAATATGTAAATAACAAATGGTTGATTTTAAATTACAGATGACGGTCATTTCGTGATTTAATGCATACATGACGTCATCGGGATAAGTGCAAACTGTGATTTCTGTGACAATAATTAAGTGTGTATACGTGAGTTGTACAAATAACATATATAATAACAGGGCTAAATCGACGGTAGAGCCTTTTACCTGTCGGGACAATTTGTTGGTACATTCTATTCATATGCGTTGCGTATCTTCTCAAATTTTTCAATCGAATAGGTTAACAAATTTGGCAATATCCGTATATCACCGTTGCAAGTAACGCCATTAGCCAATCTAACTTAATACAGGCACTGGTTTTATTAACATATAGGAACTAAAACTGGTGCATTGAACCATTTACAAGTTCCAAAATCATACAACAAATGAATGAGGTTAAATCGGCTGTTTCGAACTATGGCGCGCTACAATTGGAATTTCTATTTAACAAATACTAGCTAAATTTCAAGTACACAAATCAAATTTCATTGATATCTTTCTAATTTTTGTTGCTGAATTACAACAAAAACTTTCAACCAAAAACTTGATTTACTCTCTTATTATCCATGATAGACAAAAGTTTATTAAGAAAATTTTTATAAGTATACAAGATGTTGCACAAAATGGCTGACTTTCAGTTTAAGTGGAAATGATATCAAGTTTATTTTTTTTAATTAATCATGTAGTATTTTTTAGGCTAAAGTGATTCTTTGATAAATTCTCTTTAAAAAACTATAACACAAGTATAGCACTAAAGTTACTAATAAATTAGTTATTTATTATACAAAATCTAAAGAGATGATTTCAATTGGTACTATTTTAGGAGGCTGTGAAAACTAATGTACATTCAGACAAAGGTTTTAGAGCTTTAGCACAGTAAGTAAGTAGTCACAGTTTGATTTGTAGAATAATTTGACAAAATAGAACTAATTTTGGGTTATTCTTGATGACACTGTTGCCATTTCTATTTTCTAAAATTCAATATAATTAAGTGACGATAATCAGATCACTGAATATGCTAATTTTTATTGAAAATGTAGCAAATTAATAATTGAAAAAAATGACAAAATCAAAACTAAATATAAAATTAACTAACAACATTGTAACTTTTGTCAATTTTATATCCGGTTTTATCACCTGATACAAACCTAACAAAATATAGGACGAGCTACTACAGAATAATCGTGAACGCTTTTATAGTAGATAATTAGCCCTATTATGGTGACCAATGATAATTTAACAAAGCCAGAAATTAACCAATTATTGAAAAATTAAGAGCATTAGAAATAGTTTCCTATTCTTATTCAATGTAAAATTATTTCCAACGGTGTTAATTTTTCGATAGTTGGTTAGTTTATGGCGTTGTCAAATTATCAACGATAAGGTTGAATAATTGAATCCAAATACAAGAAAAAAACCGATATAAAAACAGATGATCCCAGATTTTCTTTTTTTTAGTTTTCTCAGCGAATTTGTGAAAAGTTCTCGTAATATTAAAGAAAACTCATGAATTTTGATGAACCTATTTTGGTATTAAGACAATATTCTATGGTTTTTTCAATTTAATAAAAAAAATATTTCAATCGTTTCTTTTTCTAAAATGTTTCGGTTGCGATGTGACATGAATTATTTGTTCAATATTAATTCATGCTTTAACAAAACCATCAGTCAATAGTTGTAATTTTAAATTGTATTCCTCAACCCTTAAACATCGTGAAGCACCTTAGTATTAAATTTAAATACAAACAAAAACTTACCTTTAAGTAACTGCTGCTTAACTTGATGTTGCACCGCAGACAATTGTTGAGGTGTAAAATCAGCCCCCTGCAAACCTTGCAAGACAATTCTGGGTCCCTGTTGAGTCTGAATTACTTGCGCGGTAACGCATTTAATTACAGTACCCGGCGGTTGACCGATTAATAACTGTTCCATCGTAGCTTGATCTATCTGATTCGCGTTATCTTGCGAAGGTTTAGGAATTTGATCTTGGTTCACCTGTTGAGGTAGTTGTTGTTGTTGTATAACTTGGCGAGTTGCGTTTGGTTGAACCGGTGATACCTGATTTTGCAATTGCTGTGAATGGGCTATATTTCCGGGAGTGATTTGAGCTACAACTTGAGCTTGTCCGTTACCGGTAGGACGTATAAGCACTTGTTGACCGTTCACCGAAGCAACCTGTAACTTGCCAGTTGCTAACTGTTGCGCCAACGTAGGGTTGTTTACGATGATTTGATTAGCGACAATCTGTTGAATTAAATAAAAATTGGTGCTTTTTTCCAAAAGAATTTACTAAAATTATTTACCTGTTGCTGACCCGAAGAACTGATAACTTGTTGTCCACCCACTACAACTTGCTGTTGAATAACTTGACCCCCACTGACCACAACCGCTGCATTAGAAGGCGCCACCTTTTGTACAATCGGTGTACCTTGTTGTTTGACAACAATTTGCTGATTTTTAGTTGGGCTTTGAGGTTGTTGCAGTTGTACAGTTTTAAGTTGATTGCCTTGCAGAACCAATTTTCCTGTTGAAGTATTTGCAGATTTAATAATTGCCTTTGTAGCTATAACTGGTGGAGGTTTGGAAGTTGTTGAAGATGATGTTGTAGATTGTATTTGAGTTGCAGTAAGGACCTGCAATTTGCCATCAGGCATTTGCACAATTTGTTGACCTGGCATGAGTCCTTTTACGGTTAAACGTCCATCTGGTGAACGCATAATTTGAACACGTTGTGGTGTTTCGTTAGTCTTTGTTATTGCTGTGGTGGCTGTTGATGTTGTAACTGAGAAAACACAATCTCAATTTAAATACGACTTGCTAGTTAGTGTGCGTGAGAAAAGTGTTCGAAAATCGAGAAAAAAATTACCTGATTGCTGCATTTGTATTTGTTGAACCCCAGGTACGTTTGATGTTTGGACCTTTATCAGCGATTGTTGATTAGAAGCAGTTTTCGGGAGAATGTTAGCCGCACCTGCGATTACTCGCGTTGTTCCATCAGCCGCTTTAGTCATAAATATGCGGCGTCCGGCAAATTTGTTATTTCCGGTCGATGTGGTGTTTGCCGTTAGTAATGATGTTAACGTTGATTTTCCCGTTAGGTTGGAACTCGGCATAACCACATTTTTGACGATTTTCATATGACCATCCGCCGTTGTAACTGAAATTAAGACGAATTAGATTGATGCAACTTCATATTAGTGATTTTGGTCACTCCAAAACACCTACCTTTAGGTTGAATTGGAGTAGGGATGGTAGTTTTAGTGGTGGTAGAAGTAGTGTTAGTAGAAGCACTAGTAGAGGCAGCTTGGAGGATAATGACAGTATTGTTAGCTTTTATGAAACAGTTTTATAAAATAGTAGAAGGGTTTTAACTTACCCTGCGCCACATTTCCGACCATTTTAATCATCTGTCCTTGTGGACTCTTCAATTCCAACGCTCGTTTCTGTTGGTGCGCGGCACGTTGCAGACGTAGTTGTTGTTCCATCTTCTCTTTTATTTCTTCCGGCGTTGCTTTGCTTGTTACAGAAACTTTATTAGGCGAATCTATAGAAACTTCTGTGACAGTACGAGCCGGAGGTAGATTTCCGGTACGACTCCTAGTGATAACTTGCACATTAGCCTTCTCTATCCTGCAGGTACACACAAAATGCAAGCAGTTAGTGAAAAAAACATGCACAAATGTGAGGCAAAATTCTACTAACTAAACCTAGAAGAAGAAGAAGAATGTTTATCTCGAAAGAGTGATTATTCATGGCTTTCCTACTTCTGTAATTAAAAAAATAATAACCGATTATCGTAAAGATTTAATATTATTTACATTTACATGACTTACTTGAAAACGTGTATGAAAACAAATTTTTATTTTGAATAATACCGAGTGTACTAAACGAGCTAAACGGATATTTTAGAGAAAGAATTGAAACAAAAAAATAGTGTTGAATATTTTTAAAAATCTGTACAACAATAAAAGTCTATATTTTTATGACAAATTCATATTTGTCATTACGTTACAGATGACGCTGTAATTGTATTTTTATTTTATTCTCCAATAGAAATACGAGTTTTTGGTGGGAATTCAAAAGTACAGGATAACCACACCAACGAATCTAAACCTCAAGTCCAAAAATTTCATGCATATTATGGTCAATTAGTTTTTCAAAGGGCTGTCAAAAATACAGAATGATTCTTTTTCGTCATTTTAAACGGAACACTGTATATTTTTGCAAAGTTGACTTTTTCGATAAGTTTTAATGTCCAACCGTTTTGGAGCAATTAAGTATTATTTGTTAAAACAGAGCTTTTTACTAATTTCAAAATATGGCAAAATTAAAAAAGCAATAAAATTTCGGTTTCACTGTTGCATTAAGCACAAAAAATGCTAACACATAAATTTTGATGTTTTCATGCTTCCCTAATCTGTCTTTGCAAATTTGATCATGAATTACATATATTTTTTTTAAATGGATCCTTACATCAATTTTTAAATTATCAGATGCAGAATTAAATTTTATTTGAATATTAAAGTTGGAAGTAGAACTGAGACAGAAATTTTAATATTTATAGTATTCATGTTTCTAAGAATTAGCGCATTATCGCTTCACTTTATCACAATTTATTTACAAATTGATCTATTAAACCGCAAGAAGTTTAGAATAATAAATACAATGTGATTTTACAGAATTCAACAATTTTCAATTACTAGTAAATAAGTGTATCCCTAATGATAAAGCAAAATAAACTAAAAATTATAAAATAAACACATAACGTAATTAAAAAGTCATTTGAGAAGTTCAATGTGTCCTCCGTTAACAGAATTGTTTCGCAAAACTGGATTCGTTTTATGATTACACAAAATTCTCTTAGCACCTTAATTTCATTTTCTTTATTACGAGTAACGGGCAGATTTCTTCTCGACTTGATTGAATTCTTCTAAATTTCTTAGGATTCATGGGCGGTACATCAGGGTATTTTCTGTTAAAACTTCTACATGTCCTAGTTTCTTATCTATTCTGTCCTCCATAAATAATAAATAGATCGAGAATTTGGAAGTTTGAATATTGGTTTTCATTTCCACTAAATATAAAACTCTTAAAACTTGTATGTTTACTGAATACACAATAAATAGTAACTTACGAAAATTTTTAGAAATAACTCAAAAATTAACGACAATAGACTAAAACATACTTTAATAAAAATTTAATTCTGCATCTCACAATTTAAAAATTGATGTAGGGTTCCATTTAAAAAGATTATATAATTCATGTCTGAAAATGATCAATTTTGAAAAAAACGGAAGTAACGTACAATTGAAAATATTTTCATTAAATAGCGCACATCGGATTAGATCGATGCACAAAAATATATTAATTGGTTCTCCCAATACCTCTAATAGTCGAATCGAAAAGAATCACCCTGCATAGGTTTTCTCATTTGAAGAAAAAGTTGAGATCACGTGACCGAAAATGAGAAAAACCGGAAGTCTTTTTATAATAGATATAAGCATAAATTTTGACAGTTCGTAGCTGCCAAATTTTTATCCGTCCTGTGAATTCGGCATGAAAACTTTACAAAGGTAATGAATCTGATTGATCGAGAAAATGCGAGTGGAATTTTCATAAGTAATACAACGAGTTGATGTGAAATTTTCCAACCACAGAATAATACGCTAGGTTTCAAGCAAAACTCCCACTTATCCTCAAAGTGGTATATATAGTAGCCATAGTACATTTGTCAACCTTACTTCAAACTGAATACTATAATTTTTTTTATATTCGCCAGGTAGTTAGAAAACTTCTGGACCCAATAACAATCTGATCTCGCATTGGCCCAATGAAGTACCCGCAACTCACGAGTGCGAAACGTCGCCATAACTCCAGAACTGGTTAATTTTGTCGTTTACCAAAAACCTTCTACTACAATAAAGGGTCCAGAAGTTTTCTAATTACCTGGCAAATATAAAAAAAAAATTAAATAACTAGAAGGAAGACATAATCTATCAATAACTATAATATTAATACCTAGGGGCTATTTTAAAAATTATGTGTAAAATTTAGTATTAAAAATGTTTCTATTTAAAGTACTGTAATTAGTAAGTATTATGCTATGACAGAATGTAATATAAGTTGTGTAACCTACAAGAAATTATGCAAATAATTGAAAATGCCGCTAGAAACAACCAAAACTATGGCGTCAAGGTCACTCAAATTTCACCTCAACATCAAAAAAACCGCGACGAGTTTCACTTCTGAGGATAGCGTATTATTTATTGTGTGACCTAACACTATATTCACGATAAACGTCGTGACGTCAAGCCAATTAGAGAGTGTTCTGGGTATTTCAGTAAATGCCGATACTTTGGCTATTTAATTTTAAGAGTATCTTGGATGTTATTACAATATTTTAACGAATTTTAATTTTTTTGCAAACAGTCCTGAACTGCGTAAAATGAACATTTTTTAATTACATTATTCTACAACCAATAAAAAATTTAAATGTTTCCGTATACCAACTCAGTCATACCGATCCCATTCTAAACGTCGCGTCGCATTGTGTTCATGGTGTCGAGTTTTATACCCCAAACGCTCCGCATTTTATTACAACTACAAAAAGTCTACGAAAAGTATGTAATCTTATCTACTTAAATAAGTTTCGATATTTTTTCATACTTAACCAACTATATCCTTTATTGAAACCTTCTGTTTACATTAGAGACAAATTGAAATCTACATTATCTAACTACCACAATTTATTACAATTTATTTATTGTAACAAAAATTTGAAAATATGAAGATTAGTCACTTAAAAAAAGCATGCAATACCCAAAGCCAAAACAACATCCAACAAATATTTCCGCATCAATTTAACATATTTGAACAAGTTGTGTTAATTTTGAAGAGAAACTAAATCTAAACTACGTGTTAAAGTAAACTTCCTAATGGTTTCATAAAAAGGTACCCAACAAAAAAGCACATGCAATAAAAGAAATTTTTACTTACTTTTCTCCGTATTGCTTAATCTCCCACAATTCCAACTTGTCTTCATCCACCCACTCTTCAGACACTTGAGGATCAGTGCACTGAGGCGACTCGGGGCGCTTCCTTTTGCGTAAACCACTTCGAATCGACGTCACTTCTACGAAAATTTATTTTTTACTTTAAAATTTAACTTGCATTATACAAACTTACCCCTAATAGTCTTCGGTAGCTCCAATGGTATGACGACCTTCCTCCTCAAATACTGCGTTTTTTCTAAGAACTGACCAACATATCTGTGCTTCAACAATTCCAGAGATAATATTTCAGTTTCGGTTGTGATGTGATGTTTTCCGTCGGAATTGGGAGGCTTCGCCTGCATGTCGTCCCATCTCAAACAAGCCCATAAAATACGAAGCTGAATTGCAACTGAAGATAGGTTTTTTAAGTTAACAGTGCGATATATCCAACACGTTTTGAATAAAGGACGAGCACACGGATAAGGCCAAGCAAGATTGTTTGGTTTTGCCAAGTGGTGAAAACCGCTAACAGTAATTCTTCCACCGCTACGTGCCAGTTTATGTACCTCAAATTTTGGCAATACCAATAACGATTTTAACCCTCTCTTAGTTTGGAATGTGGAACAAAGAGGATATTTAACAGTTTGTCGTTTCTTTCGCTTTTCTAACATAGTAGTGTTGGGTAATTTTTTTAAATAAACCTTACCCTCAGACGAAGACGTCGAATATATTCGTTCCGTGCCATCTTCGGCCGTTTCCGTTTTGGTAACTCTCTCTTCTCTGCGAACCATCGACTTGTAAGTGCAAAACCTTCGATTTGATTGTGCACAATATACGGGCGATTTTGCATTTAAAGTCTGAATAGTTTTCCCAGTAGACACAGCAGTCGTAGTTTCCAAATTTTTCACTACACCATCAACTAATGTTCCTTGAGTGGCGACCGTAGTTGTAGTGGTTACTTCAGTTCTGAAGGTTGTAACAACAGAAGCTCTCGTAGTACCGTTACCGGTACCTAATATCATTTCATTGATTGCGTCCGGGGTCATACTTTCCATGTCGACATCCTCAGTATCGCTACCGCTATAACGCTTTGATCGATCTGGAGATCTACGCGGAACGGTTTCGCTTTTAGGGACAATTGTTTCTACATCGACTTCCATTTTCGTAGGCAAATCTTCACGTTTAACCTCCTTCTTCAAGTCGGGTAATCTAGGAATCATTTTTATGTAAGCAGTACAAGTTTCATCTTTACATTGCGCCGTCGATTTAAGCGCAATGGATAATTCTTTACAAATTTGAGCTTCGTCACATTGGTCTTTATCTTTCGTCGCCGCGGGAGTACAAAGCTTCTGTTCCAAAATCGACTTTCTTACAGGAAAACCCAAAATATTTGGTAGTTTTAAAGCACCTTGAGCATTCGTATGAAAGTTGGCCTTTTTCAGTAAAGCCAAAAGCTCGCGTCGCACCTTATTTCTCTGCAAACACAAAGACGAGTAGCAATTGCAAAGTAACGTAGACGAATTCGTATTACATCCTTTAGAATAACATTGATAATCTTTGCCAAATTTAGAAACGGAAGTGTAGTGCAAACGCAAAGCTTGAATTTTCTTCGCAATCGTATTTAGCATTTCTCTGTTCACTTGACTCTGCTGCTGAGTGCTAGGTAACACTAGTTTGCCATTCATCATGTTATTTAGTTGTTTTTCCAAACTGCTTTCAGTTTCTACGTCGGTGTCGTCATTTTCAACATCGATCGCTTCATCCTCATTTTGATTATCCTCAGTTTTGACTTGTTGAGCAATCTTACGCTCTTCCAATATCCTCAATTGTATTCGCTTCGCGAGAAAATCGTCCAGAACCGATTTATGAGCAACTTTAGGATACAACAATCGTCCACTTATCGTTAAAGCTTTTGAAACATCGACCTCTTCCATTTCAGTTATCGGAGGTACTACCTTCAAATTTTGAAATAAACTTGGAGTAGAACAATCGCCGCCTCCCCAACATCTTCGTTTTCAATTTTCATCCCATCATCTGTTTGAAAACTCTTAATTAAATACTTATACGTGCTATAATTAACGCTGAGAATTTTTAAACCAACATTATCTCGAACTTGTACCATGTACGACTGAGGACCAGCAACTAATCCCTTTTTAAGGCAATTTTCAGTCTTTAAATTTCTAATGGAAGATAACCACAACCAACCCCATCGTCCGTGAATTCTATATTCTTCACCCTTTTGTTTCCACAGTTGGTGTTTAAATCCCATTGTGTACTTAACGTATCCCGTAATCATCATCCTATTACGCTCCTCTTCTTCCTCTCGTTCCTTTTTTTCCCTTTTCTCAATTTTTTTCCGCTCCTCCCTTTCGGCAGCTGTTGTGCGAGAAAGTTTCGTGTGTCCTAATTGTTCGTGCCATACGTTGGCAAATACCACCGGCTTCATACACGTTTGTAAAACGATTATAGCTCTGGCAAAGTCTTTCGGTTGCTGACAAGCGCCTACCGCCAGCAACCAGTGCTTTCTGATCAAATTCCAGTTCGGATGCATAAAAGGCGATTGAATTGTTTGCTCCAACTGAAGTATAGTTTGTCTTAAAGTGTTGAGTAATAAAGTTCGAGTACCGTTGAAGTTCCCAACCCATTTAAATTCGGACGCCGTTGTTAAAGAAAATTTGTGCGATAAATGGCGCTTCTTGTCGCGCTCTTCGTTTCGTTGAGGTTTATTTAAAGCGATCGGATTCGTAGTGTATTGATTAATATACGATTTAAATTGATTATCCATACCTAACTTATATAAGTACGTTCCATTAGCTATTTGACTAGATTTCAATCTTGTCATACGAGACGAATCCAAATCTTTTTTATCTGGATCGTCGCGATTTAAACAAGCTAAAGTTTTACGTCGCAAGTCTTCTATATTAAATTTCTGAGGTAACACAGTAACTTTAGATTTCTCATTTTCTCGTTTCTGTTCGGATTCTAATACTTCTTCCTCTTCCGTTTTAGAATCCATTTGCATATCGCTAGAAGATTTCGATAATAAAATTGAGTCGTTCGTGCCACTTTCAATTTCCTTCAATTCGGTGTTATCAATTTCTACGTTATTTGCAACTAGTTCGATTGGTGGAGCAATCGGAGAATCCTCGTGCATTCTAGCAACCATGTCTTCAGCCGCCTGTCGTTCTTTTTCTTTCTTGTCTTCTTCAATTTTTTCTTCTAATTCTTTCCTAGATTGTAGAATTCGAGCTGCAAAAAAATAATTACTTCGATTTTCATGAAATTGGAAAAACTTACCGTTTTCTACTTCTAAATATGACTTTTTATTGCCTTTAAATTGATTCGTCAATTTTTCGGTCAAATCCATTTGTCTGACGATTTCATCTTTGTAATCTTGTAGTTCGCGAAATAAGCTGGCTTCCATGTCACCCGAATCAAGACAATTTAAGAGTTCTTCTAATTGTGTTGATGTCGTGTAGTACCATACTTCCCCGTGTTCATTTTCTCTGTTTAAAAATAATAAATTAAAAGTAATCCTTACTTCAGAATAACGATGTAATTTTATTGGAAACATAAAATAATTTAATTACATGTTTTATGTCATAATGAACTCTTACTCTTACTTTATACCTGAAATATTAGAAAATTTACTACGTTTTTCATTTGACGAGAAACTCCTTTCCAATTAGATTTAATTTTCAGTTAACTACGTTTTCTAAAACATGGAGAAATTTCAAACAATCTGAAATTGTATGTGCTCAAGAAAGACTATCGGTCTCAAATGCAATTTTTATACACAAGTAATGGAAAAGTTTTAAATTTGCTCAAGAAATTGACGTTGCGCTAATGGTGAATGCAACTTGTAACATCTCCTTCACTAGTTAAAAACAAGATTGCATTGCAAAATGAATTGGGTGCAGTATAGAATGCAACAGGTTCAGAGCTGTTTGAACAGTTCAACTACACTTTGAGGTTTCAATTACAGCGAAACCTCTATTATCTGACACTTCTCTTTTTAACGGACAATACTGCCGTGTTAACTCAAATTTAGCCTTATTTTATGCGATATAGCACAATACATCAATTTGTTAAGAAAAAAAAACCCTATTTGATTATAGTCTTACTTGAAATGAAATACAAGTAGTGGCCGTTTCCGTCATGCCGTTAGTGTAAAACCTCCTTTTTCTCGAAAAGTTTGAAAAGTTAGATACGCCGTTTTGAGTTAACACGGCAAAATAAAAAAGTTTACAAAAAAATAAAAAACCGTTGAAACATTAGTATAACGTCCAAGACAAGTCTTAAAATTAAATGTATAAATTTTAAAGAACATGCAATTAACTTGTTATATAGAAAAACTTAACACTCTCTCATTGGCTTGACGTCATAACCTTTATCATGAATATAGTGTCAGAACTATATTGCGATTTTAATTTATATTTACTATTTAAATTCATGTTTAGTTTGGATGTTTGAAACAATCAAAGTCAAAATGACATTTTTAAAAAACCGAAACTGAGCATGCGTTGATAAAGGTACTGACGTCATCGTCAAAGGTGAGTATTATGCCTTGTCAAATTCATAGATTTTATTTTTCACATATTTTTGCGCCAAATATTTTTGAAGGATTTGATTGTTATTACGTGATTATATAACGTAAATAACATGTGTTTTCGTTATAATTAAAAATAGTGAAATACAGATTTCTTATTCCCCAAACTTATTGCATACAAAATGTATGGCCACACCTCTCAATAACGACCATGACACTAAAATTAATAATATTTTATCATATTGCCTTCATGACGGAACCGCAAAATATTGTCAATCATTTAAATACCGAGCGATCATGAAGTTTTTAGATAAGGTGTTGCTATGACTTTGACATTAGCAAAATTTTCATGTAGAGTCAGACCTTCGTTATTTTATAAAGGCTGCAAGTTTCTCTATGTATGTCCCCATTACAGATAAAGTTAAAATTATGTAATTATTAAACGCCTAATATGTAAAGGGTGTCCCAGTAAGAACGCCGGATTTGAATTGGCCGCCATTTTTTCGTATGAGATTGGCTGCACTGTACCTACACTTTTGTTTTTATATTTGTTGCAGTTACTGGATATGGAGCGTTACACTGCTGAACAACGAGTTTTAATTGTGAAAACTCATTATCAGAATGGCGAGTGTTATGCTCAAACTGTTCGCAGGCTTCGCGCGCTCTTAGGCCGGAATAATGCGCCTAATGAGTGATTTCTTTCTTTGGGGGTTTCTCAAGTCACAGGTTTATGAACACAATCCCCGAACCATACAAGACCTGAAGCAGGAAATTCGACGTGTCAGCGCCGAACTCCAGGCGCAAGACTGTGCAAAAGTAATCACAAATTTCATGGACAGAGTCACTAGCTGCAGAGCATCTCGTGGTGGACATATGCCAGATGTCATTTTCCACACTTAAATCGGAACGTGTGCCCTTTGTGTTCATGTATGAATATGTGTCATTCCTTTCAAATATAGTTTATTTTAAGTATAATTAAATCCGGCGTTCTTATTGGGACACCCTATACTATTGTACTATTCTTAAAAACAGAAATAAAGTTAAATGCAGTTACGTATACAAGAGATATTAAACCAACAATCAAAACAAAACGTCAAAATATTAATTAAGTGAATAAACAGAAACTAAATTATTATAATAAGCTACATACGCAAGCTTTTTAAACTATTAAGAACAATATCTGTACACTGGACACTTAGTACCGTTGCAACCCCATGCCAAACACGTTTAAACTATAATAAATTGTAATTATACTTTCGTTATAGTATAAAAGCTGAATTTGATATGTATATTATCTGGGGCACTATCAAATGATGTAGCCAAAAATATTTGATAAGTGATCAAGTTAACACAATTATGAATGGTCGCAATTTTATTAGTAATGATTTAACATAAATTTCTTAGAGAATCACTGACATAATTTGGCTGATCCCCTTCAAACCATTTAAAATTGTATTGGTCATTGTCAAGTAACCAACTATAATTTTGTAGTTCATTATGTAGTTGGAATTTTCAAGTGAGCATTGTTCCTTATACAAGGTTGCTGTCAATGTCTCGCACTAATAGATTATCTTTAAAACAGATAAAGGGAAAGTTAAGAAATTCTAGGACGATGAATTAGACTTCATTTTGCGTATTTTTGGCAAATGTCAAATGCTTTTGACGTCACCGTTTAGCGTACGGCGGCCATCTTGAATTTCTTGAAATGCCAACCTATTATGATGGAAATTTAACAAACATATTAAATTAATTAAAGTAGTCGGGTCGTTGTCAAGTTCAATACTTTCTGACAAAATCTGAATTCATTGTAGTATCAAAAGTAAAAGATCAGAAAGGTGTTAAAAAATAAACAATGATTTATTGTCCACTAATACAGCAGATTATACAAAACTATGTATTAATATGAAAATATTCAGATAAAAACTTGACGAAATATAGAGCCATTAGGCTATTCTCAGTATTCCACCGAATGAAGTCAGTAATTATCGTATCATGGCAACTTGGCATAAAGCATCTGTGTTTCTTCTCAATTTTCTACAAATTCAGTCCCGCAACATATTCATTGGGTGCATAATATTAAAGTTCATAAAATTAGCTTACAGTTTTTCTCATTTCTTTCACCCGAAAATGAGCACACAAATCATTCCCATATAAGCTTATACTAAAACATCAATTTCACTTTATTCAAATTTTAGCCCCGTAAGTTTACCTAAACTTCATGGTTTTCGGAAAGGGATGTATCTAACTGTCAATTTAAGTCATAAAAAAGGGCTTTCCACCGTAACATTACGTTCGACCGGACTACTTTAAATATAACCATCACTTATAGGGGGCCTTCAAGATTTAAATCGTTTAAATGAGTCGCTTTGTCATGGGTACGCTTAAGATCACCATATCCAACTAACATTAACATTTGGATTCGTTGATTTTCTAATGTGCTATTATTAATTTATTTTAAACTTCGTGTTAATTTGAAATTAGTATGTTTTGATAATTTGTACATAAATAATAATGAGTTGAGGTTTTCAATGTCTACTATTGTTTTTTGTGTAACTTTAAAAACCTAGAAAGTCATACAGTACAATTTAATTTAGAAAAATCTTAAAGTGAGACATTGCTATTATATTTGGAAAAAGAAAAAATAAGCTTTTTTGTGATACCTCACTCGATCTAGGTTAACATTTCAAATAATTCAAGATGGTGGCCCTACTTCAATAATACAATTTTAAATGATTTGAAGGGAACCAGCTTCCAAATTATGTCAGTGATTCTCTAACAAGATTATATTAAATCATTACTAATAAATTTGTGATCATTCATAATTGTGTTAACTTGGTTTGATTATTATAAACTGGCGGAGAAGAAGGCGATATTGAGATGAAGATGACATCCTGAACACTTTGATATATAACATGCCAATGTCACCGCCCCAGGTAATAAGTCAAAGGTCAGGTTAACTTGTGACCCCGCCTAAGATCAGCGCCTAGACCTCCTGAACAATTTGACGTATCGATCTCCGAAATCGGTTCAGCCGTTTCGGAGGAGAAGACGAACAGACGACAGACAGACACACAAACCGGGCCACGATTTTATGTGTATAGATTGACAAGATGTGGCTTTAGGCGTTTTAGTCATGACACGAAGTTGGTAACAACTGATTTTAGTCACGAGTTTAAAATTAATTATATCACTTGCAGTTATTTAGGATTAGTTTTACAGTCGAACTCGGTTATAACGAACACGAGGTATAACGAACTCTCGGTTATAACGAATCAATTAGAGATCTCTGTCAGAAATCCCTCTCTATTTTTGTTCGGCTATAACGAACGCTCGGTTATAACATACCTAATTTTTCAGTCCCGCAAAGTGGAACTCGGATATAACAAACTATCCAGAATTTGTTGTATTAATGGGTTACTCCCAATGTGAAACGAATTCTAAAACATGCTGTGCCTGTTCATATTTAGTTCATTTGTGACTTTAGTAGCTGTTACTAATGTGCTTTTAAGATGTACAAGGATATATTGAAAAGTTCTTAGCCTACTATAGAACCAAACAAAATTTCAATGTCAAAATATTTTATTACTCAACATATTCTCCTTTTAATTGGATACATTTATTACAGTGAACCTGCAACGTTTCTAGACCTTTCAAAAAAAATGTTTCTTCTTGCTCTGCAAACCAGACCTCCACAGCTTCTATTACCTCCTTGTTGGAAGAAAATTTACGACCTTTTAAACTTTTTTTCAGTTGAGGAAAGAGGTGATAGTCAGACGGAGCCAAATCGGGTGATGAATTTTTTGAATGACAACATGAGATTTGTGTGCAGGGGCGTTGTCCTGCAAAAACAAACCACCTTTGGATAGCTTTCCGCGTCTTTTCTCTTTAATATTTTCCCGTAGAGTGGTCAGTAATGTCGAATAGTAATCTCCAGTTATTGTTCTACCCTTATCCAAAAATCAATCATGATTACTCCATGGCAATCCCAAAAACTGAAGCAAGAACTTTTCCAGCAGATTTTTGGACACGAAACTTCTTAGGTCTTAGAGAACCAGAGTGTCGCCATTCCATCGATTGTTGTTTTGTTTCTGGATCGTAGAAATGTACCCAAGTCTCATCCATAGTAACAATTCGGTTTAAGAAGTCTACATCGTTTTCAAATTGACGTGAACCATATGATGAACGCGTTCGTATGAAATATTCAGTGCTTCAGATATCCGTTTTAGCCCAATTCGACGGTCTGATAAAATCATGTCATAAACTGCATCGATATTTTCGGGGACTGACACAGAAACTGGCCTTCCCGATCGGTCATCATCTTCAATGGAAAATTTACCTCTTTTGAAGCTTGCATTCCAATTTTGACGGTCGCATACGAAGGGCATTGATCACCAAGGGTATTAAGCATATCGTCGTAAATCTGCTTACCTCTTAACCCTTTTAAATACAGGTACTTGATGATGGCTCGATACTCCAATTTTTCGATTTTCACAATTTCGGTGGACATCTTTTTCATTTAATTTATTGCGTGACTCTGGTTTACTTTTTTGACGTCAAACTTTACACTGACACTTCTAATAAGTTATTGTTCGTTGCTATGGTAACGCAATATTTTGTTTATGCAAGGAACTGGTCTAGGCTAACTAGATATCAATACATCCTCGTAGTTTCCGACTTGTTTTGAACCCTGTCAGAATTGCATTCGTTATTGCAATACAATTGTATGATCAAGCATGGCTATAGTAAAAGTTAAACACAAAACCGTTCCATTAGCAGATAAATTACAAATAATCCGTAAAATGCAGAGTGATTGTGCAAATGCACAAATGTGTCGAGATTATGGCATTTCTAAATCCACAGTTGCAACAATTTAGACAACAAAACAAATATTTATCTGCCCAAACAAATGTCTGTATGCGAAAAAACTGCGTCAACCATTAAGAAAAAATGTGGATGAAAACGTGAATGGTTTAGTTTAAAACGAAGCCCTTTTTCTGGTCCGCTATTCCAAGAAAAAGCAAACCAATTTGCACAAATTTCAAAAGAAACAGTGGATACTTATGATAACAACTTCAATTGCAGCAGGGGATGGGTTGACCGTACAACAATATAGCCCGGAAAAAAAAGACGATATTCAGATAGATATTTTTAACGGCGACGAAACTGGCCTCTTTTATAGGATGATTCGCGATAAAAGTTCAAAGTTGAAAAATGTTCTGTGAGAAAACTTTCTAAAGAGAGGATCACCGCCTGGATCTGTGCAAATATGGATGAGTCAGAGAAAAAGAAGCTCACCATTATAGGAAAATCGAAAACACCGAGATGCTTCAAAATTCATCCCAAACTATCAGTGTTTTATGAAGCTAATAAGAGGGCATCGATAGCATCCAAACTTTTTACCAAAATCTTAGACGTCTGAAATAATAACGGAAGAGCAGGGAAAAATTTTACTGGTGATCGATAATTGTCTTGCACATCCAACAATTGAAAATTTATAGTGGATTGAAGTAATTTTCCTCCCACCTAACGTAACTGCAGTCTTACAGCCAATGGACCACGGTGTAATTCGATGTCAAAATCATATTATGAAGTTGTAAGTGCGTATGATAAAATAAGAATTAAAATTTCTTTGGCAGAAGCATTTTTGATGTTGAATTCGGCCTGGTGTCTCAGAAGACTATTTTCAACTGTTTCCGGCATGCTGGTTTTAACATTGATCTAGGTTTAACAGAAGAAGATGAAATCCCGCTTGCACAATGGATTTTAAAACAAAATACTAATGAGTGAAGAAAATGAAGTGGACCTTGCTCAATGGGCACAAAGTCATAATATTTCAAACTTTGACTAATTGAACCTGAATGATTATTGACAACGACCTAGAAGTTGCTGAATTTCCTGGTGACAATGAAATCATTCAATCAGTACTTAATAACGAAAGAGATGAGAAATCTAGTTTTGAAAGCGTTGAGGAAGCAACTGCTGGAGATGAGACGCTAGGGCCAACAGCATAAGAGGCCCTTTTTGCTTTGAAGACTCTATCGCTTTACATGCAGATGACATACCCAAAAAACGAGACATTTTTGCAAGCAGCGGATATTTAGAAAACGCGACCAATAAAGAGGTATTGAAAAATAGATGTTTGCATAGCAGAATTACTGATTTTTTTCTTAATTCATAATTAGAGTTTTTACTTTTGTTTTTATTTTATAAATGACGTGGAGATCCATATCTCAAAGTATTGGAATTAATAAATTAAAAAGAGAAAGAAAGAAAAGCATTTGTCATATTCAAATACTAATTTTTATTTTTAGAAAAACGTGACTAAACTGGTTTTCGACGTTGTAATATAAAACGTCATCTTCAGACTCTAGGTCAATGATTAAAAATTTTTTTAATTATTAACACACAGACACATTTAAATTAAGGTTGAAATTAATATAAACAATCTTAAATCTTTTAAGAGATAAGATAAAAAAGAAGCAAGCATTTTTTTTTTCATTGATCTTTTATAACGAACGCTTGCTTATAACGAACTAAATTCCCAGTCCCTTGGAGGTTTGTTATAACCGAGTTCAACTGTAATTGTGAAAATGTTTCTAATGTTACTGTATCTATAGTTAACTCCGTATTTTATATTACTATCATGTTATTGTTAAGCTAAAGTATTTTGTCTTCGTCGTAGAAAAAATTTAGCATGCAACTCGTTTTATAAATATCTCTAGACACTCGCTGCGCTACGCTTCGCTCATCCCTAAATAAATCTCGTGTCTAAAATGCTGTTTATAAACTTGTTGCATAATATACTAATATTAATCTTAATAAAAAAATTGTTAATGAAACAGTACTAGATAAACGACAGATGATGCCGTGTTACAGATCGCAATAGGCAGAACGCTATATCTCACTCGCACCCGCTTACATGTATCTCTCTTACGCTCGCGCCTACGGTATATTTTCAATGTGTCTGGCAGGATGAAAAAACTATCAAAACAGTTTGGCTACTAAGGACACATCATTTGATATTGCCATAGAATAAAATTCAGCTTTTATACTTTAACGAAAGTATAATTACAATTCATTATATTATATATTCGGCAATGAACGACACGATTTCTTATATTATCATTGACAAATTATATAAAAACTGAGCTTTATACTATGACAAATTTGATACTAGTTTATACACATTTACTGCCTGTTACCTGCCAAAGCCCCCAAGCTCCAGAGTCCGGCATTGTTGTTACCTGCATAGGGGAGATACATACGACAAACTTGCAGCCTTTATAAAATAACGAAGGTTGGCCGTTACGGGCTCTTATACTAATGCCTTTGATAACAAGATATGTATTGTAGGTTGCATATACGATACATCTAAATCTTTCCCGAAGTTCCGCCACACAATAAAAAGTGCTGTACACCGTTAAGGAATTAAGATTCTGTAGTACAAATTTTATGTTCTGACGAAAACACCATTTTTTTCATAAAAATTTGATGAACACTGACAATCTATTGACGTTTATTAGCTGAAGTTATCAAAAACATTACCATTCGAATAAATAATTAAAACATGAAAATTTTGCTAATGTCAAAGTCACCTTATGATCGCACGGTAAATATGTACCTATCGAGATATGTAAAAACTTCCTCTTTATACAGGGTGAGCCACGCTCAACGGGATGTGTTAAGAAATTACCGATTTTTATTGATGCAGGTAAAGTATTGCAAATAAGTCTGAAATTGGTGGATATTGGTATAGGGAACCTTGTAGTGATTTGAAAGGGAATTGTTTAACCCTTTTATTACAGTAGTAAAATATAGAGTGTGACATTTAGAATAACGTAGTAATTGTATAAAATATTGTATTGTCATGAAACTCTAAATTAACAACACCCTGTAAATAAACTTTATATTACAATCATTCGTATCGATGGCCCCCCCTAATTGGGAATCAATAGACAAAAATTTTTTGGCGATTAAGTGTAATGAATGTATTTAAACCATACTAATTTCGCAAACAAAATCATTTAAATCGATAACTATAAAGAATGGGTATAGGGAAGCCTTAATGAAGTGACATTATTTTGTTCAGTATACTTCAAAAATAAAATAAAATACAGGGTGCTCCATTAAAAGGAACATAACTTTGATGTAGCACGCTTTTTTGGAACACCCTAACGTACTTCTGCCAAATAACTTTTTCATATCATTTTTCGTTTTCCCAGTAAGCTCCGTCCCGTTGAGCCCACCCTGTATGAATATTAAGAAAAAGAAACAATAATTAGTACATTGTACAAGAAAGAATGAAAGTGTTTTGTGTTCCAGGCTGCAACTTCAATGTTATTGTTATCACGACTTTTATTAGTCATTGGTATTTTGCTGTGCGACTATTAAAAAATCTTTACCATGTTAGTTTAATTAACTCAACAACTTAATTTCTTACTCCTCTGTTGTACTAATTATTGCTTCTTTCTGTTCTATCTGTATAATGTGCATAAATAAGATGCAGCGCCATGTCCATAAATATTAAACTGTAGAATGCATTTTCATCACTATTGAGTAGCGGTAATCAATTATAAACAACGAATATATAATTAAATGTCATTGTTTTGCAATTTACAACCAAAAAGCAAGTCTAATTGTAATTTTTAATATACCGATAAATGTAAATAATTTAATATTAAACATAATGCATGTGTGATAAGAAACATTTAATCTATGTTTAAATTTTTTGTGTAGATAAAAACGTGTTCTGTTAGTAAATAAATTGACTGCAACTTACACAAATATCCTTCGACACAAAAAATAATATTTTCTTCCATGCCGATCACAGCCCAAACATTCTTGCCTACAAAGTTGTCCCTGCTTTTCTACATCCAAAATGCAATCAACCACTCCAGATACCTTATGCGATCGACAAATTCGCATTGCCAATCGTCCATCCGGTACATTCGTAAGCGGCGGATCCACACATTCCAAGTGATACACAGCTGGACATGTTTCACAACAAAGTAAATCTCCCAGTTTGTGGCATACCCTGCAGTGATCATCATAATGCATGGGTACTATAATAAGAGAAAAACAAAATTTAAACACATTTCAAGAATCAAAAACAAGAATTTTTTGACACAATTTGTCAAATTACCTTCACTCAACAAATCTTCTCGCACAGGATTTGTGGTAAGAAATAAATCAGTGAGAAAATGAAGAACTTTAATGCGATCTTCTACACTGGTAAATGGGTAATCAGTACTTGTTAAAACGTTTAACACTTCTGAATCAAAGTGTTTATCGCCCTCAACGTATGATCTTAATACTTCGGGATAAGTAAAATAATCAATAAGATAAATGGTAATGTTTATACTATCTTTTTGATCAAGAGGTCCGAAATGAGTTTGTTGAGAGTCTTCTTCACGAAGTAAAGCTTTTAATAACATAATATGGACTTCGGCTAAAAGAGCATTTTGGTCTTCGCATGTTAATGCGGCGCAGAATTCCTCTAAACGAAATGGTGATAATCGTACTAGATTGCGAAAATGTCTAAGAACTTCGTATATACTAATAACTGCCATAATATTTTCTCGTGAAACAAGTAAGTCATCTGATGGTTTTGGCAATTCCAATGGTGGTAATTCACGATTTTGTAACCAAAGAGGTTCGGGACTAGGAGGGCGTAAAACAGTTCTACGAGGGGTACCACTAACTGTACTAAAACTACTAAGAGAAAAGTCACTGTCACTAGATCGATCACCATCGTCAACAGATCCACCAGACTCGCTTCCACTAAAGCCCAACTCGTCATCTAGGTCACTTTTGTTATCACTTGATTCGTCACCAAAATCAGAACCATAGTGATATTCCGAATCGTGATAGTCTGCGTGAGGATTATAACCCCTTCGTGGATACGCCGATCCAACTAGACCGCCTTTTCGAGATGATCTGTGGCCTTCTTTGCCTCTCGTTCGTGCTGTACTTCTTTTACCTGATTCATAATCTTGTGGCGAGCAAGGCCTAGAAGTTGTTGGGGTACTAGATTGAGAATCTGACCCTTTATTTAAATTTTGCAGGTACTTCGGTTTTTTTAATAACTGATACTGAAATTTCTTAGTCCTTTCTGCAACCTGTACTTTAGGGGGTCTTCCCCTCTTCTTTACGCCTCTTGCGGACATTCCGTTTTCTTAGCTGTCAATCACATCACATAACACGTGGTGGTAATACGAAAACAAGCGTTGTATACAAATACGAATGTCAGCAGTGCATTAAATGGAATTCATGGTCGTTGTTGGATCTTTTCTCCATTCTACTGACTACGTCACGTGACAAACAACCTCAAGCACATTATCGGCGTCACACAAACACATTCGGAACGTGTATTGTTTTTGGTTAATTACACCTACCACATAAATGTAATTTTTCGAAGTTAAACACTCACTTGGTCAGAAGGATGCATAAAAATACCTGACTGACGCGAACTACGAGGCGAAAAAGAACACCCAACAACTTATGAAAGGAGCGATTTCATTGGTCGTTGGTAACACCGCCATGACAACTTGCATTTACAAAAGTATGCCTATTCAAATCAAACCACGATTTTTCTCACGAAAATAAGCTCCATTATAACAATAAACTACAATCTCGATAATTAAATTGAAACGCTAAGCACAAACCAAGCTAATATCGATTTTGCAATAAATTACACCCATCCAATCCAAATGCCTACAGCGAACAATATAATCGTCCCCAGCTAGATGTCGCTCCGCGAAATTATCAAAAAATTACGTATTTCGAGAATTAATAGGTTTTGAATAAAATATCGCCTTTTATAAATCGTAAAATGCCTTTTAATGGCGCTAAATAGTGATCGCCTCAGTCCTTGATAATTTTAACGATCATTTCCGTCGTCGGGCGGAAACGTAGTAAAATGGCGGTGTTTTCAAAAAAAGTTTGAATTTTTCGAATTCCAAACGCAATTGCTGAAAACTTCCGAATCATATTTGAGGGATGATTATGATGCAATGTAATGAAATTCGTTCGGCGTGACTTTCCGAAAACCAATTGCGACGAAAACTACGACCACTTGATGCTCCACGCTTCGAGCAGAGCACCAGTTTGGTTAAGTCGACGTTCATTTATGGGTAGAAACTAGGCGACAATTAATTTTTAGTAAAATGAACGGTCCGGTGCAAATGTATAAAACTCGTCAAATAATACAACACGATTTAAAAGTGGAACTTCCCGTATGCATGTACAGAATGAAAAATATCCACGCCAACAAAAGTGATGGCCCATTAGGTGATCACGTTTCGCCATTCCAAGATTCCGCGGATATTTCCAAGCAGGTTAAACAGTTTTTAAAGGTTTTATTCGTTCTACTTAATTCGAAACGCGTATTAAACGAGGTGCGTACAAAAATTCGGGCACCAAAGCCCTTACTCACCATTATTTTTTCCAAATTTGTGTGCATGACATACAACACTTATCACTTTTTGTGAACAACTGTCAAAGCACTAATGAAAATGAGGAACAAAGAGGTCTATTTGTTGTTCAGACATTTTTATCTCTTACTATATAATTTTTGTATGCACCATCGAAAAACTCAATCAAAATTCTCTGCAATCTTTAGATTTTATGTTGCTTGTTGCTTATTTAAAATCTTAAATTTAGAGTCTTTGGAGTTCTCCAGAAATGAGTACGTTAATCGATCGACAGCAACGAATCTTACGACAGTTGGATGATCTCCGACAGCAGATGCTTAAGCTGAAAAACGATCTATGTTCTCCTAACATAGTCGAAAGGACCATAATAGCGAGTACAAAAGTAAGTATTCAATTACAATTGTAACATCACTCTTGCATTTTTATTTTAGCCACCACAAATACCAAACGTTGTTCTAAATGTAAATCCCGAACATCCACCTTATTCTCTTCTGCTTGTGAAGAAGTTATGCAGTAAGTCCTTCAACATTGCCGTGTCGAATCATCTGCACTCCACCATTTCACAACTACCAGAAATCTCAGTACAGTTCACAAAAGAATTAGACACTTTTCCTACAAACCAAAGTTTACCAACGTACACGTTACGGCTCATTTGGAAGATGGGTAAATTTCGAACAAAAACAAATTATTTTATCTACACTTTTAATTACAGTTGAGCCCTCACTTGAATTACTAGTCTCTAAGGTTCCTATAAGTGGTGAACCTAATATGCTTCGTTTCTTTGCCAGGCTAATGCCGGACTTGTTGCGTTATGAAACTGAACACAACGTTTTTGAAATCGATTCGGTACTAGATCTGTGTTATAATCTTATTCGAGCTAAATCCAAAACTGAAAGGCTGGGTTTAATTCAATCGCTAAATAAAAAACTTGGTAAAAGCCAGTTCCTTTGCGGCCATTCGGAAATGACAATCGCAGATGTAGCAGCTAGTTCGGCAATCAAACAAGTAGCTCTCAATGAAATAACGCAAAATATGACGAAGTGGTTGCAAAGATGTGATTTATAATTATTTTCAAGTTTGTTTCAGACTGACTTAATAAACAGCATCATAATTTTGTGTTTTAGTTTATTTCTGTTGATTACATCAATTATACTATATACCCTCTGATAATGCACTGCATCGCAGGAAAAAAATTGAAATAAGAGTTTTTTGATAATCATCTTAGTTTTTTATAAGAATAACTTTAGATGTACAGGGTAGACTGATTTCAATGGGATTGCATGGTATTTCGGTAACTATTACTGTTAGAACAAAACTGTTCACTTAGCATTAGGCCAACTTTTTGAGACAAATTAAACAGCGAAAACAAAAATTTGCTTTGTTTTGACAGATGTGCTGTGTTTCATTGTTTTAAATTATTGCATCGCCTACTTACAAATTCGATTGTAATTCCGTAATTTTCTAAAAGAACCTCTATAAACTATATATTATTGAAAATGTTACAAAATAAGGATTTTAATTAAGTCAAAGTCAACTATGGTTTCCATTTAAAAAATTTATGTGGCATCTCTACTATTGGTGACCAAAGTTAAAAATTGACTACTCCATTTGATTCTACGTTAAAAACTGCACAAGAAATGTGTTTACACTTTTTCCTGAATTTTTATCAACAGATGAGATATGGAACCCTATCGAAATTTGGAAAAATTCCATTTTGGTCTCTGCATCAAAAATGAAAAAAGATAGTAAATTTTTGTTTTCGCTGTTTAATTTGTTTCAAAAAGTTGGCCTAATGTACGTGCACAGTTTTGCTCTAACAGTACTAGTAATACCCTGCAATCCCATCGAAATCGGTCCACCCCGTACATTGTTTTTCCATTGATTATAAAATTCAATCAATGGTTTTTCTATTCTATTGATATTTTTCAATAATTATTTCTCATATTTTAGCGTCGTTTCAATTTCGTAATTCTTATGATCTATTTTACATGAAAATTGGGGTACAGGACACTTCGTCCAATGTACACAAAACGCCCAACTGCAGTTGCTAGACACAACATCCAAATTAGACCTATCGCCCACTTATTTATTTGGACAAATTCCAACTTGGACACATCGCCTACCGATGTATAAATGTCTGATTACGGAAGTATATTGTCACAGTATTTAACATGGACACATTCCCACTTCTACGTTTGGACGTAATGCCCTATATAGACACCTCCCACAAACGCTTAAACTAGATACAACGCTACGCCTCGGCTATGAAAAATCATCCGCGGCATTAAATCTTGTGCTTTTTCTTGCCTAGTAGAACAAATAACTGTTTTGTAACTCGAGAAACTTGCACAGTTTGCAACAAATTTACAAATCGTACTTTGGAAAAATTAAAACCTTCTTCAAGTTTTTTTTGTAATAATCGTATTCATTTGTTTTAGTATTTATTTACTAAGTACTGTGTATTACAGTTTTAGTAACTTTTGATTAGATTATTATTATTTTAAGAGCATAATAATGCTAAATTATAATACTAAGTATATGTTTTCTTATACAAAACAAAGTAGGCGATGTGTCCGCATAAAACGAATTGGGCGATGTGTCAAGTTGGACGTTGTGCTCATAAAGCAAATTCGGCGATGTATCTAATCAAAGTGAGCGTTGTGTCTATGTTAGATACTGTGACAGCATATTTCCGTAATCATCACACGTTTAAGAGTTGCTGGGCGATGTGAGATGTATCGTAGTTGGGCATTGTGTCAAAATAACAATAAATTAGGAATGTGTCCAAGTTGGGCGTTTTGTCTAAGTATGGAAGTCGTCGATCTGTCCACCCAGCAAACACAAAAACATAACTGTTAATTATTGAAAAAGTTACAACAATGTATACTACTTCTTGTAAGATGTCTTATAGAACCCTAATACAGCAGCTTATAAGATGGCAAAAGTCCTACACATCCGACAACCCATAGGGACTAAGACTTTTATAAAGATGTTAAACTTTGTAACTAAAATATACTTTTGATAAGCACTTAATCTACAAGACGAACTATCAAATGAGTAATTTAAGTTTTTTTTCTTTTCTCTTAGGCCGTCTACCACTGTGGTTCCGGATGCACCTCAGCCTGGCTAAAAAGCTTATTGTGCTTCCTTTGGTTATTAATCGACGTATCCAAATTAATACCCTGCACTAATAGGTGCAGGTCGTTGGGTGGATATGTATTTAACTCTTTTGGTAGCATTTTGTTGCGCCCAAATATAAGCTGCCTTCTATTGTCCAGCGCCTTGCAAATGCACAATAAGTGCAGTACTGTTTTGGGAGCTCTTTCACATAGTCGACAGTTAGTGTCGCCAGTGAATCTTTCGATTTTCCGCAGGTATCCTTTGACGGCCATGGGACCCGTTAGAAGCCCTGCCGTGATCTTTAACTGTGCCCGGCTTAACATTAGTAGTTTAGCCGTTTGTTTTACTTAAGGTTCTATAACCATACACTTATACTATCTATCAGGCATGGTCTTGATGCCCAGTATTTTTTATGTTCTTTGCGAGTCCATTCGCTGACTGCTATAGGCGACTCAACTTGTTTGATATGCCCAAGGCTGGTTCTGGCCCAACGTAAGACGTTGTGGCTCCCTGCCTGGTTAGCTTGTCAGCTTTGATGTTCCCTACAATGCCCGAATGGCCAGGCGACCGGAGAAGAGTTACCTCGTTTTGGCCTGCCAGGGTATTGAGTGTGTTAAAACATTCAAAACCAGTCTAGATGAGGTCTTTTGACTTAAAAGAGCTCTCAGTATTGCTTGACTGTCAGACATAATATAGATACTCCTTCGGTGGTAGTTGTTCTCTATATTAGTTTTTGCACATTTGATGATGGCAAGAACTTCTGCCTGAAAGACAGTCGTTAGGGTGCCCAGGGGAAAGGCATAACCTAGATCCTCTCTTTCATTATATATTCCTAATTCGGCCCCTGTCTCTGATTTAGAACCATCTCCGTATACCAGATTATACCCTCTTTTGGAATTTTATCTTTGTAGTCTATCCAATCATTCCAATGTAGAATGACCACTTAAAAGAGTGCGCTGTCAATGCGCTTAGTCACCATATGGTCAGACCCCGTTTGAAGTAGGGATCCTCCAATGTCTGCTAAAGGTCTTATATGAGGGTAATCAGCTTTGATGTTGGCTGAAGATAACTGAAGTCTGTATGCCGCCAGCCTTGCTTCTCTTTTAATACATAAGTGCAAGAGGGTAAGACCTAGCATTGCTTCAGGTGCTGCAATGGGCGTAGTTTTCAGAGCCCCTGTTATGCTTAGACAGGCAAGTCTTTGAACCTTGCTTAGTCTCAGAATTGTGGTTTCCTGTATGACCTTTGGCCACCATACACTAGCCGCGTATGTTGGTTCCAGGTAAGCTTAGAGTCAAAGATTACCCCCAAGTATTTTACCTCCCCAGATATAGCTAGGTCCTAATTCTTCTAATTTCTTTTTACGTGTAAACGACACTATGGTGGTCTTTTAGGGAAATAGTTTCAGCCCTTCCCTCAGATACAATCTGTTTACCACGTTCAGTAAACGTTGCATCCGTTCTCTGATCGTGACTGAAAATTTCCTTTGCACTAGAATTACAAGGTCGTCTGCATACCACAGAGGGAGGTAGCCTTCTGTTCTAAGCTTAGTTAGCAATGCATCTATGACTAGGTTCCACAACAGAGGAGAAAGTACTTCTCCCTGAAGCAACCTCCTGCCACCCTGGTTGTTAACGTATGCTCGAAAAGCATTGTGAATACCATCCTTTGTCGTAGCATGCAGTCAATCCACTTACAGCTAATTTCTTCCAGACCACGTCTTCCCAGGGCCGCGGTTATGCAGTCGAAAGATGTATTATTGAGAGCGCCTTCTATATCTAAACAGGCGGCTAACATAATCTGTTTATTTTCCAGAGCATTCTCCGCCCTACTAGTTAGGGTACTAAGAGCTGTCTCTGTAGATCTTCCTAGAAGATATGTATGCTGGTTTTGGGATAGAGGGCTGGTCACTAGAATCCCTTCCCTAATATGCCTATCTATAATCTTCTCCATTGTCTTTAGTACGAATGTCAGTCTATGGAATAAAAACCACCCTGGTGAGCCGCCACGTCATCGGCAAGCAAGTAGTGTAGGGCTATGCTAGCCTTGCATAGTCTACGCTACACAAGGTCGGTTCCCTTGTGTAGCATGATGGGTATGATTTCATCCGGACCCGATGACTTATAGGGCTAGAAAGAGTTTATCGCCTATTTGATATTTTCAAAAGTTACCACTTTCTTGGCCGTTTGCCAGTCTGCTTTTAAGCTCTGTTGCCAGTTTTGTCCGGCCCCTATCTGGGCCAGTCTAGTGGTTTACCCTTGTCGGATTTTTCTTCTGGGAAGTGAGTCCGAAGAAGTTCATTTAAAGTCTCCTTCTCGTTTATTCTGAATTCGCCGTCTTTGCGTCGAATCGTTTGACGTGCACCTTGGGGGTTTTTTGATAAGATCTTATAGAGCCTAACATTGTCTGGGACTGTTTCAATGGCCTTACAATGCCTTCTCCACGAGGATCTCCGAGCCCTCCTGGGTGCTTTGTTGTACTCAGTTAAAGAGGCCCTAGGAGCCTCCCACAACCCTGACGTTTTTGCTTTATTAAAAAGTTTTCTAACCAGCTTTCTCTGACCCTCTTAGGCACTGTTCCACTACAAAACTTTCCTGGTAGTTTGTCTCACAGTCAGAGGACAGCTCTCATTGTAGGCTGCTAACATAGCATCTGCAGTTTGCTCTACCATTATTTCCAGCTCAATATTTTTGCTTACCGTACTTACTGTGCCGGTTAAGTTCTGGTCTAATCTGTCTAGGGTTACGGTAAGTCTCAGTTTCATAGTGTAACACCATGATTTCAAACCTGATGTGTCTATGATCAGAGCAGCTCTCTTCATCAGACACATGCCATTTCCTAACGAGATTACCAGTGTATCTAGTACCTATCGTTATATCTAATACTTCCTTTCTATTACTAGTTATAAAGTTTGGTTTATTATTACCAATATTCAATATGTCTAATCTAGTAGCCATAAGAAATTTTGCTAATGACGCACTTTTTAAATTGGTGTCTGAGGTCCCGTAGATGGTGTGGTGGGCATTGGAGTCACATCCGATGATAAGCTGCATTTTCCGCAGCTCACCACCAGTCCCTTCATTTCCACGCTGAGGCAAGTATTTTCGTAGTAAAGATAGACCGATCCGAGAACAAGCTCCATCAGTCCATCAGCACTACGAGTCAATTTAACTGCCACTATGTCCTGTAAACAGAAGTTAATTACTGACAGTGTCTTTACATATCTTTTGACAAGTATACATGTCCTGGACTCTGCTCTCCGTCAATACCACCCAGGTCCATGATTTTACCCCTGCATACACAGGGTTCTTGAATGAGAGCAATGTCAGATGCCTCCATTGCTTTACAGAGGGCAGCAAAACCTGCCCTACTGTGCTGCAGGTTTACTTGAATGACTCTCACCATCCTTACTTATTTTTCTTAAGATTAGCGTTCAAAGTCCGAAATGCACCTTCATTTGCATTTCCTTCAAAGTATGGCAGTCTTTATCGTTTACGGAGAAGGCCAGTAATACTCCATCCTTCTCCTCTTTCCGACTAAGGAGACGCCAATCTCCCACTTGAAGTCCAGGGTTTTGGATTTCAATTCGGGTTTAACCACATCCACATTTGGCGTTCCTAGTACCCATACCATTACCTTGGGCCTCTTGAGAAGTTCCTTTGATTCGACTACAGTCAAATCCGCACCTTCCCATATGCCTCTAAAGTGCTTCACAGTCTCTACAAGCCATAGCGTAGAGTGCTCGTTCGCGCAGTTAATCCTTAGAACTTCTGCCATAAACCAAGCACTTCGAACTGTAGAGAATTCGCACTTCCCAAAGGAGTAGCGTCTACAGCAGCCGTCAGCTTCCCCTGGATTAGGTCTAATTGAAGGTCTAATTCAGTTAGACATCAGGATGGCGTCTGTCAATCACCGCCATATTGGTGTTCTTTAAAGCACCATTGAAAGACACAGTCTACCTCTGCGGTCTACTGGTCTTCTTTGGTGCTCTTTATTGAGAGTCGGGCGTTGAGGAGTCTGAGAGAGGTCTTTTTGATAAACTAGTTGGCTCACCCTCCTTCTCCTTGTCCTTCTCAGTTTTTCGGTTTGGCTTCCGCCCACGTACCTTCTCTTTTCTTCGCTTCTCTCTTTGGCTTCTTCCTTTGAGCCCTTTGAGTCTGTTTTTGTTTTTGGGAGGTCTTTGTTTTCCCGTCGTTATTGGTGTTGGAGCTGGTCCCGCTACCTCTAGCGACCAAGAGGTCGTCTCCGTAGCAAACACAGTCTCCATTGGTATAATAATATTTTTGTTAATCTCCATTTTGGCCCTACGAGTGTGGGGGAAAAAAGATCACCATGCCAGGAGCTCCAACTGACATGGAAGGCCATATTACAACGAAAGGTTGCCCGGTTTCTTGAGGTAGAACCAGTAGGTACTAATCACTATTCAGTAACGCATCCCCTTAGCCTGGTCCGCCCACCGTGGAATTTTGCATTTATTATTGAGGTTATTACCTTGCCATTCAGGCGGTAAAGCCCAGATCCCCGCCTTCTCGGCCCGTGAGACTTGTCTACCGTCAGCACAAGTCAGCGGTATAACAGTAGTTAACTCTGTTCGGAGCGCCACACTGACGTCGTTAAATCTTGGTGCAAGCCCTAAGCCACGATACAACAGCCGAGCCAATAAGTTTGCTCTGCGGTCAGTGCTTTCACGTGCTACCAGTTAAGGTTTTCTGTTCTCAACGAGCATGTTTATCACACCCACTAACCTGGTGATCCCTTTCGGTCACCTCAACAGGCCGTTCTTCTATCCGCCTCCTGAGGACGCGCTCGATAGGGGTTACTCTCCCCCACGAGACTTAGGCCTTAATAATATCTAAAATAATTAGTCAGGACTTCTTATCAAAATGATAGTAAGATGTCTATTACTTGTTGCGAATATTAAGTTTATAGAATGCTACTTACAGTGTGTTGAGTAGATATAACATACAGATACATTCAGCCTTCTCGGACACATGACTTGTCTAAACCTAAACAAATATGCATCTTTTGTAAACATATTTTAGGAACATGTACACCTATGTCAGGGGTCTACGTATTAATTTGATAAATAAATCCGAGACATAGGAAAACAGGCCTTACAATGTACAAATACAGGGTTTTCAAACTTTAAATCGGCACTATTGCTGACTTTGTTATTATTAGAGCTACAGAGTCGGTTCAATAGGCAAACTAGTAGCATTTGTTTCTCTCATCACTATGGCGAAAACGGGAAATGGGACACCTTGTATACAATATTCTCAATCGATAGGAATAAAAAGTGTCCTATTATTTTTTATCCTAAAGTCGAAAATGACAGAGCTATTGATGATTTTTCAAATAAGTTTAAAGTGGCTGTGATTTTAAAAACTACAATCGTTTGTTGTATAAATGTCATCAGGATTAAAATGTCCAATGAAGTTTTACTGGTAAACAGTTTACAGCCACTAAAAGCGTTTACAGGCGGGCTCAAAAATGCTTGGACCAAGAGGGTGACGTTTTTGAGCATCTAATTTGAATTTTTCTTTTAATGTTCACAGAATAAATTAAAATGAACCATATCCTTTCGCTTCATGAATATTTCTCTTTTTTTATTTTATTTGCCACTTCTGCTGGATATAGCCACCATGAATTTTGTATGTTAATCTATCCCCATCACAAAATAATTTATTTTAAGTGTCTGCCGTGAACAAGATTCAAACCGCCTCGACCTACGGTTTTACGACTAGTAAATTTGACTACGTTCTTGGCATTACTACTCGACCACCCGCAGGTCTGATATTCTTCCTACTTTCTACTATATGGTAAGGCAAAGTTCTAACTAACACAGCCACCTTAAACAATTTTAAAAATCATCAATAACTCTGTCATTTTTGACTTTAGCTCTGTCATTTTTGACTTTAGGATAAAAAATAATGGGATATTTTTTGTTTGTTTAGTATTCAATTTTCTATCGATTGAGAATATTGTATGCAGGGTGTCCCATTTGAAAAAATGGAACAATTTGACATAACTCGAGAACGCAATGTTCGATTTTTATTCTGGTCTCACTATAGTGATGAGAGAAACAAATGCTACTAGTTTGCCTATTTAACCGACCCTGTAGCTCTAATAATAACAAAGTTAACAATAGTTTGAAAACCCTGTATATAAGATGCATACGCACCTATAGTTTTGAAATAATCATGCAATCCGTGCAGACTCAAACAATCTCCATATGGTACAACTGATTAATTCTAAACATGTAATCAATACAAATACAAAAACATAAAAAAATATATAATACTAATAATGCAAAACAATAGATACGGTACATAAATGGCAAAAATATTTAATAACATAAAATAACAAATTTTAATAAAAAAAATTGTTAAAAAATGAAAAAGTGTTTCTAATAAGTGTATTTATAAAATACTAGCAAACCCGGCGAACTCCGTTTCGCCGCCAGATGGCTTCGTTTTATGTAACATTTCGTTTGGTGATTAAAAGATGAAGAAAAAAATTTTTTTTTTGTTTTATATTTAAAAGGAAAAATTTTATTTCATTTCACAATAGTAATGAATTCATTTCGATTACAAAAATGAAGTGTTATTTAGTTGAACTTCTCTAAGTAAATGAAAGTGAATCCAAAGTAAATACTGAATCTAAGCGTTATACGTGTCCGCAAATTATCCGTTTCATTGAAGTGCACTTTGGTAAACCACAATTTTTGTTTTTTGGTCTGACGTTAACACAAACAAAGCGGATGGTTTCCCAACTCCTGAACACGCAACGTATAACTGCCCATGTGAAAAACAATGATTTTCTAAATTTATCCCGCAAACACTAAGCGATTGGCCTTGCGACTTGTTAATTGTCGTTGCGACGCACCGGCGCCATCTACTTAAAATATTGGTTTGTAGTACATGCTATGTATCACCGATGGCGCTGTATGTAAAAAAAGATTTTCCCCCTTTTCTGTTGAAATTTTCCTGAATTTTCTTTGCTATAAACCTCACGGAGCCCGAGACCTTTCCAACGAATGCAAAACCGTGGAAATCGGTTCGTGCGTTCTGGAGTTATAGCGTCAGGAAGGAAAACCCGACTTATTTTTATATAGTAGATAGATTTCCATTTTTCTTTGCTTCTTCCCTAATCCTTCTTTGCTTACAATTTCGAAGCCATTATTTTATAAACGTCTCAAATTTTTTTTGGGTGATTCTGTTCCTTCCAGTATGGTATCTTAAATAAGCAATAATTATTAAAACATTCTGCAAGGAAAATGTTATTCTTACCATATGCAGCCTTCATTATTTTTTAATTTTGTAAGCGGTAACTAGTTTTGCTTCAGTCCAGGAACATAATTCTCCTGCAGCATTACTTAAAAGTAATGAAACGAAGTAAAAAATCTTTTCCTCCATTCCCACCAATTTTGGAAATATATTCGCGCTAAAAATATGTCTCATTATGTTTTATGCATTCAATTTACAACTTACGAATAAATCGTACTGCTTTAACGTAGTGTCAATCAAGCGACTGCAGCGGCTACAGCCGTGCTGCTTCAGCCGCCGTACTTTTGTAGTACGACGGTAGCGGTCCACAGCGCCAAATATTTTATTTTACGTTCGTGGAACTATCTTAATCATTTCGCGAATTATCAGCCGAGAAGAAATCATTTACCAAAAAATGTCGCTGGCTCCCGGACTATCACACCACTCCAGCAATGAATCATCAGAGCGCGATAACAACTACCCTCTTCAACTGAAGAGGAGCCGCATCCCATCTTTCTTCTACGTGTCATCTTGATGTTGGTGTTTGTATTGAGCGATGTAGTTGATGAAAACCTGGGTATTTTTATTTCTACCAGTACTAGGCGAACGTAGGTGCCATTGCTATTGTTAATTGCGGAATCGTACTAGAGATAGAAGAAAGACGCATTGTACGTGACTGCATTTATAAAAACTTAAACCTTATACTGTAATTCGTCGCTGATGGCTGTTGTTGGTTCAATCACTGAATAACTGGTTTGTTACTTTGCATTCCACAATACGTGGAAGTGCTGTTTTTGCAAGACCATCAGCCTACCTTCTTCTGCAACGGATGTTGTAATTCAAGAAATAAGTCGGCTCAAGCGGATGTAATTTGGTATAACAGCATTAAACAAAAACTGGAGACCTTTCAATTTTGGCATGTACGTTATGATTTCTAACTTACATATAAACCGCAGTGTTTTGAGTTGAAAATTCCAAGCATGGAGTACCACAACACCAAAATTGCAGTAGCAGCGATATACCATTTAAAAAAAAAATTAACGAATATTGTCAAATAATTATTAAAATAATAAGTAATGTTTAGTAATAGATACTATTTTCATTTTAGTAAATTACATTGCAATACCGTGTTGTTTTTTAACCTAGAACAATTTTTGGACAATTAAAGAAAAATGCACAGTAGAGTTCTGCGTTAAAAAGCTTTATGAGGTCATGCTATATTAGAAATATTTAAATAATGTATAGACAATGTCAGTTAACTAAAAGTTCAACAATTGATTTTTGGCGAAACTGCTAATTGAGTGGCTCGATCGTACCGAAGTAAGCTTCAAAAACAATTTTGAGCAAATGAAGACTTATTATTGCTTAACATTTTGACAAAGAATTATTTTTGAACAATTTTTAGAAATTTTTCTCACTGTTTACAAAAAGTTGAGGAAGAAAAGTTGTTGGAAATTCTATTGTCTATAGCTTTTGTTTGAACCATTTTTCTAAAACGCAATATTATTTACGCTTAAAGGGCGATGTGGAGTTCTGCGGTAAACGCTTGTTTTTTAAATACAGGGGCCTGTTTCCTGGATTTTACTTGATCCTATGTAAACATTGGAACTGAATACACTGAAAAAAAATTATAAACAGTGAATTTTTTTGTAAAAATCGTGAGTATATATCACGGGTTCGGCGTCCGGTGTTAAAGATTGCCATATATACTGATTCATATAAATAAAATTGAATACCATTCCTACTCGGTAGAAGAGGTTTGATTTTGTTAATAACTAACAATAAACTAAACTTAACCCTTTCCAAATAAATTTTAAGCAGAACATACTTCGAAGTATAAAACTTACATTATCTGAAAGAACACAACACATTGAAGATATTAACATAAATGGCAACGGGAGTAGGTAGATACTAATACGAAGCCGGTTATTATCTTTTTCTTAAAAGCAACAACAAATATAAACTGGTATTTTCGTCACCACGCGTAAGAAGACCGCGTTATCAGCGATCAAAACACTTTGAGTCATTTTAATTTTTAATATTCTTTTTTAAACATAGAATCACAGATTTATTTTACAATTGATCTAAGTAATTACAGTAATAAATACAATTAACTTAGGCAGTGTATTCTAATCAGTACATTTCTAAGAATGGCGCAAAACCTAGTTATCAACAAGAAACTACATTATAATATACAAAGTCTTTAGAATAATCATTGGTAAAAATATTGATCACGTACATATTAAACGAACAAAACATAAATAATGTAATAGATTTAGATATTTATGTATACGCCGATTGTAAAAAATAATTAAAAAAACTGAAATCTATTACACTATTATAAGTAATGAAAGAATAATTTATTTTAAACAAATGAAGTTGTAAAGATTCGAGTAACTGTATTACAACTAAAAAGAGCTAAGTACAGATGTAAAATAAAATTTAATTCGTACTGTAGCTTGATAATTATGGCAACGCGCATTTTGCGTAAATTAGAAAAAGAAATCCTTGCGAAATTAAAACAACAGGCGAATAGGATAGGAACATTACATACATGTACAAAAATAAAGTTACTATTTTACAATAAAGAAATGTATAACCCTATCGTACACTAATTTACACTCGAATGCAAATGACTATTATCTCTAAAGAGACCAATTTTGCTAATTAAATTTTCTTAATTACACCACAAGGAAATCGCGTTACATAATATATTGGTAGAAAAGTAATACAAAAAGTTGTAAGAATGAGTTATATACAATGATTGGTTTGTAAATTCAATAACATAAACTATATCGCTCACATTATAGTTAATATGTAAAAAACACTAAGAAGTCCAATGAAGATACAGCGTTAAGTTATTTACACGAAAGACGAAAATCCTGGTAAAGGAGCACGCGATCGAGCCATATTGTTCATAATTATTTGGCCGCCATTTAAACTAACTACTGCACTACCTTCAGGTTCAGAATCCGTGTAACTAGAGTAATTACGCACCGGCTTTTGTCGTTTCCACGATTGCCTCAAAGAATCGTTTACGTTCGCGTAGTGGTTAACGAACGAATGAGGATCGGAACGAACACTTTCGTTCTCACTTTCGGATCCCTGAAACAATGCAACTTTAGGAGAATTGTTAACATAAACATTAGTCATACCTGAGAATCCGAGGAACTGATTTCAGACGGCTTTTCGGTTACGCTACTATCGTCCGGATTTTCGTCGTATCCTTTCAAACTCTCTTCATCAGAGTGATACGCCACCGAAGCGGGAGAAGGCCTTGGTGGTGATTTTCCTAAGATCGCCGGAGGTGGAGGGTGATGAGGTGGTTTTCTAGACGAGGTACTGCGTTTGCTCATTGTACCCAAAGAACTAACGTTTCCGGCGTGTCTTGACCTGTAAAGCTCCATGGCTACTTCGTGACGTTCATCAGGATCCATCGCTAGCGATTCCTCCAAAGTCTTCTTTGCTTCTTCTAAAAGATTATGAAGTTTATATACAGAATTCTGTTATATGACAGACTACTTACGCTTATATTTGTAACTCTTACTCTTTACGCACAATACAGCTATAACCATTATAATAATTACTATTGACGTAGCAGCTAGTGCAACCATAAACCAAGTTTGTCGATAAAACGGTTTTTGTTGCAAATACCCGTATTCCATATACAATTTAGACGGTGTCAATACAGTTTCGTCCGAATACGCTGGATAGCTGATACCAAATTTATTGTAAGGAATTAATCTGAAGTTATACGAAGTCGAAGGCAATAAATTTTGATAGGACACCGTAAAATCTTGCAACTGCCCGTTTTTGGTATGTATAACAGTTTGCCAATGGCTGTCATCTACGAAATAAAAATTGTATCCAAACTGTAACAAGCGTTGCGTCGCTACCTTTTCGTCTGCTTTCAATGTAATAACCAAGAAGAGGTCCTTTACCGGTAGGTCCATTCAGCCAATGGAATTCCACGCTCGATAAAGTTTTAATTAAGGTCAATTCGCGGGGAGTTCCGGGTGAACCTTCTTGAGGCCCGGTTGTGACGTTGCTTATTACGGGAGGGCCGTAATCTAAAGTCTGCGCGCGGACCGTAAACGTGTAAGTAACTTCTTCTTCCAACGATTGAACTTGAAGAGTCGTTGTTGAAACTTTTTGTTTAACTTGCTTACTGAAACCTAAAAAAAAAGACAACACATTATCCTCAAATACAATTTAATATTTAAAAACTAAAACGAAAACGGTGTAAAGATGATAAAATTTATTTTTCAATTTTATTTTCGTTGATTTGATACCCACCTATATGTATATCTTTAATCTATGACTTACAATGAGTAGTAGTATTCTATTTATTCCCACCATTAAATTGAACATACGACACGTCGTGCATAGTTACAAGAAAAACGTGCCCCAAAATTCTATACATTAAATTATTAGTAACCTAAGAAATATTTTTTAGACAACAAACAACGCTGTCTTATACGGTATAATTTAAACTAATCAGAAGTGGTGTTGGGAAATGGAATCACAATGTTCTCATTTTTTTAGTGTCTTAGTGGTGATTTTATAAAAAAAAACTTTCTTATTTTATCTCTTTTATTTCAAGAATGAGATATTCTTGAAAATATTTTAAATACCGGAAATTTGACAAATCTTTGAAATATTTTTGCCAAAAAAGTGAGAAAAAAATACATTGCGTTCAAAAATAGTTCAAACAAAAGTTGTATGTAACGTAATTTACAACAAATTTTCTTTCCTAAATTTCTTGTATAGTTAGCATTCTTGAAGATATTGTTAAAATAATAAAAGCACATACTTATCGTATATCGGATTAAACAGTTGTCTAGAATTAAATTGCAAACAACTTTTACTTTAGAAGAAAAAGGTAGAACCAATATTTTTGTCCGACAGCTTAGTAACATTAAGAACAAAAATATACGACACAAGTGTGCAGAAAGTATCGAGAATGAATTTTTCTAGTCAACTTGGAAGGCGAAAAGGGACAGATGGTGAAAGGATTCAACGCTTAAAAAAGTAACGACCACGTTACTTTGCAGATGCGTCACGGAGCGTTTTGAAACTTTCAACTCGACAAAAGGGTACATAAAAGCATCAGTCAAACGAAACAATTAAAATTAAGACTCTCTACCATGCTCCAGTCACATGTCGCTGCTTGTTAGAAAAGTGTTAACCAACTTCAATATGTGGCAAAGCAGCCCCAACCGGAACATGGACGGGGCTAACTTCTATTTGTTTCTGAAACTAAAGGGAAACCGGTTTGAGTAGGTGAAAGAGTTACACACTGCCGTGTCTGTAGCCACTAATTTTGAAGAACTTTCCTTTTAAACTAAAATACTTTTTGTATCCATTTGCATCTTAAGATCATGTATTAGCAGTGCAGATATGCATTACTGCGTATTTTATGAATATGGCCAAAAAACTAGTTCGTATTGCCATTAGTGCGTGCATGCAAGCTAGCAGAAAGTGATGATTGTAAACGAATTAAAAAATTGGTAAGGTTGTACACTACAGCCAAAACATCAAAAAGTGACTTCTACGATCTTCAATGCGGGGAGAACTTGAAAATATTTCATCCCCCGCATCAACTGAGAAGGCTTAATACGCGTTTCAATAGCTAAACTATCACTATCAGCAAACTACTAATGTTACAATCCCAGCGTTTATCGCTTATCTCACATACTTATATTATAAATAACTATTTTTTAAGTTTCGATTCTTTGTATAGTATTATGTATAGCCCATTCACTTGTTACTTGCTAAGATACAGCTGCATAGAAAAATTACAAAAAGCAAATATTTGTGGCGTCATAATAAACATAAATTAAAGCAACGCTCCAAATAACATAAGTTTATTAACATAACATTGAATTTGAACTTTAAGCATATATATCTAGGTCGCGCAAACAACCTTGCAAAATGCGGATGCATATAATATTAACATACAAATACGTTGCTACAACACAATAACAATAGTGGGTTACAATCAATGCAATATTAAATGTAGTACAGTGTGTGTACAATCGACATTCATCACCACGGCGTTTTTCCATCATTAAAATCGCCACTAATGCTTGGGCCAAATATTTTTGACCTTTACCCGATGAAATCATTTGCACTCATAACTGGTCATATGGTGTTTATCATATAGATCAAGATATTATGCACAACTCTGAACTCTGAAGCACAAAAACTGGATGGTACGAGAAGTAAAATCGTAGAAAATGTTAGTCAAAAACATACTAACAATTTTACTTTCATATTACTTTAATTCTTTGACTTTGAAGACTAAAAAAATTATATAAAAGATACTTACGCTCATTCTGCTCTGTAGTTTCATAAGTAACAATATATCCGATTATATCGCCGTTACGTTTCTTAGGAGAATCCCACGAAACCCTCAAACTATTCATAGTAATATCGGTAAATCGTAAATTCGAGGGAGCGCTGGGCAAGCCCTGCAACGTCTTCACCGTAATAGGTTGCGACCTCGGTCCGTCGCCGGCCGGATTAAACGCCAAAATTTGAATGCGATATTCCGTATACTTGTCCAAAAATACCAGACTGTGAGATGTGTAAGAGGCGGGGACTACTTCAGCCTCTTCTTCCAACTTCTTATCTGCTTCAATCTCTTGCGGAGAGTACGTCACCAAGTAAAAAATCTAAGTCACAAAAATAACATTAAACAACGTTCGTTACCGAAGTACTAACTTAATACCTTATAGCCTAATAATTCGCCGTTTTGCATGTGATGTTGAGGCGGTTTCCACCGCAATCTAACTTCAGTCGATGAAACCGCTTCCCCTTCTAAACCTCTGGGTTCGCCTGTGGGTACCGCTTCTCCAACGTAAACGGTAGCTGGTGGACTAGCAGGACCTTCGCCTTGCGAATTAAACGGCACTACAATAATTTCGTAGTTACGATCTTGAAGTAATTCATTTAAGACAACTTTGCTCGCCTAAAACAATTTTCAATAAGTTTTCAAACATATCAATTCGAATAATATTTTACATTAATTCCTATTACATCTTGTTTTGGAGTTGCTTGTAAAGCAGTGGGAAAATCGGATACAGGTTGGAATATGACCCGGTAACCACCTGTTTTCGTATCACCACTCCAATATTGTTCCTCGACTGTTAGCCAATAAACTTCAACACTCGTAGTAGTGATAGGAACAACTTTTAAGTCAGAGACACTTTTGCTAGGTGCTGAAATTGCAAGTATTAGCGTAATTTAACACAGTTATATTAATTAATGATATACCCGCTGGAAAGGTACGAACATCGATCGATTCAGCACTAAACCTACTTGGACCTATATCATTAGTAGCTTGAATTCGAAATTTGTACGAAGTAAACGGTTTTAAATTTGAAACCGTGTACGACGTCACTTGCGGATCAACCCTTTCTGGTACTGTTTGCCACGAACCTGGGTGTTCTACTTTTTCTACAGTATAGTAACGCAACGGTGCAAAGCCATCACGTCCCGGAGTCCAACTAAAAGTGATTTGTTTGCTTTGTATTTGACTTTGACTAATTTGCGGCATCGAAGGTGGTTGAGGTGGCTCGCGATTATTAGTTGTGAAAACTAAAACATGAGCTGTTTTACCCCAACCTAGACGCGTTTGAGCGGTTATCGAAAATAAATAATACTTTTCTGGTTCCAACTGCGTAGCTCTGTCAAAAAAGAGAACAAGCATTACGTAACAAAACTCCATATCTATAAATCACTTTTTCAATCAGTTAATTAATAAAATAAAGAGATATTATATCATAATTTGTAATATGTAGGGGAAATAATAAAACTTACGTAAAAGTACGGCTTGTCGGTAAAAATTCTTTGGAATATTTCTTATTATTTGGACGAGTATCGTTAATTTGATATGTTATTTTATAAGCCAATATTTCGCCGTTAGGTTCTTCGGGTACATCCCAAATAATCCTGGCGGCGGTGAATGACACATCAGGAAACGATACGTTGGAAGGTTCTCCAGGCGCTGTATTAACATAATAATCAATTTAAATGAAGACTTTGCTTTTGTCAACTTACTGTCTTCGTAGGTTTGAACACTTATTGGTGGAATACTTGGAGTGCCGTCTCCTAATCGCGTGTAAGCCAATACTTGTATATGATAAACCACAAATTTTTTAAGCTCAGTTAAAGTGGCGGTAAATGACGAATTGCTTGGAATTATTTTGCATTCGGGTGGTGATCGATTAATAGCGGTGCCGGTGCCGTAGCACACTTTAAATCCTTCAATTAAACCGTTTTGGTGTTCCTTAGGGACATCCCCCCATTTAACAACGATAGTGGTCGATGAAGTCGCATTGGCCTTGACATGCATAGGTCCTACAGAAGGTACTGCTTCTCTGGTACGTTCTAAAGCTTTAGTGCTTATCGGTGAACTCCCAACATCGTTATACGCTTGAGTTGTTACTTCATACAACGCGTATTCTTCTAGTCCGGAAATAACGTGAGAATTTGCTGTGGGATCTTCAATAGTCTCGCTGCGCATTTTGCCGGTGCTGACCTCGACGTATGAGATATTGTAACCTCTCGGATTTCCGAACCACTCCATTTGTTGTAAAGGCTAAAAATTGTATGTAAAGCAACTGATTCATCACGAACGAATTAATACTCACAATCCATCGAACACGAACTTCTGTTGCGCTCATAGCTCTGACAGTGACGTTCTTTGGCGGATGTGACGGAGCTGCTTGGATAGTTTGAAACTCCTTGCTAGGTTCAGACGCAGCCGAAGCTCCGACGACATTATTCGCTATCAATCTTAATTTATACAAAGTAAACGGAACCAGGTTCTTAACAGTTATAGTGGTTGCGTCTGGGTCTGATACCTCGTAAACTGTAAACCAAGACATATTTCTAGCGGTCTGGGCTTCCACTACCCACTTCGTAATAGAAGAATTTCCGTCAAAACCTGGTGTAAATTGCAGAACGACAGAAAATGCTTGAATATTGCTCAAAGCCAATTTGGAAGGAGGGGTGGGTAGTACTGGCTCGACTCCTGATTGAATAACCGCCGTCTTTGCAGGACCCGAACCGGTTGAAGTCCATGCCGTAATTTCGAACCGATAGTGTGTGGTTGCTTGTAAATGAGTAATTTTTATGCTAGTAATACCTGCTGTTAAATTATGAACTTTGATTGTATTCGGCTTATCCTTAATTTGATAAGCCACTTGATAACCTTTCAAGATACCATTGATTTGTTTAGGCTGAGACCAATTTACTGTTACAGAGCGATCACTAATTTCATCAAATTGCAAATTAGAGACTTCTCCAGGTACTAAAAATGCGAAATCAAAGTATTTCTATTATTTATTATTAGAGCACTTACCATCTTCTTTAGTTTTAACAGAGACCAAGTCGCTAACTTCTCCATCGCCAGGATTGGTAAAACACAAGACAGTTACGTTGTACTCAGTAAACTTTTCAAGACCATCGATTACCGCTGTTTGTTTAGCCAAAGGGTCAAGCAAGTTAGGATGAACTGTGATCATTTTAGTTTCGACGTTTCTGTCATTTAGCAAATCGTACTTCCAAGCTTGCAACTTATAACCTTGATTTATTCCGTTGATTTTTTGAGGATCGGGCGGTATCCACCAAACTTGTACGGCGGTTGAGCTTTCGGCTTCAACTTTTTCGATGACCGGCGGTGCTTCCGGTACACCTTCTTTGGTTTTAATTTTAGAACCTTCCGTATACACGCCGACGCCCTTATTGTTGTACGCAGCTATTTGCACCACGTAATCTTTCCAAGTAATGAGATCGGTGATTAAGTAATTTCGCTGCGCTTCGTTGGTGATGTTTCGTATATTCCATGGGCTTTCATTGTATCCAAATAATCGATAACGTATTATGTAACCCAAAATTTGACCGTTTCTGTGTTCTTCCAATGGCGGCTGCCATTGCGTAATTATTTCGGAAGAGCTTCTGGCAGATCCGACAAATCCCAAAGGTGGACCAGATGGGGCTAAAGAGAAACACATAAGAATTATAAACAAGCACACTTTTATGTATAAAGAAAATTTAATCACAGAACTCCACAACAAAAGTAAAAGGTGCAAAATTAAACTTGTTTGAACAAAAATGGAATAAAAAATAGTTTTTAATACAATAACACCTCCAAATAACGCCCACGAAGAATTTGTTGTAAAAATAACCTTTCAGAAAGAAGAATAATTACAAGTCATATCTCTGTCACCATAAGAACTAAGTTTATGGTCATTATACAACAACCTTTCAATTTCACAAAATTATAATAATATATCACGTTACTATAGTTCATGGATAAGTAATCATGCTGAGTTACTTACTACACTTGTCGCAACAAACGTATGGAGTAGTGCAAGCCGTGATAGTCGCATAGTCTGGCATAAAGTGGTTAGATGCTAATATTTTTCTATTTTTTTTAATTTTGTATGATGATGTAAATTGATTGTCGTTAGCGATTAAAATTTATATTGGTCGAGGATTCCTATAGAATTTGACAACATGGAACAGGCTAAAAAATATCGATTTCGCAGTAAAGAATCTTGCTAACGCAATATAGAGCGTGAAATAAACTCATCCAAAATAACTACGTGATTTATAAAACCAAACATTAGTTTGTCAAGCAACAACACAGCCTTCAAAAATGCAGATAAGAAAAATTCGATATTGAAGAATCCAGATGGAAAACGACACACGTTTTTTAGTTTTAGCTTATAGTTTTTGCAACACCACCAACTACTGTTAAAGAAAGTCGCAAACATTAGGCGTATTCTTTCAAACTGATCTAACTGATCATTGACAGCATTTAGAAAAGCTTCACATTCATAAAAGGAAGAGACGAGATGGTATGATACGGTAGGACCAAGAAATACCTCACGTGCTACCCTTTGAATTATCAACAAAAGCGTTCGACAAGATCTAACACAATAATCTTGTTCATAAATTAAAATCATTTAGGTTAGACTGTGCAGCAGTAACTTGGCTCAACAATGTTGTACGTAATCGGATTATAAGAGTAGTTGTCTATGGTTTCTGCTTCTGTTTTATATCAATCATCTTCAGGAAGACACTGATAATATAATTCATAGCTGGCTGTTGATAGAACTCTACGGAGGACACCAATTTGAAGGAAACGGTTCACCAAAGAAAAGAAGAGGCAATTGACAATGGAGGGATAAAGGCACAAACTGTTGAGTTCAATAGCAATCGAAAGAAATAAGTTCAATTTGTACAAATCGAAAACATCGAACATCAGTCAAGTCAATATCAATGGAACTTGAATCCAGAATTTCATTAGTCTGCACATTCGTCGAAACAAAGCTACAAGATAGATTAGATTTTTTAACCATGTAGAAATTATTTGGAATATGACCACTTTTCTAGATTTACATAACTTATGCCAGTTTGAGAAGGTTTAGAATATGTCTGCACTATGGAGGAACGACAACAAGTACCGAATTTTTTTTCCAGATCTTACTTATGCATATTGCTCGAGAGAAAGGTTTGCGTCAAAGCCATCACAATAACTGAAAACCCAAAGATTGGGCGACTTCCGCGTGAATTCGTATTTGTAACTTAAACACTCTCTTTTCTTCCCATTCTTCCATAATTGATTTTGGCCGTTATTAGAGGTTTTACTGCCAAAAAGTGATGAAAACCAAAAACTTCTAGGCACCCAATTTTTTGTGGCAATCGCCGTATGAACTATTTATGTTCAAATACGGTCGTTGCAGAAGTAAAATGTGCCTATTAACTCAAATCTAAATCCAAATAAAAAACAATTTAAAAAAATGAGGACAAAGCAAATAACAGCACGACAACATGCTTACAATACTAAAATTTGCCCACCTTTAAATATAAAATGCGGTAAGCTTCCTGCATAAATAGAATATATTCAGAACCATCTACTGCTCAAGAATTACATTAAAAACAATTAAACTCACCTTCTTGAGGTAACATGACTTGATTACTCGGTTCCGACGGGCTGCCTTCTCCTACACTATTGATGGCGCTCACACGAAATTGGTACGCGGCAGCCGCTTTCAAATTAGTAAGCAGAATCCATCTCTGGTTTGCGGAGATGTTACTCAATTCGGTGATCCAATTCAATAACGGATCGGGTATTGGACCTGGAATAGGTGGGACTACATGGAGAAAATAAACACTGTCTTTGCACGGGTGCGGTAACTTCGCAAAGAATAAAATTAATGAGCATGCACAGATTTTTTTTTAGATTTAAAAAAGTTAGTCTAAATAATAAATATTAACTTGTTATTAGTCAGATTTCAATTAAAGAAAATGTAAAAATAAGAAAACATCACAACACCTGCTGAACATGCTCATGCAAAAGAACTTAATTTTTGTGCTTTGTCTTCTGAACACAAAAATCAAATTAAAAAAAAAAGTTGAAACAAACCCAATTCGGGTAACTCCCGCTTTTGCACGATATACTTTAAGATGGGACTATTTCCGTCAAAACCAGGCGTCCAACTAATGTTAACAGCTCTTTGTGTTGCCGTATCTAGCTTGGTAGCTTTAACATTCATCGGAGCAAATGGTAGTTCAATTACGCTTAGGCGAGCAGATCTGGTCTCGTTTCCTCCAGGCGACTTCACAGAGCACGTGTATAAACCAACGTCGGCAGCTCGAACTGCTTGGATTTCTAAAGTCCCGTCAAAGAGGACGTCGATTCGTTGACTCGAACCCGGTTGAATTACCCTTAAAAAACAATAATTACTAAGTAGATAAATATTTTGCACGACAAACTTACTGTTTGTTATGAAACCAGTCTAATTGATACGGCACTGTTGATCCGAAGATACTTTGCATTGTAAAGTAACGGTATGTCCCAACAGTACCCTGGTGTCTACTGGAGGTTGAATAATCTGTGTTCTCACTGAAATTACGGGAACGTTAACTAATTGTAACATCATTTCAAGCGAACAAAAACAAAGCTAAGCCGTACGAACCTAAGACTGTAAGATAAGCGGAACCTTTTACAACACCGGCCTCATTTGATCTGACGCAAGTATAAAATCCAGCATCAGATTCACGAACTGCCGCGATTAACAGATCGCCCGTATCCAATACTTGTACCCTTCCCGACATTTCCACTTCATTTTGTTCTGGAATGAATTGGTAGCCATGCATTTGATTAATGCACAAATTACAACACCGTGTTACTAAAGAACTCTTCAAAAATTCTTAGTTACTTACTGTACAAAAGTAGAATTAATGGAGTTTTTGAAACCTTTTTTTAGCAAGTGATACAAAGAAACAGTTTTCAAAACTTGATTACAAAACTACGTTGTACGCATCGAAATACACGTTAGTATTTCATTGCCATAGTTTTTTGTCATTTTTAACAAAGAAAGAGAACTATGGTTTAAAATAAAATGTTTCAAATTTCAATAAAAATTGGTTTATAATCTATTAATCATTTTGTTTTAAGTTTTTTAAGTCATTGAAATTATACCAACGACAAATACGTGGTTGGTCACCTTGTGCCGCAACCTAGTACTATCGCAGAACGTCGTAAGTAAGAATTTAATAAAAACAAACATATTACAAATTTATCGAGGAGACGATGAAGTTGTTGAATCCAAAACTAATTGGCAATAATTTATTCATTATCAATTTACAGGTAAAAAATTAATCTTAAAATTTAATAGGTATAATCCGGTCCACCAAACAAATTTTTATTTAAAATCTACAAGCATTTCTAAAGCAGAACTAGCTAAATTTTTCGTTTTAGAATTTTTTTCAAATTTTACTCTATGATTCAAAACCTAAATCACACTTAATATTTTGAATCTGTTTTTTAATGTAATTCATTGAGGAAAGTGATTATCACAAATCCCTCGTACACATTGTAACTAAGACTTTTGAATTTATTAACACAACAACAAACAAAAATTATATACCTATGTGGTCTAGATTCGGGTCTAAAAGGTTTTCTTCCTAACGTTACGCTAACGCGAGTGGTCAGCTTCTTCAGAGATCCTTCCATCTTCGATTATGGATGTAGACCGACGAGATCTGCTTCGCAGGTTGTATTTATACTGATTCAAAGGAGGCGGGACCACTGCTCTTAATCTTTCGAATCTCATTGATCTTTCGATCTCCTTCATAGTGCACCCGTTAACCTCAAAGGTAGTTTTCAGGTGTTCGAGTTCCGCCTGAAGATTCTCTGGTTCACAAATTCTTCAAGCTCGATACGTCAGGGTTTTGATTATTCCGTACTGATTGATTCGATAAGGTATTTTGGTACCTCTATCCGTGTGGTTGGTTTTCTTCTCAAAACTCACCAAGAGATTGGGTATAATTAGACTAAGTACCCCCCCCCCCCCCCCCCCCCCCCACCCCCCCCCCCCCCCCCCCCCCCACCCCCCCCCCCCCCCCCCCCCCCCCCCCCCCCCCCCCCCCCCCCCCCCCCCCCCCCCCCCCCCCCCCCCCCCCCCCCCCCCCCCCCCCCCCCCCCCCCCCCCTACTTCCCAACGCCTCCCATTGTCATTCCATCCACTTGTTCGAAGAACTCTTCTTTCCAAGCGAAATAGCTTCCGTTGTGACAGACTTCGAAAAGCTTGGTGATGTCAGAAGAAAAAATTTTAGTCACGATAATATATTTATAAATACATCCAACATCGGAGATGGAAAGACCTCTGAAGAAACTGACCACTCGCGTTAGCGATACGTTAGAAAAAAATTCCAATCAATGACGGCCTTTAAACCGGAATCTAGATCACACTAATTCACAAATAGGTAGCGAAAGCCTAAACCAATTTGTCAAAAATTACGTTTTACTTACCATTATAAATCCAAGTAGAGTTCGGTGTAGGAGCGCCAACAGCTCGACAAGATATGGTAGCATCCTTTCCATCCAAGACAGTTAAATTCTGCGGTCCCAATTCCATTATGGGTAGAGAAGCTAAAATACAAACTTATTCAAATTTGGAAAGAATAAGAAAATTTTTCATAAATAACTTTCATGCATTAAATTCTAAATACACATTAAAACAATAAATGGTGCCAATACGCAAAATTATATAAAAATAAATAAACGCTACACTAAACTACACGGTGCTATTATATCACACAAGTTTGTAAATCCTTACAAGTATAGAACTCAAATTTCTTTTGTTTCGTTGATTTGAGACACTTCTTAATTGCACTATATTAGGTCCGATACTTCTAGTGTTTCTTTGTCTAGCTGCATGTTAATACATCGGTGTTTAAAAGTTTATATTACATAAACATATTTACATTATTTCGGTAACAATGCTTTGCCGATATTTCCTTAGCTTAGCATTGTTACCGAGAGTTAGATATAAGAAAAGCATAACACTCACTTTTAACTTTCAACCACGTAGATATAGAACTTTCGCCGGCGTCGTTACGTGCAAAACATTGAAACATCCCAGAGTCGTCCATAACCAATTTTTTGATCACCAAGGAATTATCTTCTTCGATGACGTACCTAAAGCGCCGCAGTAATGACAAAGATAATCTTACAAGATAATCACCCACCTGTTATCGTTCGAAACTTCTATTTCTGCAGCGTTTTTGTACCAAGTAACATTCGGCTTTGGAATACCAACAGCGTCGCAAACTAAATTAATTCGAGATCCATAATCACCCAAAGTTTCAGTTTTCGTATCGCTGATAAATTTGGGCTTTTCTTGAACCGTAACCGTAGCTGCTGCCGTTACAGTAGGAAACCCTCCGCTGCGCAAAGAAACTCGACATTCGTATTTACCCGAATGCGATAAATTTATCGACGACAACGTCAAACTGCGATTCCAGAAATCATTACGAGCGTAAGTAACCCCAGAGTTGTCAATCAAAATTTCGTCTTTAAACCATAGAGTCTCCAATTCGTGCAAAGGTTTTGCGTTTGCTATGCAATCCAGAGTCGTTTGTTCCGTACCTTTAATCACTTCAACATCTTGCGGTCCAATTATTATTTCGGGAGCTAATTCGTTGATTGGTCCTTTGTCATTTACAGTCAATTTAATAAAAACGCTGTTTTCTTCTTTACCTTCTTGCGTGTTAATTGCACGCGCCCTTAAAATACGCATTGAAGCTACTACAGTAAAGTAAGAGTAAACTCACCTGTACGCCTTTCCATCTGAGGGTTCGCTAGCTAAAATAATTAATTGATGAGCTTTCGAATTTGCGTATTTTTGCGCAAAAGGTATTATTGGTTCTTCCTCGGTTTGCCACGTCACGTCCGGTTCCGGAGATGATTCAATCAATGGTAAGTCTAATATTGCAGCTTGACCTGCATTCACAGTAACGAACTTTTCGGCGAGATCTTCGAATGGCTCCATATCTAAAAATATATATATTTTTTAAGTAGTAATTAATTTTGTCCAGAATATAATCAAACAAATACCAACTTTTATATAAAACATGGTCGAACCTCTTCGAGACAAATATCGTCAAAAGTAGGATTGTAAATTGTTTTGATTTTTGAATCTAAATGTAGTACTAGTACTAATTGCCAACAGTTGCGATTTTTACTAATTCATTGCGTGAATTAAATACATGAATACGTTTATATAATCAGGGACAAATATGTTTGAAGGTACGTCACGAAGGTGAAGCTAAGTCATTTCTACTTTGGTCACATTTAAGAAAAGCATGACATAATATAACTCTGAAATCTTCTTAATAATTATTCACGCCAATTAGTTGCTAACATTAGAATTTGCAATTAACCATAGCATTAAATGTAGACATATATGTGTACGCGTCATCACGCAATTGCAAGTGCACGAACTTATTTAATTTATATTAGTTCTGAAGTTTGATTGGTTATCTTAGTTAACAAGAAATTTTGCTACACACGCACAATTAAACAAGCGTTCTGAGCAGAACTCCACATCTAAAAACAAAATTGTAAAAATGTGCAGCGACATAAAAGACTTTGTTCGAAAAATAAAATAAACGTCTATTAGCGTCGCAACTTAATAATTTTGATAAAAAAGTAAAAAAAAATCAGATACGTTACAAAAAATAAATCAGCGTTTAAGAAAGCTAGACAAAGAGAAACAATTCAAAAATCAATGTACGATAACGGCCCTTTTGACTCTACTAATTATGCCCAAAATCGAATCAAATCTTGCGCTATTATAAATAAAGATCCATATGCTTTAAATAGACCTTTTCAAAGAAAGACATCCTTGTCCAGCTCGTAACATCACTGCCCGATGGCATTGAACATATGTGGGTTTTTGGTTAGTTTGTGGGGATATTTTTGATTTGAACGTTGAACGTCAGATTTGACAAGTAATAAAGCTGAAACTTGAATATAACCTCAAACAACTGTCACATGACATGACATGTGATGTAAGAAATGTCGTCAATACCTATTCTATTCTATTCCTCAAAAAAAGTGAAAAGAAACGGTTGTTACATCTTTCGGTTTAGAAATCGTTGCACAACTCTCCATCTTATTTATAAGATGTGTAATGTTTAAACTACATGCATATTTCATAAAAATCGAACTGGTGGTTTCTTATTTAATATCTCGTTTATTGGCTCCAAATCAGGATACATTTCATTGAATTTCCTACATGTTCTTGCGCTTGCCGCAATTTTGTCACATTGTCCATGAAGAATAAATAGATTCATTACAACTTCATGCGAGTAATTGTTTCGCCTCATTGCAATTTGTTTTTGAATAAGTATTAAGTAGTAAATCACAATCACAATCTCAAAACTTCGACGTCTGTCAAACACAGTGAGTAATTGAGCAATTATCAAATCACATGGTGTTCCATGGCTAACTAATGCAAATTATGTGAAGACAATGTGATTTTTAATAATTATTACGATTATTTCGAAAAGTTGACGAGTTAGCTATACCACTATGCCATATCGACTTGAAGGCATTTTAATTGTTATTTTAATCATCAGAATTTCAAGTAATATACAGGATGTTCTAAAAAAGTTTTGACCTTTTTTGTATGTCACGTCAAAATCATTAATTTTAAACCGCCCTGTATAAGAAAAAATAAATTTATTCAGGTTAAATATAAGGCTTTTACAAACTGCATCTAAAATTTCATCCTTATATGGGTTCAAAAAGCAGCTAAATTTAAATTTTGGTGGAATCATATTTTGAAAGAAAGTAACCTAAAATAATTATTATCTCGAAAACCGGTGTAGATAGGTATAGGAAACTATTCAAAAAAATATCAGTAAAAAATTGCGATTCTAAAAATTGAATAATATACAGAGTGTTTCATTTAAAATTAACAAGTTGTTACTACTTTTTGACTAGAAGCGGTAACACCGCCAAAATAAAAATATTTTAGAAAGATAGATTGTGTCTATTTATGGCAGTAGCCAAATTTTCAGATTACTCCTATGCCCCGTTTTCCATAAACGTCTAACCTACCATCGACTATCAATGACCCTGTATAACTTTTCTTGACAATCAGTTAATTAATAAACTAGTCACTCAACCATTTTAGCCCTTTAATCAATCATTTAATAACAAAAGAATGAAGACGTAATAAAAGCGGCATTTGCATTAAGACTATAAACATTTAGAAAAGCAAAACCGTTTCATTTACACCAACTTTGGAACTATCCTACATTGATGATTTCGAATCAGACGGCACGTGCAAGTAGGTGCTTGGTCGAGATCTGCAATTCTCACTAGCCACAGTTCTTCCATTAGGTTAAAATTTTACAAAAGCCTGTCTAAACTAATCTGGTGAGGTTTTACAATAGGTAAAGAAAAAGTAAGTGTCCAAGCTTTCGTCAAAATTTTCAAATTGGTAATAGCTAGACTGCTAAGATTATAAACAAACGAAGTATGGGTACCTCCTTCAAACTAGAAGATTTAAGAATCGTCCAATAGTTCGTAATAGCTAAAAATATAAATTTTCTGCTATTTGGGGTCCTAATGGAGAAATTTCTTCTGGCTAGCTGATATGTTTCAAGAAAAAATGCAACGTTACGTTCGAAACGATTTCAGGAGAATCTGTCGGGTTGACGGTTTAACGTTATGGTTTAACGTAGATTAACGTGTCTATTCTGTGAATGTTCGTTCGTGAACGATTCGTTGGATACCGATTATCGTTATCGTGTTGCTAATGAATTGGCTGAATTTACCGATAAATTCCTATTTTGTAACGTCTGTCGTTATTTTAAATGAACAAGCTTCAATTTTAAGATGGATACTACATATTTTCGTACCTTACTGCCACCTATAACTAGAGTTTTGCGTTTTGTTTGTTTGTCATTGTTGAAAGGATTTTAGTAAAACAGAGAAAATTTTTTTTAGAAGAAATGGAAAACAACGCAATTTTTCCGTACAAACAAATACAATCTCGATTCTCGAGGATATTTAAAAAAATCTGGGAACACTTAACTAAAAAATAAATAGTGTAGGAGTTCTTGCAAACCAGTTGAGAAAACACTTAGTTAATTATTTATTTAAGTGATTAATTCTTGTTCGACGACGGGCACCAAAAAAACCACTAAGTCGACTTGACGTATAAAGTTTTCTAAAATTTTCTTCTGGAAAACTATTAACTATCAACACATTGAATCAAATTTATTATTATTATATGTCTAGTTCGACTAGAATTTGCTGTAAAAAGGGTTGATCTATGTGATAAATTTCATATTAAACTCACCAACAAATTCCAAACGTTCACAAGCGATTGCTAAATGCGACTCTCGTTCACCAATAATCCAGTTTACCGAATAGTTTACAGAATAGACCCATAAATCATATTGTTTTTTCGGCTAGTAACAAACACCACTTTCAGGTGGCAAATTCACTATGGATATTGTTATTTACACGGTTAAGTTTCTGGTCTCCAGCCACAAGTTCCGAATAATATCTCTCACAATTAGTCATTATCTGAAGAAACTGCATCTCAGAAATTTGAAATTGATTAACATGAAAATAATATTTCTTTCTCCATATAGTACATTGTATCAGAGTACCTCTTCCGCCTCTTCCTCGTATATAAATAAACGAGTATAGCAAACTTTAATAAGACCCGATCGAGACACAGTCACGATCAAGACAGTACATCGTGCAACTCGCATCATCAAGTACATATTGTAATGTAAGTTTTGCATATAATAAATTATTTACAAACTACCGATGTGGCGTACTCCTTCCGATCCAACTCTACGGTCACAAAAGGTATCATATCCATCAATTGACTTCGACGCCACAGAAGATTGCGTGTTAAGATCACGTCGGGGTCACCACTGTGGTTTCATAAATTTTAAACTTTAATAAAAATTGGTTTACAAACTAACGTTGATTAACATGGTCCATACTACAATATCTTTACAGACTTCTTTCGGTCAATAGTAGAGAAAAGGATTAAATTTTTAGGATAGCCTGCTGTTTAAAGTCGTCTTAAAAGAGTGTTGTACCTACGCATCTAAATACACAGTATTTAATAAAAATTCTATCACACATTTTCTATTTCATTTTTCATCAAACAGTCAAACAAGACTGTTGATTAATAACCTAATATTATTTAACAGAACTTTTACCACTAATAAAACTTGCATTAAGGCGTTCAAAGGGCTGTTTAAGATGATACGTTTGTGTGAGAGAAAGGGTTATATTTAGAAAAAAACCTACTCAGAGTAAGGTTGCAAAACCCAATATTGATGAAACGCTAGAAGTACTTTTCTCAAAATACGTATAGTAATATACAGTGTACCATTAAAATAACCATCAGCCATCTTCTCGTATAACCAAAATATTTTCACGTTTCCAGATCAATTGGACACAATGTCTTGCCACAAATGTTTAGATCCTAATTACGTCCCTTCCCAAATCCAAAGTCAAAAGATCAAAAATGACACAAACTTTTTAACGCAAAAATAAACTGCCATCTTACCTTATTCAAAAATATTGATATATTAAAACATTAAAAATATTTTTTTTCAAAACTTTAGTTTCAGAAACTAGTTAAATAATATGTGTAAAAAATACTTACACGCTATTACTATCTTAATTTCTTCACTAATAATTGATCCAACTTTGTTAGACGCGATACACCTATAGCTGCCTTCATCTTCGTACTTCGCTGAAAATATTCTGTAAAACGATTCCGACGAAAGATCCGTGATGGCTTGTCCGTTTTTCACCCATTTATATTGAGGCTGAGGGAAACCTAAAAATTAAAAAAAAATAATAAATTAACGAAATTCGAAGCGACATATTTATTTAGATGCAACGAAACCTTATACATTTTCCTATGTAAAATAATACACTTCCTTCCGTTTCCTGCAAGGTATCAATAAAGAATAAATTATGATTTTGATTATTACTTTAAAACGTGTCAATCTATTCAGAAAATCCGATGTTTAATGGAATATTGATTACTTAATTAAGGCATAACTAAATACGCAGGTGACGCTTACAGAAGCGCAGTTAATTAATAATTTCATTCAAGCTTTATGGATATATTATATATGCTGGAGGAACGTAAAAGCTCGCAACAACAATGACGTACGTTAATACTAATTGGGTAGATATTTATTAGATTTTTTTTACGTAGGTACTATGTAAGTTACAGTTTATATTTAAAACCCAAAGGAGGTTTTTAAACTTGCTCCGAATAAATAGACTTGTTGAACGATAGCCCTCATTTTTAGTTAAACAAGCCTATTTCTCAAAAGCTACCACTTGCTATACATATAAACCAACCGAAGCGTATTTACATTTTTAGTAACATTCAAGGCAATTACTTTCTCAATTACAAAATAATGTACCTATATAGAAGTTAGTGAAAAAAAAGAACAAGCGAAAAGCAATTAAGTTGTTTTTTCCTGGTTACATCACGATATATGTATTATTGAGGTAAAAATTTAGCGAGAAAAACAAATATTCGATTATTAAATTGAAATGCAATTATTTTTAAATGCTTGCCCCAATTATTCACTGTTTCAAATTGTGTTTTGGCAAAATTTATCGGTTTACATGGCGAAATGTGATGTGTTTCGCGTTATTCAAAGTAAATTTCAATAACATCAAACTTATGCACATGGAATTGGCAGTATCTCATAATTAATTTTAGAATAGTAATAAGAACAATTTTGCATATTAATTGAACAACGCATCAACAACTTATCTTGCATGTACGATGCATAAATTAAGTTTCAATGAAAATTAACGTGATGTTGGAATGGTTTCGAACTCGACCGAAAAAAAAGACAGTGCAACGCTTTTAAAAGAATATGAGTAATATAGTAGAATTAAGTATTAAACCGTGAGAGTCGTTGTTGTAGTTAATTTTACTTTAATGGTTACAAGACAAAACCATTTATATTGAATTCAAATATTCAATCATTCTAGTTGAAAGTTAGATCTTAACATTTAGATGACCTCTTCCGTAAATTGTACCTGTTATAAAATAGATAAACTAAACAATTACAAAATTTACGTAAACACTGCTATCACACAACCTGAACTTGGCATAATAGTTCAGTTAGAGATTCTTCTAAAGCAGAACAACAAACTGCTGTCGTGGGACAAACAGATTTTTGACTGGTCAAGACTGATCACTGAATGAGATGACATTCTTCTGATAGACTGAAGTACAACGACTTCCAAATAACTTCTTCCGGAGGAGACATAAACAAAAAGAAAATTCCAGTTTTCTATAAACTGAAGTAGCATCTCACTAAGAATACTCTTCATATTCCGTACCAAAGCCACGTTCAAAAATGAAGCCAAAATAGATTTTCAAAAATCCCTGTTTTTTTAACCCCGCGGACCATCTGTCATTAATGATATCGAATGCACTGCAACCTAAAAAGCGTATTATGTTGCCCCTGCATTAATAATTGCAGGTCGTGGGCTGAGTAAGTGTTCAGCTCTTTTGGTAGCATTTTATTGCGGCAAAAAATGCGGTGTCTATTATCATTCAGTGCAATGCACCTACACAGTAAATGCAGTACCGTTTCCCGGGCACTTCCGCATAGCCTACAACTAGTGTCGCCATTAAACTTTCCGATTTCCCATATGTGTCCCATTAGGAGCCCTACCGTAGTCTTCAGCTAACCCCTAATAACAGGCCAGGCCTTAATGCTCTGAATATCTTGGTTTCTTTAGAAGTACATTCAGTGATTTTTTGTAATGCCCAAAGCTAGTTCTCGCCCAACGTAGGGAGCTGAGGTTCCATGCCTTTCTAGCTCACCAGCTTCTATGTTTCTCACAATACCCGAATGGTCAGCCATTCAGACATAGGTGACCTTGTTTTGACCTGACAGGTATTGATTGCATTACAGCATTCAAGCACCATGAGATTCTTTGGCTCATGAGAACCCTTAGCACTGACTGGCTGTCTGACAGAATACAGATGTGGCGTCCAGGTGGGTTGATGTAGGACGCCTCTTGTGCCGTAGTATTGGATGGAATACGCCCGCAGCGGCTAGTATAGTATTTATTTGTCGCTACTTACATTATAACATTTATACTATTTACATTAACCATATTTACATGAATGGCAAGAACTGCTGATGCATAATGCGATTGCGTAATACGCTTCGTAGTATACACCCTTACTACTTGCGCTCGTTGACTGCATGCACTGCATTAACTGCATTAACTGAATTGATCATTATATATCTAGTCCTGTTCCCTTCTCCGATTTAGAGCAGTCCGTGTACCAGATTATAGTATCTTTCGGGATTTTCTCTATTCAGTTATTATGATCTGAAATAACCACCAGAATCTCTAGGTCACCATGTGAGCAGACCCCATTTGAAGCGAAGGGTTTTCCAATGTCTACCAAACGTCTTATACAGGGTGGTGCAAAATGAAGTACAGTGTAGTAGGTTTTCACCATAAAAACTCTCTTCGTTCGAATAAACCATTTTCAAATAAAACCTGAATTGTTATGACTTTTATTAATGTTAAAACGTAGGAATGTCATAGTGGCTTAGGCAACGCATTACTGATTCATCTTGAACATCAAAAATTACTAATTTTATTGATGAATTTTCAAAAACACCGTGTAATTCAGCTGATTTCTAATAATTTTAGCTGCGTTTTGATACCATAACCGTTTTTGTCACTTGAAAGGGCGAGCAGGAATGCGAAAAAAACCAGATCACAATGCTAAATCCCTACGACCCGTTTTCAAAAGCACCACCGTGTATGTGTTTGATAATGACTAGTGATATGTGCAGTCCGTAAACCGCCAGCCTAGCCTCCCATCTGATGTAGACGTGTAGAGGCCTAGCATTGCTTACACCGCTGAAGTTGGGCTCGTCTTGAGCGCTCCTGTCATACTTAAACCACGTCTAGTCTCAAGATTGTGGTCTATTACTTGACCTTCGGCCACCATACACCAGCGGCGTAGGTGATGGCGAGAATGACCACACTTGTGTACAATTACTCATCTAAGCCCCCATTGTTTGTCATACATTCGTCTGATTACTACCAGCGGAGTCTTTGATTTCCTTTTACGTTTGAATGAAACTACAGTGGTCTTTGGGATGAGATATTCAGTCCCTCTTGGATATCCATGTTATTGTTTCTCATGATTTTCACAAAAACGGAAGCAGCAGATAAATCTTACTTTGACACTGGATTCGAAAAGCGGGAAATTTTACATTCAAAATAAGAATTTATACATTTTTAGACTGACCTTGAAATGGTTAAATTAAGGTTAAATATTGAAAATTTAACCAAACTCTGTTTTTTTTCTAATATTTGATTGTGTAGTAGGCTTTTAGAGGCCAATAACTAATCATTTTGAGTCAACTATAAAAGTTATTTAAAAACAGTTTAATTAAATAAAAACTTTATTTTTTTTTTTTTGAATTTTACTTTTGGCGTTACCAAGAAACAACGACGTGGACGTAGTAAGTCTGTTTCCTTTGGGGTGCTAGATTAGCGTGAGTCCCCTTGCTTCTCACGATGGGATACTTGATTAGCGTAAGTCCTCTAGCCGCTCACGATGAGGTGCTCGATTAGCGTAAAATGCTCTTCTAAGGGTCATAAAAAAAATTTGAAATACCAAAAGTTAACATTTAAAAAAATCGCCACGGTTAAAACCATCTGGAGAGTTGGATGACCCCCATCGTCCTGAACAACTTTTGTCTGAGCAATTTTCTTAAAGGTATTTAGCTTATTATTTGAGATTTGAGATTTGATGCATTAATTAAAATGGCCCACAATATACAAAAAAATTTGAAAAAAGAATTGTATTTGCAGTGCCTGATCGAAAAACGTAGCAATTATATAATTTGCAAGTATACAGTTAAATGTGTAGTTTCGTCAAATAATGTGTATGAAAACCTGACCAGGGAAATTAATAAAACTGCAAACAACCTCCATTAGCATGTTCTTAGTTAAAATAAAAACATCAAAGTTTGAGTTGGTGATGATGTCCTAAAATGTTTGTGTTTACTTCTTCCAAAAACTCAATTAGAGTAATGAACATCGTTGATTCTTAGAAAGTTATTGAAGCTAAGATGTAGTTTTGTAGGTTCTAAAACTATTTTTGGTTCGAAAACCGGGGACAAAATTGATAATACAGAAATGAGGTTACCAATTTTTCTACTTGCTTCGGTTTTGGAAACTTGAAGTTGTTAAAAAGAAACCAAAAGAAAAAATTGAAGCAGTGCCACAGTTTAAACAGGCAGTTTCCAGAAACGAGGACGATCACTATGTTGTCACCCTCCTACAGACAGCAGGAAATACCGAGTGAGCGTATCAAACTTTCCAGAGTGACTGTATGACGAAGAAGAATAAGAACCTAGAGATAAAATTAAAAAAGAATAAAAAATTACTATCAATCTCCTTCCCAATCGAAACAGTAAAGAGACAAGTATTTCAAAGTATGTATTAGGAAAATGCAGCTATCTAGATTTGATAGAGTATTAATCAGAAAATAATCGTTTCGTGATATTCAGTCCAGATAAAGACAGACTAATTTGTATATCAAGCTCCGGCACCGAAAATTTTAGTTCACCAATCTTGCATACATCGGACCACCATTAATTTGTTGATTAATTACTTGTAACATTACTGGTTCGCAAAGTTTACTGCTTTCGAGGCTACCGGAAACGATCTACTGAGACGTCCTATCGCAGACAGGTTCAAAATTTAAATTGTTTGTACATTACTATCTCCAGATTTCTATAAAATTTTATTACAATTCTCACTCGTTCTTTTTTCGACAGAGTGGGTCAATAAAAAACTAAACTAAAGAATTTTGCGAAATTCGTGGGTATTTATATTTGATTTTTTCCAGTTTTTTTCAGTAGTAAGTGAGACAGTTGACTAACTCAATTCATAAAACTTACTAGTTTATTTCCGCACGAAAATTGCTTATTCTAACACTCCAATGACGTCAATTCGTTATTACAATAAACTTTTTCTAAATTTTTAACAAAAAAAACATGTTATATAGACTTTAAACTTCAAAACTTTGAAAGTCTGAAAACTTCGAAAACAATAGCCGTTTTTCTTCAATAAATATTAAATGCGCCCGAAGATGTAAAAAATAGTTTTATTCCGATTTAATAAACAAAAAAGGTTCAAGTTTAAATTAGAATCAATCGGATGCCACAAGATGAACTTTGAAGTCGACGTAGGTATTACGTCAAATTTAATAATTAAAACAATCTGAATATAATGGGAAGACCGACAAAAATTAAGTAGTAGAATAAGAAAATTACTCAAATTTAATTTTGCAAAAGTTAAAACAAATTTGTTGACTCGAACTTTCAATAAAATACCAAAATTGTTATCTTCTAATCACATAGTTATTTTAATTCATGGTTCTAATTGTAAACCAACACACTTTGCTTAATAATGTCATACATTAGTAGAAAAAAATTTAAATCAATTAAAGCATTATCTGCTTGTTATTTGTCCTAAAGTAGAGTCTTGCGGCACTCCATTTCAATAGTCAAAGCACAAAAATAAATAATACAATAAATTTAGTTCTGAAATTAAGAAGCGTATAAACGACTTCCGTTAAACATTTGCGGCAATAAAAGATAATTCAATTTTATATTCTGTCCAAAACATATATGACGTTCCCTAGAATGTTTACACCAAAAATTTCGATTATTGTCCCGTTTCTTAATCGCTTTTGAGTAGCATTTTTAAATATTTGGCGCCCAGGGCCTATATTCAGTATTCGTTTTTTCGTGTGTGTGTTTAAGCGTTTTTAATATAAATATAAAATATGGAAGGTGATCAGTACTTTATGGTCAACAAGCAAAACATGTTGTTCCCGAGAATCACCACTTTGGTTTCCGGACTAGGTCATGAAGACCCTTCCGGAAAATTAAGAAAAAAGGTACAACACAATTTCACAAAACACAATCACACACTAATATAAAGCACACAACAAATATTTTACAAATTAATGTTGTGACGTTGAGTAAGGACAAATTAGATTTCTTCAGTCTTTGTTTCAGAAATAGGGTCGATATTTTACTTTTACTGGTAACACACTGTGGAGATGAGATAAGTATACTCAATAAAGGTATAGTAAAGGTTTTCAATTAGTAGACTTTATTAGAGTCCCATTCATGGAATAGCTACATATATGTCAAAAAAAAATATTCATAATGAAAATATACAAAAGTATAATTTCTGGAATTTTCGTTATAGCTACTAAAATAGAAGATTTACACGTAGTAAATATTTACAAACCTCCTTCAATAGCTTGACCAGAAAGTTATAATGTAGTTTTTCCTCATCCATGTGTATTTGTAAATGAATGACTTTAATTGTCACAACACATTATGGGGCTACAAAGACAAAGATACTAATGGAATAACGTTACAAACGTGGATGGAGTTTCAGAACATACATTTAGTATACGATCCAAAAGACATCAATACAATACATTTTACTCCGGTCGATAACAAAACGATTACAGCCCAGACCTGTGTTTAGTGTCAATGGATCGACATGATTCCATTACAATCAAAACGTATGGTATTAAACGATTTTCCAAGAAGCCAACATAGACCTTCGTTATTACAATTTGGAATTCAAATTCCGTTTGTAGAATCTTTAAGAAAACTAAGATGGAATTTTAAAAAGCTAATTGGATAAACTATAGAACATCTCTAGATTCTATTATTAGATGGATACCACCGGTATCTGATAATTATTTTAGGTTTGTAGGTAGTGTTAAATGTGCAGCAAAGAAATCAACTCCACGTGGTTTTCGAAAGGAATATGTCCCATGTTGGTTAACTGAAACAAAGAGATTGTACAAATCCTATCTAGAAAATCTAAATAAAGAAACTGAAGATACTGTACTGTTCTACAAATCAATCTGCTACAACAAATACAAAAAATTCTCCAAATTCTATTGTTTCTAGGTTAGTTAATGTTTCAAACTCAATAAAAGTGGAGAAATCGATGATCACAAAGATGAAAAGTGTCTATAAAAAAAAACACCTATTTCAGAAGAGATATTCTTTGGAATGGCTATTTATTATTTAAAAAGACTCCTCTTTAAATTATTAAGTATTAGGGAGTCTCTAACCGAAGTTAGACCTTCACTGAGAAGTGTACCGAAGAATTCTACTTCAATGACATTCAAGTATCGTCGGATAGAAGATTTTAAAGAAAAATAAATCTCCTACAGACCCCACTTCTTATCGTCCAATAAGTTTGTTAAGTGTAGTTCATAAGGTTATGGAAAGATTGATTTTCAAAGAATCAATCCGCTAATTGAAGAGATATTACCAATTGAACAAGCAGGATTTCGATCCGGTGGAAGTTGTTGTGATGAAGTATTGGCATTAACAACGCATATCGAAACTGGACTTCAGTAGTTGTCTTTTTGGACTTAACTGCTGCATACGATACCGTGTGGAAAGAAGGTTTACTTTTTAAATTGTTTAACGTTACTCTTTGTTCCAAAACTATGTTGTGTATTGTTGGAGATAAAAGTACTAAATTTAGATTTTTAAATAATAGTCTCCCACTAGGATCAGTTCTTGCACCTATACTTTTTAATGTATATATTTCTGAGCTTCCTTCTTCAATTCGAAAACTCATCTACGCTCATGATATGCTAATTTCATTTCAACATTCGAATTTTTTCGAAATTGAAAGATATTTTTATTTAAAAGAGCATTTTTTTTATGTAAGTCTACAAATTTGCAAAACATCAAATTGATTTAATATTCAAAGAGGTCTAATGGCCGCCTTACGTGGGATATGGTGTATATTTCTGATCTTCCTTCTTTACAATGTCGAAAATTCGTCTACGCCGATTTCATGTCAACATTCGATTTTTTGAAATTGAAAGAAAGCTATCTGATGATTTGCGTATTATGGTAAATTATTTCAAAAAATGGCGATTATTTTCCTGTTTGTAACTTTAGATACGTTTTTAATTTACAAAGATCATTTAAAAAAAAGTCAAACAAAAAATGAAAACAAGAAATAATGTCATTCACAAATTAGCTGGAACAACTTGGGGAGCAGATGCAAAGACACTTGGTACAGCTGCATTGGCATTAGTTTATTTTACAGCAGAATATTGTGCTCCTGTCTAGTTGAATAGTTATCATACGAAAAAAATAGATGTCCAGTTAAATAGCACTATGCGTATAATTAGTGGAACCATTTAGTCTACTCCTCTCGATTAGCTTCCTGTTCTTTGTAAATTAATCCATCAAACATTCGACGAAAAGCTGGGTTAAAACGAGAATGGGATAAATGTCAACTTAACAAAAACTTGCCAATTTGGAATGATATTGAGAACTCTCCAGCTAAAAGACTTATATCTCAAAGTCATGTATGGCTGCAAGACTACTTAACTACGGCTTTTTCTGAAGTTGAAGAATTGAAAAAAATATGCTCTGGAGTAGATGTTTTCAATAAACATCTCATTGATGATCCAACAATAGAAGTCCCGAGCTTTGATGAAAAAAGAAAAATTTGGTCAAAAGTAAATCGCATAAAAACCGGCCATTCAAAATGCAACTCTATGTTGTTTAAATGATGTGCGATTTCTAATCCAAATTGTGACTGTGGAAACGAACCACAGACCGTTACAGATATTGTAGAAGATTGTCAATTAACAAAGTTTAAAGGAGGCTTTATAAACATTCAGAATTTAACGGATGAAGCTATATTATGGCTTACGAATCTGAAGGACATCTGAAGTTCAGCAATATTTTGTATTCTCTGTCCTGATTATATGTTTTTCATTATTTTTTGCTATTTCTTTAACCTATTATTTTTTCGTCGTTGTCGTGACTGGCGCTTGGATCGGTCCATTATATGTTGTCATGCAATGGTTATGCTGTTACGTTCTTATTTACTTTCTATAATGATTACACACTTAATTAATATTATTACATATAAATAAGGTGGGTAAGGGTTGGCATTTTCGGTTTTAGTGGTTTTCCTAAACCTTAAAGCAAATGCTTTGAAAACCAACCAATCCACAATTGCGCACCACAACATACAGGTTTATCCTGATCTTCTGGGGTATACATACATAACACTTACACTACAATACAATATTAAAAATGTACCCTATGAATAAATAAATAAATAAACGAAAAATTTATTTAAAATTAAAATTTAAAAATTATCATAGTATCTGAATTTGAAGAAAAAGGTAGGTTCTTTAAGTTTAAAATACAGTTTAAAAAGCATGTGGCAAAAACATCCAAAAGAAACAATATTTACCTACTCAATATCTAGTTTTCATTCCGCTTCTGAATACGTCGATTTAAAATTTTAAACTTTTCTGTGGTTTTTAAGCAGAATAAAATTAGTCTTCCGATATACAAAACCCGATCTAAAATAGTATAAGTCGAAACGTCGGTAAAAACTAGATTATGGTGTTTTAATCCTCACCAATACCAAAAACTCCTACATAAAAGGCCCTTCTTTTTGGAAATATCTATATAATTGAAAAGTATATAGGAGATTTTGAAATAATCTAAAATAGTATTTACATAATACGTGCGTGAAGCAAAGTTTACGTGAATGTACCGCCTACGTGTTAGCGCACGATATGAGCGAATAATGTTTCTACACAAATTATTTTTAGTCGTGTAAAAATAATTCAAACTTTACGCAAGGGTAATTTTCTGTATTATATAGTATATCTGTATTAAACGTCGATGCGAGCGGACGTATTTGTATTCGGTGCTATATTATTTGAATTCGAGTTTTCCTTGTATTATTCGATAAATGATAACCTAGTATGTTATCTATCGGGACGAATTTATTGTAGAAATTTATATACTAATAATAGAAGTAAATACTGCACCATTTGGAATTCGAGGTTGTTTGTGTTTTATGAACAAAAATGCCGAGCAATTGCATACTTTGTAATAATTCTGTTCCTTCACGTAACAAAGTGATATGTAGTGACTGCAAACAAAGCTGTCATCTTGATTGTGCCAACGTGACTAAGGAAGAGGTTGATTACATTAATTCTGAGAAACAAATCTGGCGGTGTCCACCTTGTATAAAATTGAGACGGCTTAAAATGGAAAATATCCAGGATGTAGAGGAAGGAAAGGCTGATCTATCAAAGATAATATCTTTGTTAGAAGAAGCAAAAAGACAGACGTCGAATGGAAAAAGAAATGAATTCGTCATTTGAGTACTTACATAACGTAGTGGGTGATCAAAAGAAAATGTTAAATGCACAAGCGCAACAGATCAACTGTTTAACTGCTTTGATTGAAAATTCTAAGCAAGAAAATCAAGAATTAAAAAGAAAATCAAAGAATTAGAGATCAAAGCTGATGACATTGATCAATACTCCAGATCAAACTTAATTGAAATCCACGGGATACCAGAGGCCGATAACGAAAATGTGTATAATGCGGTGATTGACGTTGCTGCGGCACTAGGTGTGGAGATTACAACAAATTCAATTGATGTTTGCCATCGAATGAGAAAGACGGCGAAACCAATGCTCCAGCTGGAATAAGCGTGAAATTCGTAAGACGTGAAGATAAACAACGTATCTTGGCCAAACGAAGAGAAAAACGTAACTTCAACACTACTCATTTGGGGATAGCGCAGACTGCAGTACCTATCTATGTAAACGAAAGTCTTTGTCCAGGAAGAAGAAAGCTGTTTGCGATGGCTCGTCAATCAAAGACTGAAAAAATATACTTATTTATGGATAAGAAATGGGAAGATTCTAATGCGGAAGGAACCGTCAGCTCCTGTAAAGGTGATTACTAATATGGACGATTTATCTAACCTATAAATTTCAAATCTAATTCCGGAATCTAAATTTAATCAACTTGTTTTAATCTGTTAGTTTTCATAATAATTCGATAAACTTAATGTCGGTAAATAATAACAATTCTTTTTCTTTATATAATGATTTCTGCGATATTAATGATTTCGTAGTATTTCACCAAAATATAAATAGCCTAAGAGAAAACTTCGATCCATTTTTAACTTATATTAATTCATTAAATAAATTACCTGACGTTATAGTACTTTCCGAAATATGGATAAAACAATCGGAACTTACAAAATTCAGTATATCGGGTTATTCTACATATGCTCAAACCAATGAAAATTATCGTTCCGGTGGAATAATAATATATGTATCTAATCTTTATTCTGCCGTAATTGTGCCCGTTACCATAAGTACCGCCGATGCAGTCAAGGTAAATGTTTTCTTATCGAACACAATTTCATTTTCTATCATTGCCATTTATAGATTGCATTTATTTTCAATAAATAGTTTTATTCCCGAAATAAAAGATATCTTGTTGTGTTCAAAGGAAGATAATTTACTAGTTGTGGGTGACTTTAACATTTGTATATTAAAGGATTCGCCACAAGTCTTTGAATATCGAACTACTATGGCTAGTTTTGGGTTGAATGAATTAATAAATTCACCCACTCGAGTATTTAGAAATAGTTCCAGCTGCTTAGATCACATGTATTTCAGGACAAAAGAAATATTTTTAATTACAGATCATGCGTTATTTCCTCGGGTCGAAGTGACCATGATACAATAATAGGAACATTTAAACACATTAAGTCAATCCCTAATTCCCTTACTATGAATAACGTAGATAATAGCATAAAAAGAAAATCGATTATGAACTTTTCAAGCACAAATTAAATATAGCTAATTGGCAATGCATCTACGATTTAGATAACGTGGATATTGCATTTCAGTTGTTTATCAATATAATTAAACAATCATTGGAAGAAGCTTCCAAGGTCGTTCATGTTGTAAAAAGCGGAATCTATTGAAACCATGGATGACTGACAATTTATGTAGTAGGCAACAATATAGAAATAAATTGTATAAATTAGTTAAGAAAAGGTCTTACGATAATAAGCTACAAATATATTTTAATGAGTATAGTATTCGCTTAAAAAAGGACATCGAAAACAGAAAAAACATATATTATGCAAATTTATTTGAGCAAACAAAAGGTAATATAAAAACAATGGCAGCATATTAATAAATTATTAGGCAAAGGGAAAAGTAAACCAAACATTGAAAGAATAAGTTCACTTGATGACTCCAAAATTATTATAAATGACTCGAAAATTATCGCAGAACAGTTTAATTTATTTTTATTAACGTAGCCAACGACTTGCAAAAAAGCTTGACTCTTCTACATTTATAGATGAAGATAAGTATACATTATTCTTCCCGAAAACTCATACCTCTAAATCTTTATTTTTGCCCCTACATATGTTGAAGAAGTAGATCTGGTAATAAGAGGATTACAAACGAATAAAACTCCAGGTGTAGATGGTATTTCCGCACATATTATAAAACAAGTTAGTAATATTATATCCCCAGTTCTAGTTTTCTTAATCAATCTTAGTTTCGAAAGAGGCAAGTTCCCTTCTGTTTTAAAATCGGCAATAGTTCTTCCACTACTAAAAAAGGGAAATTCTCTAGATTTAAATAATTATAGGCCAATATCATTGCTCTCAGTATTTTCTAAAATCATAGAAAAAATTGTAAAAAAACGATGTTTATGTTTTTTTAGGTCTCAAAATTTCTTTTCTCCAAACCAATTCGGTTTTATTGATGGCAAATCAACTGACGATGCACTACTTAAATTTTTATCTGGAATTTATAAAGGTTTAAATGAGAAAAATCTGTGGGCGGCATATTCGTCGATATTACTAAAGCTTTCGATTCGGTAGATCATAACATCTTATTGGCAAACTTGTCTCAAGCTGGTTGTAGAGGGTTAGTTCTAGATTGGTTTAAAAGCTATTTACACGAAAGAGTCCAATGTGTTAAAATAAAAAATCAATACAGTACTTTCAAAAAAATAAATTGTGGAGTTCCCCAAGGTTCTGTTCTTGGACCAATTCTTTTCTTAATTTTTATAAATAATTTATGTTCTGGTCTATTTAAAGGTTCTTTAACAAGTTTTGCTGACGACGCGGCCCTGTGCTACAATTCCCAATCTTGTGCTCAACTAAAACATGATATGCAATATGATTTTGATTTATTAAAGATGTGGTTTACATTTAATAAACTAACATTGAGTTTAAAAACTAAATATATTCACTTCTCTCTGCGAAACAGGTATTCATATATAGATAAATTATATTACAAATGTAGTAGTTGTCTCCCTATACTCAATTTTTCTGGTACATGTAGTAACTGCACAGTTATTGAGCGGACTGATAATATAAAATATCTAGGTTTGCACATAGATCAAAATTGTTCTTGGAAATTACACGCGAATACCATAAGAAGTTATATGATTACAGCTATAAGAAATTTTTATTATCTAAAAATATCTGTCCGCCGAATGTATTAAGAACTATATATTTTTCAATTGTTCAATCAAAACTTCAGTATGGTATTTGCTGTTGGGGATCTAGTTACTATCTTAATATTAAACCGATTATTACTGCTCAGAAAAATATAATGCGGTTAATAGTAGGTTCTAAAGAAATGAGCATGTTTTTCCTTATTTTGTAAAATTTCGAATTCTTCCTCTTAGGCATTTATATGTTTTTACGGTATTGCGAACTTTTTATATTAGAGTGGGCACGTAGTTGGTAACTTGAGCGTACATTCTAATCGATTAAGACTACAGTACCGCGTTAATCAGCTTCAAGCGAATAATGAAGCATTTAGACGTTTCTATACGTGCTGCGCACCAAAGATTTTTAATCGTTTGCCATCTAATATAAGGTTAAATTTGACAGTAAAAAAGTTCTTACATGCTTTAAAAGATTGGTTGTTCTCATTAGATAGTATAGAGTTTCTTTTGTATTAAGTCTATTTCCTCTTTATACTTACTTACCTTTTGCTTATAGTCCCTCTGTAAATTACATGATATAATTGTGTTTTATTTATAAGGTTTTTTAATTTATGTTGAAATAATTTAAGAGTTTCTTAGTTTATTATTAGAATTAAGCACCAGCAATCACAAAACTGTTTGTTGCATTGAGTTTAATTTTTATGTTATTCTTTAAATTTGATGGTGTCTCAACGCAAAATTTAAAATTTTTTTAATGAGATACCTAACCACGGTTCCATGTGATCTCCTTATAAAACAATTTCTTCTTTTTATACAATATTAGATATTTTACTGTAGGAATGTGTTGTAAATTTCTTTTTCTTTTACTTGGAAAGTGGAAATAAATAATAAAAAAAAAAAAAATAATATAAAATGTTTACGCTGCGCGCTAGATGGCGGTAACAATTATATTCATTTTATTTTTTAAATACGGGTAGACCAACTTGGTATCAGTGTAATTGAATAAAAGATGTGTTCTTCAACAAAAACTTAATTTTAAAAGCATTACAATTATCTAAAACAATCTTAAATGATTGAGTTATTGTTTTAACGCACGTGTACCCATAACAACACACACATGATTAAAAAAACAGTTTCGGATTGAGTAGAGTGTGCTTTGAACGACTTTATATTACATGAGTAAGAAAAAACTAAATTTTACCGATAGTCGTATTGACGTCACACACTAAATACATAAATCTAATATTTTCAAAAAAAAAAATGAAATTTGATCTAATTCTAATGTTAAAATTACCGCCTTTAAGAATAAAAGGAATGAGCTTTGACAAACGTTAATTAACTAACTATAGAATTAACACAAAAACTTTATGCCTTCGTCACCTCTCCTTTAAGCAGCGCAATTAATTTATATCAGAAAATTATTTACCTACAGAGAAATTAATCAAAATTTATTACAATAAACTTTTGATCTGATAAATTGACCTTAATTAATCGCATTAATTACACAAGCAGTTACTGATATTTTATAACTTACGATCTAAAATTTATAAATATAAACCATACGCCCTTATGTAGGTGCATAAAGTGCTCTTCTATAATGACCACCTTCATAAATACAAATTTGAAGGTGGTTATTGTTATTAATGACTGAAGTTGTTTTGAGACAATCTCTAAAGGTATTATAAGACTATTGTTAGTCTCCGAGACTCTGTTAATATAAACAACTAACTGCATAGATAACATCCTCTTGGAGATGAAGTTTCCAAAAGAAACTCTTTACCTCTAAGTCAGAAAACACGATTTATTTAAGCGAGAGCAATTAGATAATTGTATGCAAATCGAGAGAAACTTTTATTCTAAAAACAAAACTCGTATGTGAATGATCTTGATACGGTGCAAAGGCTGAAAATAAAATGTCGTTTCTTAAGTTAGAACGATAAAGTGCAGTGTAGTTATGTGCTGTCTAAAATAATGAGTGCACTTATTTATTAGTCTTGCACTAGCTCGGACGTCTCTCCTCATTTATTATTAAGTCAGCATTACACAATCCTTTACATTGTACATTTTCTACGAGCTCATCACCTGGATTGCAAGTAATCTAAGAAAATAAATTGTATGTATTCTGCAGCAAATAGTAAATGCCAAAAGATTTATGTAAGCAAACGCTTACTGCAGAAGAGATTATATTTTGTATCTTATAAGTTTATTCTAAAATATTCATGCTATAATGCATAAAAATGAACTAAGATTTAGTTAGAATAAATCTATATGCTGTAATAACAAAATTAGTAACAAGTACAAGATGTTGTAGGATACTTTGGGGACCACTTTTATTTTTCACTTTTTACTATTACAAAGTGTTGATTTATTAAAAATATACTTTTTATTTACATATTATTTTTTACTTTTTAGTTTTCATACAAAATTTATGATGAACGTATAGAGTTTCGTAATGTTTACCATTTAATTTTAATAGACCATTTAATTCCATCTTCTTTTTTTTTTTTTTTTTTTTTTTTTTTTTTTTTTTTTTTTTTTTTTTTTTTTTTTTTTTTTTTTTTTTTTTTTTTTTTTTTTTTTTTTTTTTTTTTTTTTTTTTTTTTTTTTTTTTTTTTTTTTTTCTCTTCCTCTTTTTTTTTTTTTTTTTTTTTTTTTTTTTTTTTTTTTTCTTTTTTTTTTTTTTTTTTTTTTTTTTTTTTTTTTTTTTTTTTTTTTTTTTTTTTTTTTTTTTTTTTTTTTTTTTTTTTTTTTTTTTTTTTTTTTTTTTTTTTTTTTTTTTTTTTTTTTTTTAAAAAAAAAAAAAAAAAAAAAAAAAAAAAAAACATCACGTAAAAGGTAGAAGAAAGAGGGGGTTTTTTAAAAAAAAAAAAATAACTTTGTGCTTTTTCCTTTTTTCTTTTTTTCTCCTTTCTCCCTTTTTTTCTCAACAATTTAGTTTAATTTTTTTTTTTTTTTTTTTTTTTTTTTTTTTTTTTTTTTTTTTTTTTTTTTTTTTTTTTTTTTTTTTTTTTTTTTTTTTTTTTTTTTTTTTTTTTTTTTTTTTTTTTTTTTTTTTTTTTTTTTTTTTTTTTTTTTTTTTTTTTTTTTTTTTTTTTTTTTTTTTTTTTTTTTTTTTTTTTTTTTTTTTTTTTTTTTTTTTTTTTTTTTTTTTTTTTTTTTTTTTTTTTTTTTTTTTTTTTTTTTTTTTTTTTTTTTTTTTTTTTTTTTTTTTTTTTTTTTTTTTTTTTTTTTTTTTTTTTTTTTTTTTTTTTTTTTTTTTTTTTTTTTTTTTTTTTTTTTTTTTTTTTTTTTTTTTTTTTTTTTTTTTTTTTTTTTTTTTTTTTTTTTTTTTTATTAAATATTTTAATTTTAAATTTTTTAAACATTTATCTAGAAATAGAAACAAAATATTTTATTTGCATGTAGATTATTTTAAAAATGCATTTCCAGCAGAAGATTTGAACTTGGGACAGCACTATTATCAGACAGACTCATTTTCCTCGACACCAACGAGATATCTTATAGCAATGCAATATAATCAAAACATAGATTAATGTTAATTTTGATTAACAATAAGTAGTTTTACTACTGAATATTATATTGTACTTCACAATAAGCTGTTTGCAAGTGAAAAACCGATTACAGCATCCTATCTAGACAAATAAATAAAACCAACAAATTACTCAACGTTTTTTTTTCGTTGGTTGGATTTGTTGTGTTTTTAAATCTGAATAAATTTTCCATTGGATTTTTATTTTTAGTTTTTCCAGATTGAATTAATTTTATAGTTTCCCTTCTAGGTAAACCTATGTTTTAATCATTTCTGAAGTACTAACTAACTTTGTCTAAAATCCACATCTGAGCAAAGATGAACTTCCTCCAGAAGGTAGGTATGTTCTTCTTGAAATTTTGCAGTGCGTGCAGAGTTTCCTAAATCCATACGTAAATCCGATGATTAACATATGTGACATTAGTTCTTTTACAAACTCAGAAATATTGTAAATGTTACGTGAATGCGGAGCGTCCACAAACAGAAAAATAAGACACCAAAAATTGTAAACAATAAGCAAGCGTTTACCGCAGAACTCCGCATCGCCCGATAAGCGAACGATATAAAGTTAGAATAAAATTGTGATAGAATGGACAATTACTAACACAACCGTGACAAAAATAAACTTTTGACGTTTGCATTTCATCGTCTACTTAATTTTTCTATGATAATCTACACACATAAAATCGTGGCCCGGTTTGTCTGTATGTGTGTCTGTCTGTCTGTGTATTCGTCTTCTCCTCCGAAACGGTTGAACCCATTTCGGAGATCGATACGTCAAATTGTTCAAGAGGTCCAGGCGCTGATCTTAGGCGGGGTCACAAGTTTACCTGACCTTTGACCTCTGGCCTGGAGCGGTGACCTCACGTCTTTAATTTCAGGTTTGTCTAGATTATGCCCATTTTTGGTAAACAAACATGTATAGCAAAATTGTAGAGAATTTAATTCTACATCGATCTGGCAACAACTATAGAGGGCGTTCCATTTGATTTTACCAAGTTATTTGTCATTTTCGATTACAAATTTTGACATTTTATTTCTCATATCCTGTATAATCAATGTAAACTTTTAAATCATGGACAGTTAGAGCGTTTTCACACACACCGGCAAAACCGATGCCGGTACCGGTACCGTAGAACAGCGTCTTTCACACTCGATCGGTATATCGGTGCAGGTACATGTTAGACAGTGCATAAAGAAAGATGTGTGCTCTTGCTGTTATTAACAGACGTTATATTCTAAAGTTATTATATCTTAAGAGAAAATACCGAAACATGAAATATAAAAGACAACATTGGGTACATCCAGTGTTGACTGTGAGATACTTAAAAGGCTCATTTTACACGCTACATGAAAAATTTAAGGAAGATAATTGTAAATTCTTCAACTACTTTAGATCAATAACCAAATACTAATCTCTATAAAGTCAACGACAATAGTACTACAGTGAAACAAAGCACGTATAATAAGTAAATGCTCTCCGGCGCCGACAAGTCAGAAGGAGTTTGTGTGTACAAACGTATGAAATCGATAAACTGGAGTAATAACCTAAAAAACGTGAAATATCCGAAGGCCGATTATGACCCAATTAAATGTTAAAAAATCGATATCTCGAAAAGTATTATTTTTTGAGTAAGACTCGTATATATAAAGTCACCATAGTTTTCACTTAGATTTAGAATAAAAATAAAAATTTTCATTCAAAATGTCAAAGTTGACAGGTGTTACATGAAAGTGGGCATGCTGTATAATTAAACATATTTTTAAATTATAGCCACTGACAAACCTAAATGGTCAAAACCAATTTAAAAAAATTCTACGTTTTAAAGAAAATATCAAAGGTCCGCGTACTCCACGGGCAGGCTGTATAAGTTCTGTGCTTGTAAAAAAATCTAACTTGTTGCTTGTAAAATCCTTAAGCATAAGATCATCTAGAAACCATCAAAATCAATTTTTTATCTTTTCTGGGAAGTTTTCTGACCAGCTCTCAGTGCTTGCTTGGAATCAGTATTCCAAATTCCATAATGTTTTCTAGTCAAACCAAATATTATCTTCGGTTTGTATTTAAATGTATTTTCAATATTGTCTTTTCAAAACAGTTTTTATTAAGAATATCCATAAAGGATGTATGTAATTGCTGTTTTTTATTCGGTTGGTAAAAATTCGACATGTCTACCCAAATTAAAAGCGCGTAACTTTTTAACGTGGCGTTGAAGAATTCACAGCTGACATCCCACTACTTACAGTTTCCTATATATTTCATTTTAATCTGTTGTCACTAAATTTCTGAATGGGTCCAAACTTTTATTTTTTAAATGAGTTTATGCTTGTTAGAAATTTCTCTAAACAAACGTACAATTTATTATGCTATTGTTATCTGTATTCTAGGGGTCTTTTATGCTATTTGTTTTGGGATCGCATATATGATTGACCTATACAATACTGTAGTACACTTGATCTAACAAATGTTCAAATAGCAAACTAGGAAGGCCGTGAAATTGAATTGATTTAATTATTTTTACAGTGTACGTAAAAGTGCAGCAAAAATAAGGCATAGTGGCGTGGAACTCTGCATTAAAAGTAATGTAAAATATAACCTGAAAATGGAAAAAAAAGCTTGAAACCTTGAATTTTAACCTCAAAGTTTGTATCAGCTGACGACTTTGTCAAAAAAATTACCAAATGTCAAAGAAAGTTTTGAAAATATTGTGAAAAACGAATCCAACTTAATTAATTAGTAACCCCCTGATGTTAAATTCCAATAAGTAATTTTCCCCATAAGTTCCCATAAGAAAATTTGGGTCAACTTCCGGTATAACCAAATGTACTGCAACCGTGTCATTGTTTTCATGAAATAGAGCACTTTCAATTGATTTGTAGTTTTACCATAACGTGTAATAGGTCACTCATCGTGAAGCACCCTGTATATCCCTATTAAAAAAATTCATCTAGAATTGGCAAAAGGTACTTTTACTTAATATACCAAACTTAATAGTTTATGTTATACTTTAATAGTTGTAACAACATCAATGACGCTCGGTTATCAACCTTCAAAAATATTTTTTAAATAACCTGAGGTTACTTACACTAATTAGAACAGAAGATAGCAACAATTCTAAGCCATAAACAAACTACATGAACGTTTTCGCCCTATTAAAGATCATTAGTCTAGGCGGCCCAGATCTATAAAAATATACTTAGTATATACTATATACTACGCTGATATGGTGAAACATCTATATCGAGTGCTTGTTATCACAATCTTTTTTTATTAAAGTGCCATTTAAACATATTCAGTTGAGTAGTTAATCAGGATATATTGATAACCTGCATATAAAAACTTATTGATTTTATGTAGTGAATGGACGAAAATGCAAGTTTTCAAAATGTGGAAATTTGAAAAAACCGAAAAAAATGTACAGAGTCAAAATGATTATAGGAAAAAGTAAAAGAGGTAAATAAAAATAAAAATAGTTTCAAGTACTGGAAGAAATTATTCATATAAACGTAATAGACTAAAAATTTGAGTAGGGTAAAATATTGATGTCCAGCTGAAGCTTTATATAAAACTAGGCTCTACCTATCAAATACTCAGCTGAGTTTAAATAAAAATCTGGACTGGATAGGTCCTGGGATTTTCTTTGACAATTGGTAATTTCTTTAACAAAGTAGTCTATGTCTTTTCCAATTATGTTTTGTTATTTCCGTTTGAAATTTTGCAAATTCTTAATTTTTTCAACAGAACCAGTTCCTTTTCCATTTCGTTCATTGCTGATTATTTTTAGGATATACAGGGTGGTTCACCGGGAACCGTCGCGATTATTTATGGAAAAACTGTACGTAGGAAAATTCTGAAAATTTGCGAACATACCAAAGTCGATGCGGGTCATTCAACCAAAATATGTGAAAGATGGCAGAAATTCCGGTTTTACCGGAAGGATATGTATCAACTTGCTTATTTTAAATGGATTATCCTATTTATGTATCAGGCACTAGTTTCATTTTTCTGTTGACGAATGTGTTTTAATTGCAGAGGCGGTAGCAGGCAAATAAAACACGCGAGTCATGAAAAAAACAAGATTGCCGATGTATATTTTATATTTTTTCCGAAATCCCAAAATTTTAACAAAAATCTGACAATTTTATAACGTAGCAAATGTAATCAGCTGTTTTCTTTTTACGTTAAATCTTTCTACCGCGCATCGATTCTAAATATTACATAGATACATTTTACACATCTATACCGGCAAGGTGAACTTCAAAATGTCGTATAATGAATTGCTTTAGTGTCGATTTTATACCTTACTGCCGATTTTCTTGTACTTTAGTAAATTTCAAGGAAAAAATTATCAAGTTTTGAAAAATTAGTATCAAAATAGTAGTTTTGAAAAATTGACAAAAGGAACATACCGGTTTTTATATTTTTCTCAGCTTAACATAAAAATACACAAGTAAAAATGTTTTTAATAGTTGATAATTCAAATTAGTTTTTGGTCTGCAAACGCCAATTTTGACATAAAACATTAAATAAATCAGAAACGATTGAGGCATGTGACATTGTACATGAAATACAGGGTGTCTCAGTATTTCGTATTTTTGTTCCATAGGTACATTAAAAAACATCTCGAAACCATTAAGGGAATCAAAAATGTTTGAAAGAGTAGCCTTGCTACTGTGGACATCAATATTATATACAGGGCGCGGCATTAGTTTGAGGAAGCTCGATATATCCGTTATTATAAAAATTTAAAAAATTTATTTAGATAAATTTTAGGTATACTTAAGCTACATGTTTTAAAATTATTTGCAATTAGACGGTGTGTTTTATTACTTGTAGGTAGCGCAAAGTTGTTTTTTTTAAATGGAACACCCTGTATGTTGTTATGAATTTCAATTGCGTTTACTTTACTCATCTCGCCAATATAAGAGTTTAATATGTTAAACAGAGTACTTTAAGAAATAATGCCATTTATAACCTAAAAACGTGTTAAATTGAACACCCGGTATTTCTTAAATTAAATAAAAGAAACATCATTTTCTACCTTTAACAATTTTCTAATATCGTCTAGTTTCTTTTCAAAGCATTATGTGTTTGATAAACCTTAATTTTGAATACTGTGTGGTTCATTACTCCGTGACACTCTGTATTTTATAGCATTATAAGGGTTTATTAATAGCACTTTTAATTTTATACAGCATTCATTATTCTTAAATTTAATAATTACCGAGATATTTCGTGTTTTAAATTTACTTTTGGATTTTCTGTAAAAACATTCATTAAAACACAAAATATTCGAGTTGGCTATGACTTTGACATTTAGGTTATAATATTAATTTTGAACAAGTAAAATAAAATAAAATTATGAACTTTTAACAAAACAAAAATAAAAACAGAATCACAAGAATATTCACAATGGCCTCATTGTACATCAATGCACATTTGCAAATGATCTTCCAAAGATCCACTTCCATTTCTTAATACATTTGTGACTATTCTTTTTAATTCGTTTGTAATTCTCTGCATCATATTTTCTTTAGTGGTAGTAGGTGTTTTACAAACTCTATCTTTAATATAGACCCATACAAAAAAATCCATTTTCTACTTTCGTCAATTTGTTCCAATCCATTTTTACACGAAAATAATTAAGTATTTAAATGTTCATTCACTAAAACACTGGAGCGCCGTCGTGTAAATTCCACATTTTCGCACAAATATTCATAGGTATTTCTTCTAATAATTCTGGTAATACGATTTCCAAAAAACCTAAATAAATATCACCGTTTACATAATCTTCGAAAAAATGGGGTCCTATGACATAATTTCCCAAAATGCCACCCGAAACATTTAACGACCATCTTTTTTTTTTTTTTTTTTAAAAAAAAAAAAAAAAAAAAAAGGTAAACAAAAATAAAATAACAAAAACCTAGTTGGATTGTGGATAAAGCATTGATGGGGGTTAGAAGATGAATAGTAGTTTACACTGCTATTTTTGTGAAACGTTGTCTCGTCTCCAAATAAAACATAATTAAAGAAAGATGGATCCGATTTCCATAAACTTCTAAAAGCTTCTGCTCTTGTTTGTTGTTTTATTACAAAAAAAAAAAAAAAAATAATTTTTTAAATTTTTTTTTTTTAATTTTAATTTAAAAATTTTTTAATTAAATAATTTATTTAAAAAAAATTAAAAAAAAAAAAATTTAAAAAATTTTTTTTTTTTAAATTTTTTTAATTTTTTTTTAATTTTTTTTTTTTTTTTTTTTTATTTTATTTTTTTTTTATTTTTTTTTTTAATTTTTTTTTATTTTTTTAATTTTTAAATTTTTTTTAATTTTTTTTTTTTTTTTTTTTTTTTTTTTTTTTTTTTTTTTTTTATTTTTTTTTTTTTTTTTTTTTTTTTTTTTTTTTTTTTTTTTTTTTTATTTTTTTTTTTTTTTAATTTTTTTTTTTTTTTTTTTTTTTTTTAAATTTTTTTTTTTTTTTTTTTTTTTTTTTTTTTTTTTTTTTTTTTTTTTATTTTTTTTTTTTTTTTTTTTTTTTTTTTTTTTTTTTTTTTTTTTTTTTTTTTTTTTTTTTTTTTTTTTTTTTATTTTTTTTTTTTTTTATTTTTTATTTTTTTTTAATATTTTTTTTTTTTTTTATAAATTTTTTTTTTTATATTTTATTATTTTAAATAATTTTAAAAATTTAATTTTAATTTACCTATACTCAGTATACTATTGGCGCGGAGTAATAAACCTGTCAGAATTATCGAATCTCCCGTATTGCAGTGGCGTAGGTACCTGATACGTTTGGAAAATCATATTTTTAGTAGGTAAATATATTATAATAGTAAAATCTACCTTGATATGAATTATTATGTGGTTTCTTTTATTGTTTCAATCCTTACTTTGTGGAATCTATTTTTCATAGTAAATAATTTAATTCAGCAATATTCCACCGTTTAATAAGATATAAATAGATACAAAACTTTTGTAAAACACAGTATTTGAATATAAAATTAAACTCTAAAATCGATAAATGACAAATGTGTCGTTTCTCAATTTGTCTATTTTAAATTTTAATTTTATATAGGTACGTATACTGAGTTTTACAAAAGTTATGAATCTATTTGTATCTTATTAAACTGTGGAATATTTCAAAAAAATTATTTACTATTATGTGGTTTGTTTCTTATTATTACAATTAAGAATCGATATAGCTAAATAAAGTAATTTTAAAACAATTATTCTTTAGCGTCAAAATGTGTGTTGATTATCTATCATCAGGTAAAGTGGGGTCGTTAGCGCAGTCATTACGGCAGACGGGTTGTAATTTCTGCGAAAGATTACAGATAATTAGTTGTTTGACCGAAGGGCTTCGTATACTTTCTAAATGAAAATATGTTTAGTTTGTTATTAGCAATGAATCGGCTTGTTTGTTTGTTTGTGTGTTAGTGCAAATAATTTTGAAATGGAAAACTTTTCACCAGCAAAACGTGTTAAAAGTGGTGCGTTATCTGCTAATGAAAAATTATAATTTTAAATGTGCATGACGCTGTTCGATGTCAACACCCTGCAAAAGTGTCGATGATATTGTAGGATTATGTTCTGCAATGACGGGAATATCAAAATCCACCATTTATAAACTAGTGAGGGAAAGAAAAATTTGGGACAAGTGCTTCACCCACTTCCATCTCCTGGTCGGCGCCCGATGGAATTAGATGATGCAATGAGGAATTCTGTCCGTAGAAAGGTTCACTCGTTCTACTTACGGAAAGAGATTCCTACAATCGATAAGATTTTACTAGCAGTAAATGAGGATGAAAATCTACCCCAAATGAGTCGTAGAACACTGTGGAAACTTCTTCGCAAGTTGAAGTTTACTTGGGAGAAGATAAATAGAAGATCCGTTTTAATTGAAAAACAAGAGATTATTACATGGAGGAGAAATTATCTTCGGGAAATAAGAAAATATAGGCGTGAAGGCAGGCGTATATTCTATTTGGATGAAACCTGGATCAATGCAGGACATACCGTAAAAAAACATGGCATGATAATACCGTTACGAGTGCTCGACAAGGATTTATAGAAGGGCTATCGACAGGATTTCGACCGCCTTCTGGGAAAGGAACACGGTTAATTATTACTCATATTGGCAATGAAGATGGCTTTGTAGATGGTGGTTTGTTAGAATTCGAATCAAAGAAAACTGGCGACTACCACGAAGACATGAATGCTAATGTGTTTGAAGAATATTTTGAGCAGATGCTAGATTTGATACCCCAAGGATCTATAATAGTTATGGACAACGCCAGCTACCACTCACGAAGATACGAAAATTTACCTACCAGCGCTTGGAGGAAAGCAGAAATTATAGATTGGTTATCTGTTAAGAATATAACTTTTGAGGATGACATGGTGAAAAGAGAATTATTGGATATTGTTAAAGTTCATAAGAATAAGTATATACGTCATGTTATTGACGAAATGGCAAAGAATCGGGGCATTGAAGTACTGCGTTTACCACCTTACCATTGTGAGCTGAATCCTATAGAGTTGGTTTGGGCTCAAGTAAAAGGTGACGTCGCTCGTAACAATACCACTTTTAAACTCGACGACGTGAAAAACTTCTGAAAATGCATTAAACAAAGTAACACCTGAAAGATGGAAGAACTGTGTATCTCATGTCGTTAAGGAAGAAGACAAATGTTGGCAACTGGATAATTTAGTAGAGATAACATTGGAGCCAATTATTATATCAGTAAACACACAAGACAGCGATTCTGATTCCGAAATGGAAATTTCAGACGAGGAAGAAAGTTAAATGACCAAGCGTAATGTGCCTGAAACAGTGTTCTACTCTCTAAACACCATTTATTGTAACCATGAGTGAGTATTGTCAGTTATTTTAAATATACCTATTTTACCTACTAATGTCTTGTTATTTAAATGAACATTTTTATGCCTGTTACTTTTATCTATTCATTTTGATAAGTTTCCATGACAACCACATAATTTTATAATTGAGCCAAATTTACTTTTTGATGCCTAAAAATCGGTCCCCGCAAATTAATTGTAATTGTAATAAATGTACTGACGATATCTGCATTACTATTTTATTTTATATTTATGTCATATATTATTTATATGTTATTTATTTTATTTGTATAGTAGATCACATTACAAATTTTACTTCTTACGTATTATATACCATTATTTTTGTATCTTGGTATAATACCCACATCTACGGCTATGATTCTCGTTTCGTCAGTACCTGGGCTGATGGCAACGTGTTTACACAGATTAAACTATTGTTCTCAGACCCTAGATGGGTCGATATGCTGCAAGAGCGGCACAATGATCGTATTTTGGTTAGAATTTATTGGTTTTACTTAACCGTAGAAGTACCGCTTTCACAAGAAAATAAAGAATTATTTCAAGCAATTATGATTTATTACTCCGCGCCAATAGTATACAGACTAGAAGTCATAAGGTTAATAGACGATCATATTAAAAAACTGGATATCAGAAAAATGCATCAACTGCAGCTGCAAATACAATTTTTATAGACGAATCTTTCGAGAAAAATTTAGATTATCTTTTGGAAGGCCAGAAATGGATACATGATGTCCTTGCAAAGAACAAGATTAAATCGAAGTCTTTAATGGATGTTGCAAAAAGGGTTGCTGTTGTTAAAAAGATAGTCCAACAAAGAAGAGCAATTTCACGAAAATTGAATCAATTCAAGAATTATGTCGACCCTATCCATCGTTTGAAGGAATATGTATTAACTACATGCAAAATGTATTTCTTCCCTCAATTCCTGTCCAGGACTCATTATAGTTATACCAGCTTATAGCAAACGCCTTTAATCATCCATAATTTAGAAACGGATGAGAATCGTACTTTTACATCTATCATGAAGGTTTGGGCAAAAAGAGCCAAACGAGATTTGCCATTTTATCGTGACGAGTAACTCCCGTGTGGTGTTTAGGCATATATGGCTATAACCGGTTTAATCAGAGATCGGTTTAGATGCGTTTATTTAATTTCAGTTACAGTCGTGATGGAATATTACATAAATCGACGAAAGTTGCGTAGGTCGTCGAATATAGTTAAAGCGTACTATGTAGAGTGTGAGCGATATGAGGCGTCGCTCGTATTACGTATCGCCGCGTGGATCCTTGGCCGATTAAACGTTTATGCACGCTGTCGTGCTGACCATTGGTCAGCGGCGTAAACTGGTCGATACCAATTAAGTGTCGAATTGAACTGACTTAAACTTAACTACTTAACTTAACTAAATTGTCCATCGATCTTACTTCATTTTAAATGCGTTAAGTAGGTTGTTTGTTTCGTCTACAAGGCCGTGAAAAATAAATATCTTCCTCGTGTGTCAGCGTTTGTTAATTGCATTTTGTACTCCCTGCTTGGGAAATGACATTTGATATAAGTATGTAGCCAATCAGAAAGCTATTCTTCTCGCATCTGTTCGGAAAAAATTACAAAAATACTGGCATTCACAGACATTGAAATAATAACATCGTAATCCAAATATAATTTTTAGTTGTTAAAAACCATTTTTCCAATGTTTTTATTAATGAAAACAAGAAGTAACCTTGAACAAATTTATAGTGCTGTCTATCCATTATATAAATGACTACAACTAAAACGTCAACTCATAGCACTCTACATTTTGTATCATGCTAACTATATTAAAATTTGACATTAATATTTTTAACGGAATATTTGCTCGATACAAAAATATTGTATTAAACCTCTTGCGCGTTATTAAAGCACTCGCTCACTTCTGTTCGCTCGATACTTTAAATGCGCTCATAGGGAAAAGTTATTCCCGAACTTGATTCGTAAATAACTATTGTTTTGCTGAGTGTGTTTTCCGCATTCGATTGTTACTTCGTGCGGATGGCGATTACGCTGGGGTTAAAGACAACAACCCCATACCCAATACTTTTTCCGACGGATGTGTCGGACAAAATAAAATCATTGTGCCATAAAGATATGTTGGGCGCTAGTATATTTTGCACGTTTTATGACTGTTAACCAGTATTTTCCTATAAAGGGGATTCATTCATGCCACATCGGTGTGGTGAAAAAGATGATGAGAAAGTTTTCTTCAGAATTTCAACTTTTATGCAATTCCTTTGCTCGCAACTAAATTGATGGTCTCATTGAACATGAATTTAAACTCAACACATTTACACAAATCACATATTTTCCCGATGAAGTACGAATTAGTGACAAAACAATGATTCCATCAAGAAATTTGAAGAAACGGAGAAGCTAAAGAAGTTGAATATTAAACAAAAATCATGTACCCATTGAAATAAGTTATTGATAAAATAAAAATTAATTACTAAAAATTCTGGTTAAATAAACGTATAGATATTTTAGAAACCCACATGTCAATCGTCAATTTGTGCTTTTATTGATGCAGCAGAAATTGTATATTTAAATTTGTGCGAAATTTATAACATATTCACATACCTTCACAAACCCTGAAAGTATACTCCCAATTGTATGGTACGATTTTGCATGAAACAGTTTTTCGTGTTTCTCAAAACTATCATTTGTAGACATGTGGGGTTTCTAAAATAGTGATTAAACTGTGCTACCGGATGTAGATTAAATTAAAGCAAGTTTTTGTACTTAACTTCTATTTTAATTTAAAATTCAGTAAACAATAATACTTTTTTGTAACAGAGTTCAATTATTGAGGTGAATATACAACACATTGCTTTTAATAGTTGAATAATTTTATTCGAATTACAACACGAAATTAAAATTAAAACAATAAGCATAAAATGCAAACAATCAAAATACAATTAAACACAACCCGTAAGCTGTTCTCGATTATTACATTCGTTTGAAAATTAAAAACGCTCACTTTATTACCATCTATTCTATTAAATAGATAGCTTTGGATAAAAAACCAATTACGAAACATTAAGAATGCGTACATTGTTTTAAATAAACAAAAACGTTTCAAATTAAAATATCATTTTTTCTCCAACTCAACCAAATATTATAAATGAGCGCAAGCACGTAACAACGTAATAATGGCTATATTATATAAAAATAGCTTTGTGATTACATATAAATACCATAAAGGAAAATGAATATAGAAAACTCAAACTTTTCACATGGAAAGTGTATTGTAATTTTCCGTTTTATTCATATGTAAATTGTATAAAGTTATTTCACGGACAAAAGAATATTTAGCAGCCCAATTTAGAAATTTTGCAAATATTTTCACGTTGAACAATGTTATTTTAAAGAATTTTACTCACCAAAAGCTTGACACTGTATAATTTTCGTAATTTCTATTCGAACTATGCTGCTTGTTGATGGAGACGTAGTAAATCTGGGAGCTTGTAGATTTTCTGCAAAAATCAATATTCATTACATAACCAATAATCTGATTAAGAATTTATTAGAATATTATATTGTTATACGAATTGATTTATATGCATGTTTTAAGATTGGTATTGATAAAGAAATAAAATTTTGATTTTACGTATTCTCATACATATTAATAACCAATAGTAAACTCCTTTGCAAGGCTGTTTAAATAACAGCGTGTTTCGGAATTAAAATAAAAAGCTAATGTTACGTTATCGCCGTATTTAATAACAATTTTATTGTTTGCGAACAAAGCAACGGATATCGTGGTAAAACAAAAAAAGCGAATTCCAATTTTCGTCTAGTTTACTGTTATTGAGTTAATAAAAACGTTAAAAACATTGAAATCGATAATTAAATTTCAAGTTGTTTTTAAGTTTAATCGAGTTAATTTTAATATGCATAATTTAAGTTATTGTGAAAATAAGATAATAGCAATTATAATTAGTCGCTGAAAATGAATAAAAATTATTCTTTCGTTGAGAAATTAACGTCACGAATTGCCTCATAAAAACGGTAGAGGTAAAAATTAAATGTTTGCAAGAAAAAATATAATTCAAAATAAAAGTTACAATAAATGAACCAACTGGCTGCCACCAACTGACCTCTGCCCGGCCAGTTGGCCGCAACTCAACTAGCTACCGGACCCATTGTGTTCGATTTACAAGATCGTACCAACAATCAGGCTGAAGTAGCATACTAGTAAATCAAACTAAGTGTAGATCATCCTACAATATGGAATAGGTATAGTGTATATGGGCGATAAACATTGTAAAATATCCAAATTGTAATTACTTGTTGTTCTTTAAAGGAATATTTAAGAAATACAAATTAATTTCTACATACATTTTCAGTTGACCCATTTGACTAGTATTAGTAGATTTAAAAGCGTTCTGTATTGAAACAATAGATATCGTTTAAAATGAAAATCCTAACTTTTTAGGATCACTCCCTAGTTAAATTTTGTCCAGACTGTCAGTTGTCTTGCGACCAGTTGACTGGGACTTCAACGGCGCCGAACAGTGAATGTTGCCAGATAATTTAAGAGAAAGTAGCAACAAACTTGTATTATCTATAAACAATGATCGAATTTACCTCAGACAACGCAATCGTAATTTATTTAAAATTTAATTTACCTAGTGAAAAAGTTTATAGACTTGTTTCCACTTCGTAGGTATAATTTGGATGTATGTATCTGTCGGCTGTGTTTTAACCTACAACCAAGTTTTTGAATAACTGCTGAATATACAACTCTTTAAGATAACCATGCGGCGATTGACAATTCGCTTAAAATCTAATGATCATCCTGTATTGATTGTAGGACTGATAGAGAGATGACATTCTTCAGCATCAAAAAACAGGCACAATTTAGAACGTACAATGGCCAGATCAGTAAGAGCTCCTAATCAAAAAAAATTATTCAAGAAGATTTTACTTTTGAAGAAATAAAAAAAGTTATTCCACTACCTTGTTTAATTCTACGAATGTTGTGGATCTAATTTTCTTAATCAGTACGGGTTATCCGCTCGTGTTCTAGACTAAAAAAATAATTTGAAGAACATCGCTAGATGTCCGATACAGTTTACAAATCATGTAGTGTAAATTATGTGACGTCATCTTCCCCACGCAGTTCCAACTTCATTAACACGAAACATTTCCATACTTATTTTCGACATGGTCCCCTATATAACAGGCCGATCCGGGTTTTAACAATTGTGGGCAAGTGGTATAACTTCCCTACAACAAACATTTGCCATTAGAAAGACTAGGGTTCAATCCCCGCAAAAGTCATCTGGTCTGTCGTAAGTTTTTCAGAGGTTTTCTCGCGCTAATCCACTAAGAAATAAGCGAATGCTGGGCCAGTGACTTTCTCTGTTCCTCATCCACTCGATAATTTATCAAATAACAGAGGCCTTAGTAGGCTGATCATCAAGTTAAAAGTGAGGTTGTGTGTTATTAGCAAATATTACGGGTTGGTACACCAAAAGGGTAAACACCAAAATTTTGAGACTGTTTCGGTTAGCCACACCGTTCTACAAGTAATCTAGAAACGCCGTTTGGATAATTAATATTTTTGTACGCAAAGATGGTACATCGCGTAACCTAACAACGGCGCGTTAAAGTGTTAAAAGATTAGTTCAGAAATACATTTACAAGTGCGAGTAAAGTGTACACGCCGATTGGAACGCTGAGGTCTGCAATACCGACCATCGCAAAAACGTTTGTAGACATACAACATGTTTTGTACCGAAAATTGTTGTCACATAAGTCGATTCTTCGATTATTATAACTTATAACCAACTCAGCGTTAGCAAAAATACAAAGTCGAAACGCCTGCTGTAAATTAAGAGATTAAACAATAGCAAACACCAAGAATCACTCGACAGCTGTTTATCCTTTTGAGACTCTTCAGAAGTGAGAAAATTCGAGTGTATTACTATTTAACAAAAAAATACGCGGCTGTCTACTTATTACTCACAGGGGGTCACATCATACACTACAAATGATTGTTGCGACATCTAGTAGCGCCTCGTGGTGTCGTAACACACCGAAAATAAATTTGCATTAAAGCAACTTTGTTGGCCGATGTGTAAGTAGTTGAATAAGTCAATTCTTCGATTTTTATAATCGTCTGCTATAAGTTCGCAAAAGATCGTACAATAGCAAACAAACACCGAGAACAACTTCACAGCTGTCTTGCCCTTTTGGGCTCTTCAGGAGTGTGAGAACTCGAGTGTAAGTTCACAATTGTACAAATTCGCGGCTATCGACAGAGTTGTTTTAATGTACATTAATTTTCTAACGTGATACAATAGCACGACGCAAAACTATAGTCCTAACATTTATTTCCAGGAAAAACTTCAATACGAAAAAACCTTACATACATTTAAAAAAAAAATGTTAGCATATTATACGAAAATACTTCGAACAACAATCTAAAACTTTAAAATTTATTTTTTTTAAATAACGTTGCTCTTAACTCCGCAGTGGAGGTTTAAATAAGAAAACACTGCCTTTTAGTGCAGGATTGTCTAACGTTTCGCCCCTTACAAATGGGGGCTTCTTCGGAGGCTAAACTGTCAATTAGGCAACGTTGTCGATTAAAAATAGAAACATAAACACGTCATGAAAATTGTCGTTTTTTTTGTTTTAAAATTTTGGATAAGTTTTCAGAGACACTTTTTGAGTCGATCAAACAGAGCGTTTCGCCACGATTTTTACATGCAACCGTAATGGTCCAATATTCGATTCACTCCAAAAATCAATAAAAAATGACAAAACGCCACCAATTGAGAATAAAATACAAGAATAAAAAATTTAAATAACATAAAAGAACTAAATCATTTAAAAGTTGATAAACCATCAAATATTTCAAAATTTTATGAAATTCGGAAAAAGTAAGATAGTCAATATTAAAATAAAACATAGGTTATAGGTCTCAAAATATTATTTCGAGCAACTTTCTTAATGACTATTTCTGATATCTTTACAAAAAAACCCATGTTTGAATATTTTAATATTAACATGTCATAATTGACATGTACTAAGAACCCCTTCACCACTGCCAAGAGGTGTTATTTTGGTTTTAAACCAAGCAAAACTAACCCTTATGATCTCTAAGGTATATTAATAATAAAAATTACTCCTGCCACTTTTTGCATCAACGAATTAGAGCGTTGAGACAGGATCGGCATAACTATACATTACTAACACGATAATATTACTAATATTTAAATCAGATTAATAGTAAACCTAGATTGAACATCTTATTATCAAGTACTCCATTTTCTAAAACAGGTGACACAACCCGAACATAGAGGCAACAATAAGAACAAGTAGATGCCACAAATAATTACATTTTACAAACCATATAAAGAAGGGTCAAACATGTAAAATCGAATATAAATGTTAAAAATAAAATATAATTAAACGCTTACGCGTGCATTCAATACGCGATTTCAAATAAATTCGAACATTGTTTTGCAATTAAACCAATTCAATTATATAAAGAATGGAAGTGTTGCGTGTGGACTTGCGTTTACAAAAACAGTCGATACCAATACGGAAACCGATGTATATATTAGATGCATTTTCTAATTGGTAGTATATCTGTCACTCTACATAAATATAAATCTAAACTAAACTAGTTGTAACTGCATTAGTTAATTGCTTACGCAGAAAACGGAAGTATTATGTCATAAATTGTTCAATTTATGCAAACTATGCATGCATTGTCCGAATATAATAAAACATTAAAATACTTTAAATTAGTAATACTTTCTCAATCTCAAGCATAAGAACAAGGAATCGATTATACAATTAACGTTAAAATTTGAATTGCTAAGCAAAGTAAACTAGCCAAAAAAATTTGGGCGACAAGTAAAAGCGACCTTAGCTTTGATGTAATAGTAATTATCGAGATTATTCTACTTTTTTTTTTTTCTAAAAGAACATACCTACACTCAAATGAAGTTGAAAATTTTAAATCAAAAGTTTTCAATTAAAGAATTTGGATTTATTTTAAAACAAACCAGCAGAGCTTTTCATTTTAACTTTTCGTAATACGAGAACTTTTGAATTGCGATTTAAAATAGCATTAATTTTAATTATTGGATCGCTCACATTGAATGTTGTTTACGTTTAAAAATTAAGCTAATGAGGTTGAACAATGGAATCCATTAGACTTTTTGTCAAGAAAAGAATCACACCCACAAAGTCGGTAGTTACTAACAAAAATTATATCAATAAATACTATAGTTTGTAAGAACTAATAGTAGACTAATAGATTTGAATATACCGGGTGATCCAGGGATGTGTAATTGGCCCTCATTTTTTTACTATTGAAGATATCGGCATGAGGTTTTCAACACTTATTCTAAAAATATTTTGATTATATACAGGATGTTCCTATACAAAGTGGTACCCCAAAGTTGGAATTTTAATAAATAGTCGAATTTTTATCCACATACGCCCACACTATGCAGGGTGTGGTGAAACTCTTTTTATAAATAGAACACCCTGTTTATAATTCAGTTAAATATTTCATAAACTTTCAACTGATGTGCAGTTTGAATGATGAAAAAAACTATTTCATTTTAAAGAACTTCAATTGTGCAAGTACGCTGCTGTAGATGATTTTTTCTTGACATGAAACATAGAATAAACTGCAGCATTTCGATGAATAAGTCGAGACATGATAAATAGAGTAAAGTTGTGCCTTTAAGGCATTTTTTTCTCCATACAACAACGAAAGAAAAATTATACAGTTGTATTATAAACTTTATGAGAAAAATAGTATTGAGTAATTAAATGCCCCTTATATTATTTTACTATTGGGACAAGTTAACCACATCAACAATTGAAATTATACATTTAGAAGTGTCAAATAATAACTAAAGCTATTTGAGTCGACAATTTGTTTTCTAAAAAATGATAAAAGATTAACTAGTTTCGACGGAATTGGAAGTTATCTTCGGAAAATACATAGTTTTTTGAGCAAAAATTTTTGGTTAAAACATTAAATAAATTATTTTTAAATTATCTTCTTTCATATAACCTTTAACAATACATTTTACGATGGATCCGTTTTTCATTACAAAAATTTATTATTTTCTAATTGAATTTTGGCATAGCATCTAAAACTATAAACTGGCGAGTGTCCCTTGAGGAAAACCTTACCCAACATCAAAACATCTACTACGAGGTCACAATAACGAAACCCACTATGATAACTCCTCCCAGAAAAAGACCACCGACTTTTCGGTACGATGAAACGGCCATAAACCATATCATTGAGCACGTTAAAGACTCTCTGAGTTATCAAAACGCAGTACTTAACACACCTCCAGAAACATTACTCATTGATGCCATAATAGCGGCATGCTCGAAGTACCTTAAATCTTCTAAACCCAACAACACATTTGCAAAACGATCTGTCTATTGGTGGAACAAAGACATTGAAAACGCCAGAAAGGAATGCACATCGTCAAGAAGAATACTACTAAGAATCAACAAGAAACAAAATTCTATACTCTTTGAAGAAGCACATGAGAAATACGTGACCTCTAAATCTAAACTCAAAATACTTATTAAACAAAGTAAATCTGAATCATGGAAACAAATCTGTAACGAAGTAGAACACGACATTTGGGGGAGAGGATATAAAATTGTCACCCCAAAACTTACAACCTTACCGGAGATAAATTTCAATACCCACGAGGCGCTTAAAGTGGCAAAATCGCTTTTTCCTCTTAGACCAGTGACAATCTGGACGAGAATTACTGGTGAAAGCCCTATTCCTTCTCTTACTTGTCCTGAAATAACCCTAGCTGCTATTAACATCAGATCAAAAGCACCAGGACCTGACGGAATCCCACCAGAAATCATCAAGAATCTTGCAATAAAAACACCTGAGACTATTCTTCCGATATTAGACAAACTACTGCAAGAACAAAGGTTTCCAAATCCTTGGAAAATTGCCAACTTGGTATTAATCGAGAAGAAATCCGAAAATGCCGAAACTAAAGCTTACCGACCTATCAGTCTTATAGATGCGACAGCAAAACTGTACGAAAGAATACTCAACAAGAGACTGATTGATGACCTGAACACTAAAGGTGGAATGTCTGACAGGCAATTTAGATTCCGGAAAGGACGCTCGACGGTAGATGCCATTAAAAAATTCTCGACATCACTAATAAAGTCAAGCGGGCAAAAGTACCCAACTTCGTCATATTAATCACCTTGGACATCAAAAATGCATTTAATGAATTGCCGTGGCCAAGTATAGTTAATGCCATGGTCACGAAAAAGTTGAAAGCTACCTAGTTGAAATAATTAAAAGTTACCTGACAAACCGGCATCTCTCTATAAATAATGAAAAAACTCAAAACCACTAGCGGAGTCCCACAAGGGATCTATACTGGGCCCCACCCTGTGGAATATTGTCTATGACGATGTGCTAAACATTAAACTCCCCCCAGGATCAACAACGGTCGCTTTTGCGGACGATCTGGCCCTGCTTGTCTGGGACACAAACAGAGAAAGCATTGAAAATAAAGCCAACGTGGCGATTAAATGGATTAAAAGACGACTAGAACTCATTGGTCTTAGATTCGCCATACATAAGTGCGAAGCCCTTATTTTAGCTGGCAGATACAAATTTAAAGAAGTGAATGTCAAGATCGGAGGAACGACAATAATAAACTCTAAAGTCATAAAGTATCTCGGTTGTCATATCGGCCACAATGCAAAATTAGGAACACATATCACTAATACAATCAAAAAGCGGAAAAACTTGTATCTGCACTAAAACGCCTCTTCATAAAGCATGACTTAATTAAAGCAAGTAGAAGGAAAATACTACTCCAGGTAGCAACTCCGTAATGCTCTACGCCTCACCCATCTGGGCCGACTGGCTAAACATCAAAATATAAAAATATGGTTGACAAATTCAAAGAAAAAATCGCAATTAACGTCTCACAAGCATATAGAACATCTTCCACCGAGGCCTTGTTTGTGATCAGCTCCACCATCCCCCCTAAGGTATCTCGCGTTCGAATGATCCTACGCACCATCTGCTAACGCAACTGCGGCAAAACACATCAGAAGAATGGAAACAATCAAAAAATGGGAAGAAGATTGGAAGAAATTGCATAATACTGCACAGTGGACTAAACGCCTTATTCCACTGGTGACCCCATGGATTGGTAGGAAACACGGTGAAATTGGATACCACTTAACTCAACTTCTCACTGGTCATGGCTGTTTCAACAGCTATCTCTACCGCTTTAAGATCAAAACTTCGTCGGCTTGTGATTACTGCTCAGACTATAACGACACGGCTGAACACACTTTTTTATTTGTCCTAATTGAAACCGCAGAGAGACATTGCCGAAGACCAATATAAGGCCAAATTAACTCCCGATAATATTATCGATTACATGTTATCCTCTCCCGTGGGTTGGAGTACAATAGAAAAGATGGTTTACAGCATCCTAAGTAAAAACAAGCAAATGAAGGATGAGAGGTATACTTAGAACAGCATACGAACACAACGCCTAATTTGACTGACAACTAACATCACCGTACACCTGAACGATAGGCATCACGCAGTACATCTTAAAATTTTATCGACATCCCATTACAATAAACACACTTTAAAATCTCATTATCTCTATTTCGACATCGCCCACATTAATACAACTTATAGCTAAGTTAAAAACAGCAAGCTACATTTATATAGTGTACATAAAAAAACAAAAAATCCTTTTCAAATCTAAAAGGGTCTTGACCATAAGTACCTAAGGTCATTTGAACCACATATCTCAAGAACACCCTGAATCCTTGAGTGCACCTACAAGAACGTAGAACATAAAATCGACGTGTCGAAGAATCTAGCCTTACACAACCACTCATTTAACATCTGTAACACATATGCACAAATCACCTAATTCTTTGACTGTAGACATAATCGTACTTTGTTAACATTGTTAATTACTTGTATGTGTGAATTAAAACCTGTATGACGAGGCCATGTCCCGGCGAAGAATACCGAAAGGTGATACCACGGGCATGGCTGACCGGGAAAGGGCCACTTGAGCCTGTCAATGAGGCAGGCCAACGCCCGGGAAAAAAAATTGAATTTTGGTAAAGAAGGAAATTTGAGTGTAATTATAATCTACGACAAGTCCAAAGAGTTAACGAAGAGTGATTCTAAGATCAGGTAAAATGTAATTTTCAATGTTATATAGCGAAAGAAATGTCTTACAAAAAATCCATCAAACAATATAGAGGGGTCATTTAAAACAAAAGTTGGCTATCGTAACTTTGGCATACGTTAATATAATTCTGTAGCTCATCCAATGTGATTTATATATTTATAAATATATATGGTTTACAGTATTTTTTCACACGGTATAAATACTTTTCTTCGCGATCATTAGCGGAATATAGTAATTCTGAAATCATTTTTAACAATAGAAAGAAAAAATTCTCGCCCTTGATATAGAATATTTATTCTAAAACACTTGCTTCTTATGGGTTTTGCGTGTATTTTCATTCAGTAACTAGTATTTAGATGTTTTGAGACAAGTATTAATGTAAATTTTATAAAATGAATGAAAATCGAGAAAATCAGATATGTTCGTAGAGAAAACACGGTCTGTTACTGATTAGAATGAAAATTCGATTTGCTTCGATTTCCACTGTATCGAATTTTTATTGTAACCTTGTTACAGAATCTAGTATTATATAGACTCACAATTATTATAGAATTGTTATAGAACAATGACAAGTAACCAAGTAGATAAAATCCAAACATTAAATTAAAAACAATAAAAAAATATTAAAAATTTAGAACATTTGTATAAAGAGTCCTGCAATAGTACGTCTATCTTTGATAACACGGATCCAATGCTAGATAGCCATTTAAAACTTTGAGGTTGTAACATATTAAAAATCCAGCATCTTTTAAAATTGTTTACGTATATACAGGATGTTGCAAAAGAGTGGCGTAGTAAAACTTGATTTTGTTAAATACAACACTCGATACATTTTTACATTATTTAATAGACGTGACTGTTTTCTATTCATATCCATAATATTAAAGTGGCATGTTTGTCTTCTTTGGACTTACAACTGTTTTTGTCAAAAAATGTAATTACATACTTCAAATAAAAAATCACTACGCCCGAACGCTTTGAAATTTAACAATAAAACTTTTGTGAGTTGAAGGATGTTAGAGATGTTATCACTAAATTGTTTTATCCATAGGTATACAGAGTGTCCAAGTATCAAAGATTCAACTTTGTCAACTTTGAAATTACTTTTCAGAATTTTCAAATAGAACACCCTGTATATTTTAGGTTTTCTATACCTACCTCTATTGGTTTCGACACTAATCGAGAATATTCAAAATTGTAACATTTTTAATAATCTTATTGATAATCGAGTTACCGGATCATGAGATATAAAACAAATGGCACTAACCACGTTAATTATTATATTATCAAAAGTGCATTCAAAAGCGTACATACTTCTGAAAATGAATTACTCAAAACACGAATTGGTCGATATGGTTCTCATACTAGGCGAAGCAGAAAGGAATACTTTTTTAGCAAGTAGAATTTATAGTCAAAGATATCCAAACAGAAGACATCCAGAAAAGAGAGTTTTTGAAAAGTAATGACTTATTGAAACAGGAAATGTCGGTTACACAAAATCCTAAGGAAGCAAAAGAGCAACAAATGAAGAAAATGAATTAAACGTTCTATTGGCAGTTACTGAAAATCCAAACATAAGTCAAGGAGATGTAAGTGTAAGCACAAATGTAAGTGAACGATCTGTTCAACGGATATTAAAGAAACATCATTTGCATCCTTTCCATATTAAGTTACATCAGGCACTTGCAGAAGGAGATTTTGAAATACGTGTTCGGTTCTGTAATTGGGCTTATGTTTATGTTTTTTTAAGTTTTATTCTCTGATGAGGCCACTTTTCACAACAATGGATTGGTAAATAAACATAATTTCCATTATTATTCAGATGTCAATCCAAAAGTAGATCACCAAAACCGTTGGAGTGTTAATGTTTGGGAAGGCATTCTCGGCGAGTATGTTGTGGGACCTTATTTTTTTGCAAATAATTTAAATGGAGTAATGTTCTCCTGAAATCCTAGAAGAAATGTGGCGCAGCACGACAGAGCACCTCCACACAATTCTATTGTTGCACGAGATTATCTCAATAACACATACCCCGAGAGATGGTTGGGAAAAATGGTCCTGTTACATTGCCACCTAGATCTCCGGACCTGACACATTTGGATTTTTAATTATGAGGACGTGTAAAGGAAATTGTTTATGCTGAAGCAACAATAACGGTAGAAGACATGAAACAAAGAATAATTAACGCTTTTAGAAGCATAACATCTGGAGAATTAAGGCGAGTTCAGACAGCGTTCATAAGCATAGTCAACCTTTGTTTACAACAAGAAGGAGACATTTTTGAACATTTAGTGCTTTAGGTGTTTATTTGCGTTCTTAAACTCTGTAATTGTGATTGTTTATTATTACTTTGAGTTTAGTTTTAATTTTTAAATACATTTGCCCAGTTTTGTACCAGTCTTATTTGCTAGTGTTTATCATTTCTCGTTGTCAAATAAATGTTATTAACAGGAACCCCTTTCTTTCAAGAGAAGAACACGTTACAATTTTAAATATTCTCAATTATTGTAAAAACCGATAGAGATAGGTATAAGAAACTTAAATATGGATCAACAAAGAATTGAATTCTGCATCACATCCAGTAAAAATATACAGGATGTTCCATTTAAAAAATTGTGAAAAGTAATTTCAAAGTTGATAAAGTTAAAGTTTTGACTCTTGGACACTCTGTATATCTATTGCTAAAAACAATTTAATGATAACTTCATTAAATTTACACAAAAAAGTTTTATTGTTAAATTTCAAAGCGTTCGGGCGTAGTGAATTTTATATTTGAAGTATGTAATTACATTTTTTTTGACAAAAACAGTTGTAACTCCAAAGAAGACAAATTGATATTCTGGATATGAATAGAAGACAATCAGGTCTATTAAATAATGTAAAAATATACAGAGTGTTTCATTTAACAAAATCAAGTTATATTACGCCATCCTTTTTGCAACATTCTGTATACATGTAGACTACTTATTAGTGTTTTCTTACAGTTTTCTTATGTTTGCGTAAAGATGAAAAAGTGTTAACAATATTTTAATACTATATTGTGCGACAAGAACATAAAGTAACATTTGTCTCACGAGCGTGAGCTCGTGCTTCACACTATATTTAGATAAAAATTTATTTTTCAAATAATTTCTTTGGTTTATTACTTGATTTTATGTTTGAATTTTGATCATTCTTATTATATCGATTATTATGTAAGATAGGATCAAGAAAAATGAAAGTAACAATTTTCTCATGAGTGTGAACATTTAATTTCCCACGAGTTGCAGACTATACTTTAATGCATATTTATTTTCAAACTGATAAAAATAATGATAAGAAATTAAAATACGCATATCAAACTTACAACTTTTTGACGTTTAAAATAACTGTCAAAAGCCAACGTTGTTTTAAATTTTGTTTATCCCCCATTTAAAATAGAAACGAAATATAGTTGTTTGAAATTTAATCAAATACCACTTTTATTTGTTTGTTAATTTAAGTATGCATTATAAATTAACAAAAATGAAATTAATTTAATTAAATTAAAAAGGTGAAATTTTGATAACAGTATATTTTTATTAAGAATTTAAATGAATAATCACATTTGTAAGTAAAATATTTCATTTTACATCACAAACGAGCACCTACAAAACGTTCATGTATGTATTCGTTAATGATATTTAATTACAACACCGCTTCGTTTACAGTTTTCTTTTTCTATTTAAATTTAAACTACAGTCTTTAAAACTCCATTCATAAACTTTCCTTAATAAAACAATTCATTCCAATGCATCAACATTAATTGTTATTTCGAGTTATCTAATCTATGTTCTTAATCTCATGCTTAAGTTGTATACAAAAAAAAAACAATCGTCTATATTTGTTGAAAATATATTGACAATCATCGTATCCTGAAGAGAATTCATTCAAGGATTAAATTTCCTCAGTCATTGTTAAATTTTTGGGCCAAAGCGTGTTTATAATCAAAATTTAGGTATACACATTATCGCTCTTAATAAAACATTATCAGTTTGCGTGACTAGTCAAAAGAAAAAATCAGCATTTTTCGCACAATTTCAGCATTAAGGTCAACCTACCTATTCATAAATATAGGTTTTTTTTTCAATGTCCATACGAAACCGTACAAACCTTTTGAATTATTAATGTATTTGGGATGTATGTATAAAAACGACTTTCTGAATTTCATAACTGAGAGACAATTATTCATTTAAAAAATTTTTTTTTTTTGAGAACATAATTAATGGAAGTGAAAATTTCATTTTCACGGGTAATCTACCATTGATCGGTCTAAACACAAAAATGCGTACTTCTCCTCTTCGATAAATAAAACTTTTGTCAGCTTTTGTTGTATAAAACATTATTGTTCTTTTAATAAACCATTTACCTAAATGTTTTAAAGTTGAGAATTTTTTGTTTGTATTATTTTTGTTTTACTTTGTTATTACATGTCTAGATTTTGGTCGATATAAGTTTTTATCACAGCCTTTGAAAGTTTAAATTTACGATTTAAAAAACAATATTTTAAAGGAAACATGATTGTATAATGATGAACCATAAACCAACTGTAATCTATTAAACAATCCTCAGACCTAAATAATTATTTGAAACATAAATCCAACAAAAAAATGTTCTTTTTTCTGTTTTGACAACTACACTTCGTTCTTTTACGAAAGAAAACAATAAATTTTATTGTAGAAAAATAGTTACTCTATTATAACATTCACAGCTTGTACTAATAAATCAGTTTCTGCTTCTTTAAAGTAGCATTTTTTTCGATATCCCACTTAAAACCTGTCAAATGTGTTTATTTGTCTCTTTTGTAAAGTAATGTAGTATAGGTCAGATCTCCAAAGTCATGTCGCAAAGAGGAATTTCAATTTCAAATACATATATTGTAGAAAACACAGAAGTAAGATAGACGGAAGAAAACAAGCGTTTCACGCGTTTCATATTGTGTACATACTAATAAACGTGTAATTGCGTATAGAAAGTGAGAGTAATGCTTTGAAAAGAACCATTCAAATAAAAATGTAGATAGTGTATAACTAAATTACAAATAACTTTAATTTAAAAAAAAATTTGTCTATATTCAAAAAATAGGAAAATCTATGTAGTTAAAGACTTCAACCGATTATTTCCAAAATCTTATAAATAAACATATCAAGTTTCATCAAAATCGAACTTTATTCGTATTGTTGGTTGTAGTTTATTTAAATATTACATGTTAAGGAGGGAACAGACTAAGCAAACTTTGTTGAACAACACAACACACTAGTTCGCTCAGTGTGTATGTGTTTCTCAACAGTTGCGCCGCTGTTGCACTATGTTTCTCTTCCAATGCGGTACTTCCAAGAATATGTTGTTCAACAGTGTGTCAACATTTTCGCCAGTGTGTACGCGATAATTCAACATTCAGTTTAGCTTTTAAACATTATTTGCCCTTCCACCCCTAATTCGTTGTCGTTTCTGTTAGAATACATACTTTTTTTGTCACCGCAGCCGCTTTCTACATCTTGATTTTTTCATTTTTATTAAAGTGAATGCACCCTGAGCGATTAAAGCATCCTCTTAGTCAATCATTTTGGCAACTATTGAACGAACACTAATGTATTCGAAGTTAGTTAACTTCTAGCAACACAACTGACCCACTGTTGCACAACTGCTGTTTAACAATGTTAGTTAGTCTATTCCCACCTTTACGGTTTCTTGGTGAGCGTAGAAAACTATTGTACATAATTCGAGCAGACAACATTTTTCATTCTTCTACGATTTCTTGCACTTCTGCGTGTTGATATTGCCAGTCACAGATGTTCTTAAATACATTGCTTTTGTAATTATCTTCCTTTTGTTTATGAGCTCTTGCCATTTTTAGTTTTTGAATTATTTCTCGATACTTGTCATTGTAATGAGAGTATGGGTTTTCCGTATTACCTTTCTACATGTACTTATTTTATTATTGTTTCTATTTAATAAGTGGTTGAAATACTATCTCCATATTCCTTTTCCACTTTCACTGTTAGTATTTCATCTTTGCCTTGAATATGTTTTAATTCTCATGAATTTTTGATATGTTTTTTTCTTTATTCACAAACTCTTTGTTTTTATTCTGTGATGTTTATATTTCTGTCTATCTTCCAAGGCTCTTTGTTATTCCTTCTCAGCATTTTTTATCAAATACGGTTTTTTCGTTTGTGTTAATCTCTGGTCCACACCTTCTTTTTGTGCCCTTTTTTTAGATTTGTTGCTATCAACACAATCCTTTTATATACATTTTTTATTTTTCGTTTTTAATGATGTCCTTATTTTTGCGCTCATTACAGTTGTTATAGAAAAAAATTATTTCAAGTTTCGAAAATTTTAAATATCTGCTCTGCTACTACTAATTAAAAAATTAAATTTGTAAGTTCGCAAATGAATATTTACCATGGGACATTTGAAAAAAATCTAAAATCTATTTATTTTTATATAAAGTATTGAATATGTGAGTCTGTTTAGGATCAAGCAAATCAATTCGTCAAAACTAGGGTTTCGTGGAATGCATACCTCTACAGAATGTGATTTACGTTTCGTGAGTACTGCACATATACCACTCGCATGAAAAAGCCATTTACAGCTCTTAACAACTACTATACATCGTGACATGAAGACGTATAACGAACTTTGTCGAAGTATTATCACGAAAATAATGAAAAATACCAAAAATAATAGAATTAGTGCAGTAAATTTAGATATATTTTTGACAAAAATAATAGTAGGATACCACCTACGTCATGTAATTGTAAATAGTATAAAGTACTTTGTATTCATGTTCTATACCAAAATGAATTGTCATTATATAATTAATTAACATTTAAATGCAAAGAAACGTGTTTTTTCTCAACTATTTTTTCCTGAGTGAAAAGTAATGAACCAATGTTAATGGTGTAAAAGAAAAGTTGTAGAAGATAAGAATATAAATAAAATGAGCACCAATTCGACTCGATCAGGTAATAACGTTCCGAGAAAAATCGCAAAAGCAAAATATTTGAGTTTTTCTTTTAAAATTTGTAGATACGTTATTTTTTAGATGTAGGATAAATCTTTCAGGAAATAGGAGGTAATGATAAGTACTTAGTGTGTACCAAACCCTGTAATTGTCGAGCAATTAGTTTATGCACAATTGAGATTTAAATTTTTAAAGCAATATATTCAATCGAGGCTGAATGCTTGTGTGGTCGTCCGATTGTCAGAAATAAAAAAATTCTCATTTTCGATTAAACTGAAAATGACCGAATGCGAGAAAACGGAGAAGTAGTGGAAGTATCTCGTCCACAGAGCGTTTATATAAATCGCGATCCCTCAAACGGTGGTAGCGGTCGGGTAACCCCACTACTCCGCTGTTTTCTCACACTCGGTCATTTTCAGTCATCTTTGCATGCATTTCTTGCGTATTAAATATAATTTTATCGAAAAATGAGAATATACGTTGTGTTCCTTTCTATTTCAACTTCACAATTTTTTTTTTATTTCTGACAGCACACGAGCATTCAACCGCGATTGAATATATTGCTTAAAAATTTAAATCGCAATTGTGCATTAACTAATTTCCCGACAATTGCAAGGTTTTGCACACACTAAGTAGGTATAATTACCTCCTATTTCCTGACATATTTATCCTACATCACAAAAAATGAGGGTTGAGGGAATTTTAAAAAGAAAAACCCAAATATTTAATTTTTCCGATTTTTCTGAAAGTTATTACCTGAATTGGTACTCATTTTATTCGTATTTTTACCTGCTATAACTTTTCTTTTACATCATTAACATTGGTTTATTACTTTTACTCAGGAAAAAAAGTTGAGAAAAACACGTTTCTTTTGCATATAAATGTTAATTAACTATATAATGACAATTCATTTTCCGTATAAAACATGAATATAAGGTACTTTATATTATTTAGAATTACATGGTGCAGGCGGTATCCTATTATTTTTGTCAAAAATTTACTGATTATTTGCTCTATCGACTGGGGCAAATAGTAACAATTTGGATGTGACATATTGTTAGGTTTCATAGGTCTAAGCATACACTAAATTACTAAGTTGAATATGTTTTGCTACGTAACACAATTTTGTTTTAATTCCATAGGCAAAAATTCCTCATTTTCATTTTGGCAATTTTAAATTGGTAAACGCTCACGTTCACCAAAAAGAAAAAGAAAACGCTTACGAATTTAATGAAATTGACCGACCTAACTTACGAATAAAAATGATATAAAAGCCGCTTTTAAATATATTTAACGCTTCGTTAAATCTTTAAAACCGTCATAATTTAATTATTCTGTTCAGTTCTGTGATAAAGGTAAAGTTAAATATTTATTTTTCTTTTACTGCACATATGTAGGACACGTTGCTTAATATACATACATATGAGCATATTTGCTTTTTCATGTTTTAAAACTCCATTACCATCAGAAGCAAGTTAATGCACAAGAAATAAATAAACATTTTCTAATTTTGTTTGAAACGCCATAAATTCGAGTATGAGCGTAAAAGTGCAGTTACAACTCGGTCTTAAAATGGAGATTATTTTTCAATCGTGATGTTGGTTTACTTAAGGGTTAGATTAATGTCAGACACTTTAACATAAACAATATACATATAACTCCAAATAGTATGTAACAACTGGATTATTGTAGCATATTGTATGATAAAATAATACCTAACATACATAGAGTGGATCTTGTTAGGTTCTGTAAACAATAGATACGTTCTAACTAACTTTTACGTTGCTCTATGACAAATAATGTATATGGATTAAAGCAAATAGATGTAACATTTGTCTACATCTATTTGCTTGTGTGTTTGAATGTTCATACAGTGAAAGTTATTTTAATTAATTAATTAATTAAATTTAACTCATATCCTCCATTGTACTATAACCAAATCGATGGATAGATTCTCTACAATTTTCATTAAAATGTGAAAAATGGGGACAAAATTAAAACTAATAATTTGTTGTGATTAAAATTCCGTTTTGGTGCAGTGAACTATTAATTGCTATTCTTTTTTTATACTATTGAATAATTTCATGCGCACATTGTTATTAAGGTAGTAATTGTATACCGATGATTGAATTTGGAATAGTTTAAAAAAGGGTTTTCAAAATAATCAGTATATAAAATTCTCTTTGTCGCAGTGTTTGTCCTCGAACTCCTCCAAAACGGCTCAACCGATTTTAATGAAGTTTTGTATACAGGGTTATCCAAAAGTATGGAAACCTGCTTATATCTTGAAAACCGCGAGGATTAGCGGTATGAAACTTTGGGGAAGTTTGTATGACATACTTCTGGACATTTTTTATTCTTTATAAAATTTTTGATACGATGTTCCAATTACGAGTAATTGATATCAACTTCTGATTTTCAAATGGCACCATACTAGTTGACTGGACATTTTTAGATTCTACATGAAATTCTGTTTGCAACGGTGAACATAAAAATTATTTAATATGATAAATGTTATTAACAATATGATATAAAAAGTTCAGTTTGACCGTCAACATGATTGCTTGTGGGCGGGTATCTGTCTCTGTAAGTCAGCCATGTCAAACTCAAAGTCACTGGTGGGCCAAAAGCATGAAGACCATATACTAGGTGGGCCGCAAAACCTAATCTTAAAGAAGACAAACTACTGAAAATCTTAACGAAAAAAGTACTATTATGTTAGAAGTATATTTATTAAATTTCCAATAAAAAGGACATTACAAAACTTACAAACATTAACTTCTTTTGCCAGATATTTGACATCTTTTGTCTTTAATTAGTTGTCTATTTGTGGCGTGAATTTATCGGCGGAAATAACTTTAAAACTGCGTCCAAGTGTGCGTCCGTCAATCGCGATCTTGCGGGAGACTTGTTTCCTTTCATCAAAGAAAATAATTGTTCACACTTATAGGTACTTCCAAACAATGACAGGATTTTACAGGCAAGTTTTCTCATTTCTTGGTATTGAAAAGGCAAGTACTTATAAAATTCGAATGTACCAACACTATCAAATTTTTCTTTTAAATGGGTTTGACACTGAATCTCAATCACTTCCATCTGCAAGTGAGGGGAACTTTATCAATATCGATAGTGAAAAGACCAGTAAATAAAGAAAATTGTTTTCTTGGGACTTAAAATCCTGAAAACGCTTTTCAAATTCTGACAGAAGGCTTCCCATTTTCTCTGTATACATTTTGTATGATATTGGGCCACTTGTACTTTCCTGATACGCCTTGCAAGTCGGAAAATGTGACAGATTATCCACCGCTAACTGTTTTTTCCACAGCATCATCTTACACTTGAAAGCTTTAACATGATCATGCATATCTGTTATAACTTGACGTGGTCCTCGCAATTTCGTATTTAAGTCCGACAAGTGTTTTGTGATGTCTACCATAAATGAAAGATCTTGTAAAAAGGTACGTCGGATAATAAGCTGACATCTTGTTCTTTCACTTCCATGAAAAGGCGTATTTCTTCTTTGAGTTTCCAAACCGATCGAGAACCATAGAACACGAAAGCCATCGCACTTCTGCATAATAAGGTAAACCAGTGTACTCACTTTCTAAATCACGTAAAACGCACAAAACTGTCGCTGATTCAAGCCACGTGACCTTATGAAGTTTATCATTTTTTCACTGACTTTAAAACGCTTTCCAACTTGATCACTTTTGAGCATAAAACTTCTTGGTGGATTATGCAATGAACATGATGAAAATCTGGTTTGTCACTGCCCGTTTCTCTGATATTCGTTTGTAATACTTTAATGAAGCCATTATTTACTCCAGTCATTGAAGGAGCTCCATCTGTTGCAACGGAATACAGTTTTGACAAATCTAAATTGTACTTTTGCAGAAGTCCATAAACAGCATTGAAAATATCCTCCCCAGTTGTTGTATCATGCAATGGTACTAATTCCATCAATTCTTCATAAACGTTGATATCTCTATCAACAGCACGAAGAAAAACAGCGAGTTGCGCCACACCACACACATCTGTACTTTCGTCACAGGCAATAGAAAATGCAATGAAAGAGTCTGATTTTGTTTTTATCTGTTTGCTTATATTGGCAGCCAACTCGGTAACTCTTTCAGCGACAGTATTCTGGGACAAGGATATATTTTGAAAAGCCTTCACGCTCCGGGACTTACAATTTCCGCGGCCTTTACAAGGCACTCTTTATAAATTCACCTTCAACAAATGGTTTTGAGTGTTTTGCGATCAACTCCGACAGTACGTAGCTCGCTTGAACGGCAGATTCATTTTCTTGCTTTGGACGTGTAAACATAAGCTGTTGATCTTTTAACCGTGATTTTAACTCTTTTAACTTTTCGTTTCTAATCATGCCTGTATACTTGTCAAACTTAGTTTTATGACTATCATAGTGACGTTTTATATTATATAATTTTGGGACACCGACTGTACTGTTACAAATCAAGCAAATAATTTTGTCTTTCACTTCACAGCAAAAACTCTAATTCCCACTTTTCTTGAAAGATACGATGCTCATCTCCAAGTTTCCTCTTACTTCCACTTGGTTTTGAAACAGACATGTTAAAACTTTACCCGAAATAAATAACAATAAGTACTGTTACGTGTTGTAACAATAAGTACGCAACTAAACTCGCAATTCTATCGCAACTGACTCATAACTGACTGAACAACTGAACTGAATCGAGCGGTATTGGCTTATATACGGATTGTGATTTCTCGACAGTTCTTTCCAGAATGTTCAGGTAGCGTCATCTGTGTTCTCGCGCGATAGAACTTTCCGAACAAGCCAGGCTTTTAGGTTGAGCGCGCATCTTAGTTCATCATCACAGTACTTTATTTTCGGTTTTAACAGGCTCGCGGGCCGCATTACATGGTTGTTTTCAAAATTGATTCGGGGTCGCAGGAAAATGCTCAGTGGGCCGCATGCGGCCCGCGGGCCGCATGTTTGACATGGCTATAAGTACTTGTTTGGGAAAACAATAACCAATAAGAGCTTTTGTGTGTTGAATAGAATACTTAATCCTTTCTGAGCAGTGCAGTGGCGTATCTTTTATTTCTTTTATTTATTTTTTTACGGATAGGTATACAATTTTTTACAAAAATAACGTTATACAAATTTTTGTTTGTTATTTTAATGAGAACACTTTACTGGTAATTAAACATTTACATTTGAAAGTGGATAGGTATTTTTAAGGTGCTATAGATAATAGAAGTATGGCATACATACTTCCCCAAAGTTTCATACCGCTAATCCTCGCGGTTTTCAAGATATAAGCAGGTTTCCGTACTTTTGGATAACCCTGTATATATATTGGGTAGGTCTGAGAATAGGTTTTAGCTATTTTTATGCTCATAAGTGCAATTGTTTAATAAATATTAATAATTGCATAGTAACAGCCGGGCCGCAAGCTTGGCCAATGGGAGCGCTTCCCTGCCCTGGCCAATGGGAGCGCTTCCTACCCAAGCAATGTACTGCTAACAATTCTTTTATTTGCCGTATAGCGAAGCGCGGCGGGACAGCTAGTGACCATATAAGAACTAATAGTTTGTGATTTTTGATTCTAAACTCTCTTTTGCACTTTATATTAATAAAATTCTATAGCAAGTAAATCGGATTTATGGCTTTATTGCAAGGTATTCTAGGGATTTTACGAATATAATTCCTTTAAGAAGTTATTTATTGCATTTGTTCGTCATAAGCTTAAATACACTACTATAGTATGGAGTCCGCAATATAACAATCACATTAGCCTCATAGAATCTGTTCAAAGACGTTTTTTAAAATTACTCAGCTTTAAAATTGATAAAATATATCCATCTACAAGCACCTGTCACGATAGGTTATTGCAAAGACACTCTTTTGATAGACTTTACAAATTATATCTGTGATCGTGTAAAATATTTAATGAGATTCATAACTGTAACACTAGGACACCAAGACGACTTTATTTTATTAGAAAGGTGCTATACTAACTCGTATGAGAAACAACTTGTTATAGGCAAGGGACTACTTCAATTTAACCGATTACCAGATAAAATAAAACATGTGATAAGCTCTGTTTATTTAAAAAGCTAATGTGGAATTATATACTCTCACACAATTAAAAATTGTTGATGTGTCTATTGTTAATTGTTTGTACTATTCTTCTTTGTATACTCATTTGTTTTGTTTTACATTACATTATTTATTAACTGTATAGCTAATGCTAAATAAATAAAGATTATTATTATTAATTTCTGTATCTAGCAACATAGATTGTTCTTGACATCAACACATTCTGACATCCCCTTCACCCCATCAAGCAGATGGTAAGTTGTCAGAACATGTCTAAAAAGATTGGCGAAAAAATTCTGTACGATTACTGGTACTTCACCAGAAAGAAAGGAAACATACAGAAGGAAAGACGTCGAATTATGAAGGCAACTGGAAAAATAATCTTTAAGGACATCCCTCCTAAGTGTTAAACACAGTTGAATTTCTTCCGATTGGCAAATTCTTTTGGGTATAGTACGCGTACTGCGCTTCCAGGGATGATGCTTCTCGTTCTCCACCTTTTTGCTTTTGACCAACAAACGCGAACCCTTACACCTTAGACCCTTAGGCAATAGTTTCTCTGAGCACATGAATCATTAGTTATGACGAAATATACTGTCACTTAACACAGGAAAAAGGCATATCATTCATGAAAAAATGGCGAGAAAATTTTTTGAAGAATCATATTATTACGGAAGGGTAAAGATCGCGACTCGCTTCCGTTTTCGGCTCGTTGAAAATTACTGGTAAAAATTCACTGTCGCTCACTCTCTTCTACCGTGTCTGCGTTGCCAAAAACCCTACAGAAGATCTGAAAGAACTGTTCAAGCTTGAACTCGCAACCTTCCCTAGATCACTATTCATTGAAGAGGAAATGGCGAAAGGAAACCAAGCCTGGAATGTACTCACTCTTCAGTCTTTGTTCCTGAAAGTGCAGCAAAACTACAGTACTTTAGATTGCAGCTGCAAGAAAGCAGGTTTTCCGGTGCTCATCAAGGTGCAGGCACTGCAAGGCACTCCTGACTTATTAGACATAGTAGACAAATACGACGACGTCATTGACAACCTCAGGAAGACAAGTTGTTAGAACCAGAAAAAATGGCTACGAAATCCTGACAGGAAATGTAATAAGTGCAAATGAGGTATAGGTACGATAGGTATATGTATACATGACTAGATTTATATAATATCTTTATTTCAAAATGTATGCCTTGTGAATAACTTAATATTGTTATTACCATCGTAGAGACCTGTGATAATTATGTAGTGGGGGAGAAAAGGAAATATCCATCCAAAATAACTAAAATCAATATAAACATGACGTGAATATAGTCATTAGAGAAAAAAATTACCATTTGTGAAGTGGAATTGAGTGTGGGAAGGGTGTTAGGAATTGACCAAAGTTGATGATTGTAACTGGAAACCGTAAGTACAACATTTCATAATAATTTGATGTAACAGAAGAAATAAGATGAAATTCCGCATGTTTTGCGGTAACATGTTTCTCTGGGAAAACGCATGACATACTTCGTTCATCTTTTCAAACACTATAAACAAAACTATTTTACAATAGTTCTGGCCGTGAAAGCTTTCGTTCCAATAGATTCTCATACAACAAAGAATTTTACATAAGCAGGATCTTCGGTCACGATTGTTATGGTCGACAATAGTACCAACAAGAACGACAATTCTCAATGCTGCTCAATAGGCTAAAATAATTGTACACGTTCTGAATAAGTTACCAAAACCACCCTACTAACTCCACCCTTATTTGGGTTCATCAGGGATGGATACTCGAAATAATAACGTGTTCATAACTGTACACTGATGTTTTTGAAATTGTTTTTCTTTTATCCACGTAAATTACATCATAAAATTTTAATTTTTAAATTTGTTGAGATTTTAAGTCCACATTCAGAACGAAATTTTTAGGTTTTTTATTTGTAAAGTAGTAAAATGCTCATTCAATAAATGAGATTAAATTTTGACTATTATTTCTTTTCTTTTAAACTTTTAAGAACGTAAATGCTGAATTAAAAATAGACAAAATACTATTAATCCGTATGGTTTCTTTTATTATTAAATAAACTACACTCAAACTTACAACCTATATTACTTATTTTATGTATTCATTACAAACATCTAAGTTTACTTTACTACTTAAAAAAGTCATCAATTTTGTGTAAATAGAACATTCGCGTGAAAGTTTAGATTGTAATAAAAGATAGTGTACGAAAAGTTTTAATTCACATTTAAATTTATTAAATTCTTTTTACTTCAATCGGATTAGTTTATTTAAATCCATGTAATATAGTACTTACTTCTACTTTATTTAAAACGTAGTTTTCTGCTCAGTAGTGTGCGACGTTTTACCTTGAAAGAGATATTATCTAACTTTAATGTTATAATTTTGTTTTAAATAAACGATCATTTTGAACATACCTCGACTCTAAATATATTTTAAATTGTTCTCGATTTCACATTGATGACCAAATCATAATGGTTTTTTTGTAAAAGTAAACTTATAGAAAAAAAAATAAATTCCTAGAAAGTATGTTAGAAACGAAATGCAATTTTTTATGTATAAAAGGGAATCGTAGTTTGTTTGAATGCTTAAAACTTAAAAGTTACTGGACGAAATTGGATACTTCCTTCTGCGGATTTGTTCGCATTTACTATGCGGAAATTTGGAAAAAATAAAGTCGAAAAATTCTCAACAGGTGGCATTTTATCATTTAAACAAATTTCGAGTGGAATCGTGAATGCTCGAAACTAAGTCAATCAAAAATTTATTTCAGCCAAAATAAAACTTGTAGATTGCAATTCAAAAGATCTGAATAAAATTGAAAGACAAAAAACTATACCTAATCCTTCAAACAGATTGAGTTTTGACTATATACAGAAATCCTGATTTGGTACACGGCCGTAATCGATCATTTTTGTTCTACCTAAAATATTTTCAGATCTTCGTATAAAGGTGTGCCAAAAGTTGTTATTAACTTTCTTATTTTAATATGAAACCTATAATTCTTTTACGACCCATCGTTTGGGCATATATTCTGAGTTTATATAATCCTAAATTGTGTTATCTTATTCTGACCATTTTGATATGTCGTTTTTTTCCAAAAATCTACTTTTGTAATAGTTAACAAAAAAATTGTATCTCGTAAATCAATTGGAGTTTATAAAATAAAACTTATGGAACAGTTTGCTGAAAATCCAGACTTACTCCTGATAAAAGTTATATGAAGATTCTTTATTTGTAACATATAGGGCTCAGATAATTTTTCAAATAACACACCAAAAAATGATCAAAAATGCGTTTTTAAATGGCACCTTCTGCTTTTTTGTACGTCATTTGAGAAGAATTAGGTATAGAAAATTCTCAATTTTCTTTCAAATGATGTAAAAAAGCAGAAGGTGCCATTTGAAAAATGGATGTTTTGATCATTTTGAATGTAATATTTGAAAATTGCCTGTGCCCATATGGTACAAAATGGAATCACCAGTACGATATCATAAGTAAACCTAGACATCCAGTCAACTGCTCCATAAATTTAATTTTATAATCTCAACAGATTAGCAAGATATAATTTTTTCGTTAATTACTACAAACACCATTTTTTTGAAAAAAATGCCATATCAAAAACGGCAAAGAATTAGATCACATAATTTAGGTTATATATTCTCAAAATTATATGGACAATCGTCCCATATAAAAAGAATTATAGGTTTGTATTTAAAATAAAAATGTTGATAGCAACTTTGGACACCCTGTTCTAGCTGAAGGTCTGAAGGTAGAACAAAAATGTTCAATTATGGCTGCATACCGAATTTCAAGTTTTTGATTTATCTGCAAGTTAAAAACTTTTAATGCACGCAACTAGTAACCGATGCCCCGATAAGGCCCATAGTTGCAACATCTTGTTGAAACCTATATGTCGGAAACATCAAAATAACTACAATTTCCAAGGAAACTAAAACAAAACTAAACCCAAATTTAGTTTTTAGTGAAAAATGAACCTATTTGTATGTTAAATTGTTTTTTAAAATTTACCTTCTACTTACAATACAATGTAATTTGTGTGATTAATATTCCTGATAATAACAGTAATAAACGTCATATCGAAATACATTTAAAATGCATGAACTTCACGTGAGAAGCGGTCGTTTTTTTTTCCATTCATTTAGTTTCTAATTAAGCAAACCATATTGTAGTTTTTTATAGGAAACTAAATCGGGATTATTTTGTTTCGTGTATATAAAATAAAATGCACTTAAAATATGAGGTTAAAGGATTAAATAATTTAACGACAGAGTTACTACAAATAATTAAACAGCAGAGCAATAAATGATGTTTACTGTACTCATAATTTAACTGTTAACTTGTTTAGATGGAATTAATTGTCACTGTAATATAAATAAAATTCTTATATCAAAAAGTAGTAAAAAAGTGTAATCATCGATGAAAAAAGGCGCAGGTGAGCAAAATATAATTGTATCCATCCTGACAATAAAATTATTTGAATTGATATCATCTATTAAAACTACTTACGATGGTATCAGTAATCAATTCAAACCAACTGGGAAAAAATACGGTGCAAATGCTAATAAACGTTAACTGCAAATGATATAAGAATTAAAATCAGAACAAAAATTAAATTGAAAACAAAAAAACTTATTGGCACTAATGGTCTTTAAATAACAACAATTTTTATTGTCTGACATTACGCGCAAATGTTAATGACATTATCGGCGGCTCATAAACAAGATTTATTTACTCTGCCATTAACTTAAGTATATGTGAAATGTTTTCCATTATCTTCGTTGAGAAATAAAATAATTTTTAATGGCGGCATTGTGAAATTCAATTGGAGCCGGAAAAATACAGTTTAAATTTATAGGATCATAAATTCGCTTGTGCGCATATTTTGTTGTGAGATATAAAAAAGAACTTACTTTTACATACGCAGATTAATAGAAACGTTATAAGGTAAGAAGGAGCAACAGCAGTAAAGTATAAGGTAGAGTCCGTTTACTTTAAGAAGTACATAATAATTCATAAATATCTGACCTAAGCGCATATACAAGCTTCTGAGCAGGGATGTGGTGAAATAAACCAAAGAAACCCACACTATAAACATACGCTACTAAACACATGTAAACCTCCCTAAAACGCTTATAATAGACTCGTCAACAAAAACTTGTTTCTGTTCATCGTGTACTGCTTAGACTAAATGATCTTTATAATGTTTTAGAATTTACGAAAATACAATAAATAATATATAGTATATTTTAAATATTGTATTGTGATGTAAGTGTTATGTATGGTGCCCCAGAAGATCAGTATAAACCTGTATAGTGTGGTGACGAAACCGTGTGCAATTGTGGATTGGTTCGTCTTTGCAAAGCATTTGCTTCAAAGCTTAGAAAAACCACTAAAACCTAAATATGCCAACAAATAATAAAATCAGATTTCGCGATCAAAGATCAGAAACGACAATATGTGTTTTAACCATAACTAGTGTCCAATAAATTACCTTCAGTTAGAAATTCTGTATACACACTCAAAGCTGAGATTCCAAAAAATATATGACTTTTCTAATACTCATAATTTAGAGAAAATAATAGTTTTCAGTTCGATAAAAAGGAATATAGAAAAAGAACCATCCATAAGATTTAGTGTTCCATATATAATTTTGCTGTCAATTATATCAACAAATACACATCAGTTTAGGCCAAGAAAGAAATAGCAATATAAGAACAACATTCAAACATTTCAATCAATAAAACTCCAGTCCAAAAAAAAGTTCTAAGAGGATAGCATATCCCAAAACTTATTCACATTAGCGTTGGAGAACATTTTAAAAAGTTGTCATGGGAGAGAAATGGCATCAACACCAATGGCTCATTTTTAAATCATTTAAGAATGTAGACTACATCATCCGTATAAATGAAGCCGTAAACGAATTGAAAGACATTTCAAAGCAGCAGAATCAAGAGTCTAAACTAGTTGGCTTAGAAATAAACCTAGAAAAAACAAAGGCCAAACAAACAAATGACATAGGCCAAAGAGCAACTCAACGTAGAAAACATGTCACTCGAAACAATAAACGATTAAACTGGAGAAGAAAAAGATTCAAACAAACTTCCAAAATAAAAAAACTGGGCTGGGCAAGCCTTGAAAATTAGATTAATTCAATTATTTTTCAGTGCACAAAGGTATAGCTAAATGACGTCTGGTGGCGTGGAACTCTAGAATATAAATATAACCTAAAAATTGACAAAAATGCGTTTGCGACTAGTAAGCGTATGCCTATTTCTCGTCTACGAAGCGCTCCTGATTCTGCTGTGAACGCCGAACATATATACATTTTAGAAACAGTTATCATTCAATTTACAAACTACAAATTCCAGAACTTTTAGAATGATTTTTTTGGGGATATCTGATTAACTATATATATTGAAATAACGTCATCATCTAAAGAATGAGACGATGAGAGAAGTTCTGACAAAACTCGTACCTACTTTTCTTAAGTCCATATTGAGTGACATTTTGTTTATGTAAAGGTTCTGTTTGGAGATGGATCTGTACTGAGCAACATTTCAATGCAGATTAACAGAGAGCAATCCCAGAGCGCTCGTTAATTCAGTAGGTAGCGTAGTCAAACATAAATTACGATCGGAGATCGCTCCAAAGCACTCAGTCGAAAACGCTACAAGATACCTAGAATTCTAATCTAAACTTTGTATCAGCTGAATACCTGGTTAAAAGAATTACTAAAATGTCAAAAATTCTAAAACTTACCAGCCATTTTTGGTTTTAGTACTGTTGTAACAAGAGATAAGGATGGAAGAACTAGGAAGAAGTAATAAAAGATCTAAAATACGGGAAAGCGGCTGGGTGCGACAGAACAACGGCGGAAATGATGAAGAGTATAGGACAAAAGGCAGAGAAACACTACTAAGTTTTTACAACAAAGTGTGGATAGATGAAGAAGTACCAAAAGATTGGACGACAGCGTTAAAAGTACCAATTCACAAAAAGGAGAAAAAATGAGTGTAATAATTATAGAGGAGTAACACTTCTAAGTATATGTATGAAAATTTTACAAAAATAATAGAAAAAAGGATTAGAATGGTAACTGAAGAGACAATGGAAGAAGAATAAAGTGGATTCAGAAGAGGAAGAAGCGCACAGGACCACATATTCACAATAAAACAAATAACAGAGAAAGCAAAAAAGAAAAAGGATGATATATTTGGCATTTTTGGATCTAGAGAAAGCGTTTGATGCGGTACCTAGAAGCACAGTGTGGAGGCTGCTAAAAGAAAACAAGTAAGCACGAAGCTTATAAAAAGATCCAAATTATTTACGAAAGTGGCCAAAACGCAATTGTGAGAGATAGTAAAATATCTAAAACATTCAAAACAAATATAGGATTAAGACAAGGCGGAAGCTTAAGTCCACTGCTGTTTATAATATTTATGGACGAAATAATTCAAAAGTGTAAGAAAAAAGTGAATAAGATGACAATTGGGTATTTAAAAATGCAAAGAGTCAAGGTATCGAGGGAATATACGCGGATGACGTCGTATTGATAGTGGAAAGTGAAAAAGATTTACAAATAAATTTAAACAGTTGGAATTTAGTACTGAAAGAGAATAGAATGAAAATTAATAAATGTAAAACAAAGGTAATGACAATCGGAGAAGAAAAAGTAAACATGAAAATTGAGATTGAAGGAGAAAGAATTAAACAAGTAAATAAGTATTGGACGAAAAAGAACGGAGGAAGCAAATGTCAACAACCGAATTAAGAAGGCAAATGGACTGTTCTATGCATTAAAAATAATTTTCTGAGTAAGAGGGAAGTTTCAGTGGAAACGAAAACAAAAAACATTCAAATCGATTTTTAGACCAATATTAACGTATGGTAGCGAGTCGTGGGTATTGACAGAGCAGCAGAAAAGTAAGATTCAAGCAGTCGAAATGAGGTACCTAAAAAATAAAAGGTATTACAAGAAGAGATAGACTAAGAAACACAGACATAAGAAAGGAACTGGAAGTAGAAAGTACAATAGACTTTATAGAGAAGAAGAAACTGTCGGGTGAGGGTCATCTTGTAAGAATAAACGAAGAAGTTCCAGTAAAGCAGATATGGAAGAATAATGAAAAACAGAAAAAGAGGAAGACCAAAAAAACATGGAATGGAGAAGTGGGAAGAATACTAGAAGAGAAAGGAAAAACATGGAAAGAAGCAGAGGAGATGGCATGCAATAAGAAAGAATGGAAGAAATTTGTAAATTTAAATATGTAATTATATTAAATGTAATATTTATGTCCTACACCGAAAGGTAGAAGGATTATATACACATCATTCAATTTACAAACTACAAATTCCAGAACTTTTAGAATGATTTTTTTGGGGGTATCTGATTAACTATATATATATATATATATATATATATATATATATATGCTTTTATTCTTTCACGTGTAAACATGTTTGTAATAAAATCTTTGGGGTTTAAACACGTGTAATAAATATTAAAAATTACAACGTTTCGCCACGCTAACACGCAGCTTTTTCAAGTAATTAATAAATAACAATCTTAGTTTCTATGCGATTTTGACCTTGAACGTGTCCGCTGGACCAGAGTAATCAATAGCATTACGTATCGGTATCATGGTAATGTTGTTTTGCATATTTTGTTGTTCTATTTGTTGGATATTTGGGGATCTTCTTATCCTGAGGTAAAGTTAATAACGGTTTTCCAGTGTTAGGTAAACCTTTTCCATCATCTCGTTTATTAATGCAACTAGGACGTCTTTCTATCTCGATTTGTTCTCTAATCGAGGCGGTCACATAAGTCATTTCTTCTCTTCCTAGCATTCTTGTATTTTCAAAATCGATTTTATGTCCTGTTTGGTGATGTTTCAGCTAGAATAAGTTAAACATCCTTTTCGGACTGCAATTTGTGTTCTTCTCTTCTCTCGCAGAAATACGTCAATTGGATCTGTCCAACGTAAGAGATGTTACATCCTCCGCAAATTTCGTAAATGCCTTGATCTTCTAAAGGAATAATATCTTTGGGGAACGGAGGAAAGCTTAACTTTATTAACAGGTGCTTGAAGCTGTCGTATGTTGTGTTTCTTCTTTGAAATGTTTTTATCTTCTCTGTAAGTACCTTTGAAATACGGGATTGATACAGTAAACGTACTCTTATCGTTGAACTGTCGTCACTTCTTTGTTTCATCCTTTTGCTGCTTTCATAACATTTGATGTGAAAACCATTTTGTTTAAAAGCTTGATTCCAGAAGCATTCATTTCTTCGTGTTATGCGTTAAGCTGTTGTTAGATCAGCAGATCTGATTAATAAGTGTTTTAAAACCAGAATTTAAATGTTGTGGATGATGATGAATTAGCATAGGTATCTATTGGTATGAGTTTGTTTTCTTATACACGTATGTCCTAAACTAATTAGGAAACCAGACGGAAGTTTAGGACATACAGTGTATAGAAAACAAACTCATACCAATAGATACCTACATGCTAATTCACATCATCATCCACAACATTTAAATTCTGTTTTAAAACCTTATTAATTAGATCTGCTAGACTAACAGACAGCGAGCATATACACGAAGAAATGAATCTTCTGAATCAAGCTTTTAAACAAAATGGTTTTTCACGTCATCATGTTATGAAAGCAAAAAGGATGAAACAAAGAAGTGACGACGAAGTTAACGATAAGAGTACGTTTACTGTATCAATCCCACTTCAAAGGTACTACAGAGAAGATAAGTAACATTCTAAAGAAACACAACATACGAGTAGTTTCTGTACCTGTTAATAAAGTTAAGTCTTTCCTCCGTTCCCTAAAGATATTATTCCTTTAGAAGATCAAGGCATTTACGAAATTCCTTGCGGAGGATGTAACATCTCTTACGTTGGACAAACCAATCGACGTATTTGCGAGAAGAGAAGAACACAAACTAGCAGTCCGAAAAGGATGTTTAACTTATTCTCTAGCTGAACATCATCACCAAACAGGACATAAAATCGATTTTGAAAATACAAGAATGCTAGGAAGAGAAAAATATTTATGTAAACGCCTCATTAGAGAACAAATCGAGATAGAAAGACGTCCTAGTTGCATTAATAAACGAGATGATGGAAAAGGTTTACCTAACACTTGGAAACCGTTATTAACTTTACCTCAGGATAGAAGATCCCCAAATATCCAACAAATAGAACAACAAATATGCAAAACAACATTACCATGATACCGATACGTAATGCTATTGGTTACTCTGGTCCAGCGACACGTTCAAGGTCAAAATCGCATAGAAACTAAGATTGTTATTTATTAATTACTTGAAAAAGCTGCGTGTTAGCGTGGCGAAACGTTGTAATTTTTAATATTTATTACACGTGTTTAAACCCCAAAGATTTTTATTACAAATATATATATATATATATATATATATTAAAATAACGTCATCATCTAAAGAATGAGACGATGAGAGAAGTTCTGACAAAACTGGTACCTACTTTTCTTAAGTCCATATTGAGTGACATTTTGTTTATGTAATGGAGATGGATCTGTACTGAGCAACATTTCAATGCAGATTAACATAGAGCAATCTCAGAGCGCTCGTTAATTCAGTAGGTAGCGTAGTCAAACATAAATTACGATCGGAGATCGCTCCAAAGCACTCAGTCGAAAACGCTATAAGATACCTAGAATTCTAATCTAAACTTTGTATCAGCTGAATACCTCGTTACAAGAATTACCAAATGTCAAAGAAAATTCTAAGACTTACCAGCCAGTTTTTAGTTTTAGTACTGTTGTAATAATAAAAAACAGTAAGTAATATAATTGAAACAAAATAATATAAATAAAAAGATAGAGGAACAACCAAATAGAATTGGTTAATTTAATATTTTGTGGGCGACCTGGCATAATCTCTGACCTGCCAAGAACTCTTAAGAGATCTAAAGTAACACACCTAAACACTACTATTTACTAAACGGGTAGGTCAAAAAACCAACTTATTTAAAAACCACTATTGTACACTTGGCAAAATTGAAAATTTAAAAACAAGCGTTTTTGTCTCAGAACTCCACATTGTTAATGATACTAACAAACGTGTAAAAATTATCTCTAAAGTGTAATTTAAAAAAATAGTTCGAAGAAAAGTTATAAATAATAAATGTCCAACAACTTTTTCTTCATAACTTTTTTGTATAATTAATATTGTTAGAGATATTGTTAAAACAATGAATGTCACGTAATAGTCTTATCTCAGCAATTACTTATCGGATCAAAAAATAGTTTAAACAAAAGTTGTGTATAATTAGATTTTATTGGAAATGTGTAAATGAATATTTTCCTAAATATTTTGAAAATTCAAAATCTGTGTAAGTAAACATTCCTTTTATACTCAGTATACTATTGGCGCAGAGTAATAAACCTGTCAGAATGATCGAATCTCCCGTATTGCAGTGGTGTAGGTACCTGATACGTTTGGAAAATCATATTTTTAGTAGGTAAATATATTATAATAGTAAAATCTACCTTGATATGAATTATTATGTGGTTATATGTTATTTATTTTATTTGTATAGTAGATCACATTACAAATTTTACTTCTACGTATTATATACCATTATTTACATCTACGGCTATGATTCTCGTTTCGTCAGTACCTGGGCTGATGGCAACGTGTTTACATAGATTAAACTATTGTTCTCAGATCCTAGATGGGTCGATATGCTGCAAGAGCGGCACAATGATCGTATTTTGTTTAGAATTTATTGGTTTTTACTTAACCGCAGAAGTACCGCTTTCACAAGAAAATAAAGAATTATTTCAAGCAATTATGATTTATTACTCCGCGTCAATAGTATACAGACTTTAGCTAGATATTAAATAAGAGCCAGGTGCAAAGTTTTATAAAAATCAACCGGTTCTCTTTGTATCTTGTTTACATACGGACAGACGACCGGGTGTCCGGCCATCGGACAGAATTTTTTGCTTAATTATAAAACAGTAACTCTAATTTGTCAGAAAAAGTGAAAAGAAAGAGATGTTAAAATTTTCGGTTTGGAAAACTCTCATAAATGTGGAATAAAAAATGTAGGTTGATAACTAGACTCGGCTTTAAGTCTAAGAAGTTACACAATGATTCATAAACATCTGACCTACTCGCATATACCAGCAGAAAAAATTTGCAGAAACACTTCATTTATTATAATCTTCGGTGTTCAAAATGCGGGTCGCCAACAAGAACATGGGTTTTAGAATTTGGTAGTAGTTGTATTTAGGTAAAAATGTGATGGTTTATACTTCAAACTAAATATAAGTAAAACAAGAAACGCGCACTTTTGTTTTGAATTCGCCATAATAGAAGGAGAGGTGCAAGGACGAAGCTACAACTGTCACGTGACGCGTGGAAAAATAACAAAACTACTTCATTTCAGCAAATGAAAAGGTTACATTCATGCTCAAGTAATATTTTACTGTCGTCCTTCAGTGCTCTCTTGCTAGCATTCCTACTTCACCTTTCGGTATAAATCGAATATAGCGTTACTCGTCTAGGTTCTTATATTTAGTCTGAGGTCTACTAAACAAAACATCAAACATGTAAAATTTTTTTTAATATCACAACACAACACTAAATATATTTTTAAAATATACAAAGTATAATACATAAACCTTGATAAAGTCCTCATACAGAAGGTGAAACGTCGGCAATTTTAACCGTTTGAAATTTCTAATTATGGTATTTTTAAATTGTCTTCTTTTAAAATTATCGAGTAAAAACCATATTAAAGGTCACATGGGTACCTACCAATACGTCTCAATTAGAAATTCAAAATTGTTAAAAAAAATTTTTGGAGGAAACATCACCTTTACCAAGTTTTATTAAAATCGTATTAGTAGGAAACATTACATTTAGATGCACGGACAGACATCAATCGCAAACATAAAGTATTTTATTTTGAGTATAGTCAATAATCCTCATTCGTAGAAGCAAGTACAGAAATTTTCAATTCTGAAAGAGTTCCCCTTCATCTATAGCCCCTGACGGGCGAAGCATAATATGTAGGTGTTCGTTCGTAATTTTATGACTGTTATGTTCGGTGTAAATTTAACAGTATCTGACCTGGCAAAATCAGAAATTTTATTTCAAGAAATTAAAAAAATTAAATAAAACGTTGTTCGATTGATTACCAATAGAAAAATTTATATTCCACACAATTGTCGTTGATGTTCATTAAATAAATTTGATGATGAAAGACTACATATACACCCGTTTCGTAAGTATAAGTACATCAACCCTCGTACGATAGTTTTTTTTTGCTTTTCGCGTACTGCACAATATTGCAGCTAGTAATTTAGTTACTCGATATTACGTTTCAACTCAATTTTCCTATTTCACATGTCAAGCATTTCTATCAATAAAGTTTTATACGTACCTATTCGTCAAATTTAATTTTAAAAATACGTTTTAGAAACCGCTACCTTTAAGTCAGTTCAGACGTAGGCACGAAACTTTTTTTTTTTTTTTTGATTGAGGTTACAAGTTGATACATATTTATGACAGGTGAATAATTTCGACCCTATTAAAGCACGATATTTTGTTTGCTATGCAAATTCACGCGATTGCAAATATAATTAGCAAACATAATCGTCACGGATTCGGTTAAATCCACAAGTAAACACAATTTTTTTAACAATTAAGTAAGAGTTTCATTAATTGCTGTCACACGTTGAATATTGAAATTACGTAAAATTTTGCTTATTTATTATATAACGGCACGTGAGGTAGATATACATAATTAAGTTTGTTCTACCTTATTTATTAGGATGCATATTGTAGCTTGTAGCAGAAACCAAACGAAATATTTTGGCTAATGAAAATCTCTGGTTTATCTCTATAAAAATAGAAAAAAAAAACAATAAATTTGTTGCTTGTCAGATGATAAAAAAGTGCTCGTAACGTGTTTGAATATACGTATTTCAATGGTATCAACAAGTGATGCTAAAAAATGTTTCATTGGAAATACAATTTCATGAAATATTTCAAATTAATCCTAAACAATCCACGAACGTTTTAGATATGATCTACAACATATCTACGATGGTTCTCAACTATTCAAACATCTGGAAATTGTTCAAGCCCAATTTAAACAAGCTGATACAAACAAATACTCCCCTGTATTTACTAATAACCGACAGTCTATTTGAGTAAATTAAACGTCTACTATACTAAACATTGATATTCTTATAAATAAGATAGGACGGTTTCTACACCAAAGCTTTTCTCATTTTTCTCTTTTTTTCGACTAATTAGACATATGTGTTATTTAAAATACCCTAGATTAGATCTTGAGTATAATCAATGGAGCCAAAAAGCCGTTAACCTATGTTTTCCCCATTCTTAGAATATTTACAAAAATATTTTTTTTCAAATAAAAGTTTGTTTAAACAATTTTTTGATTCAATAAGTACCTAGGTAATTATTACAAAAATTTGACAATCAAGAGACTCTAATAATGGTTTTAATAGTAGGTATCTCCAACAATATAATTACACAAAAAATTATGAAGGTAAGTTGTTAGAAATATCATTATCTATAGCTTTTATTTGAACATTTTTTTTCTGAAACGCAATTTTCTTTTTTCTCTTTTTCGAGCATTTTGAGATTTTGTCTTAAAACGTGTTGAAGGGAGAGAACTCGTCATTTAGTTAAAAACCGGTTATAAAAACAGATACCTACGCCTTAACTCCTTCTAAACCGTTAGGTACATTTTTACGTTTATTTGTCTAATTTCTTTCTTAGATATTCTACACAAGTTTGAAAGCAAAGTATGCGTTAAAATGTAGTATATCTTAAATTTGCAAAATTAACTTAGTGTGAAATTAAATTTATAATTACTATACGGGTGTCCCATTAGTATGAGTTTGCTCGATTACGGCTAAACGGTTGAAGATAGACAAAAAACTGAAAATAGCCTTAATTTTCTAAGCTGCATAATATAAAAATATTTTTAAGACTTCAGGGTGTACCCAAAAAGTGCTGCTGAGGTCAACTTCATTTTTCAAATAGCAATGTTTATTATATTTTTGGATTTCTTAGAAAATTTGTAGTCTTTGGTACCAAACAAAACCATATCTGTCTTTTGCACTTTCGGAGATATTCGCATGTTTCCTTGTAAAATAGGATTTTTAAAGGATAGTTTGATTTCATGTCGCTGAATACTACAAAAATGCTATGAAAGCCATATTCTGCATTCGGATAGAGTAACTATGTGAGTTTGTTTTTCTTCTTTTTAAAAGTGAATAATTACTCAGGATAGAAGTTACAGGGGTGAAAATTTGGACAAATTGAAAGGGGCATAGCACAATATTTTTTTATCTAATCGTATCCGGCATATAATTCTACATATTTTTTATTAAGCATGTCCTTCACTTAAAGTTCTTACTTAAACAAATAAGTAGGATTTTGCCAAATACGCAGATATTATTGGACCCATATTATTTACTAAGCATGCCATGGAAAACAATTGCAGCTGCACTTTACAGAAATCTTGCGATTTAGGATGTCTTCTGTCTGGATATTTTTGAGCATAGATTCTCGCTACTACCGCATTTCGTTCACTTTCTCCCAAGACGTAAATCATATCTATCAATTGATGTCTGGTAAAAATCATTTTCATTTACTAGTAATTACAGCAACAATGAGATTACTAGTCGAATTGCAGTAATTTGACGTTTCACAGAAAAATCTTTGAGCTGCAATTGTTTTCCAAGACATACTTAGTAAATAATATGAACCCAATACTCTGAATGTGAAAAACTTTTTATTTTTTTGTAAATGATAAGTTTATTTGAAATTATCAAGAATTACCGATAAACGTTAAAAAATGCGATACATTTAAAGAACCGATTCTGTCCACTGCACAGGTGGAATAGGTTTCAGAGTAACCGGACATTCTGTTCGATTCATCGAGTATTAAAATCTCAAGCATAATATGCTCTGTCGTGTTGTCATTCTCCAAAATCTGGCCTTCAATAATGTTACGAGCCGTCGGACGAATCTGATGCCAATTATTCCACGCCACACTATGGCAGTACAAGGACGCCAATTAGTTCATGACCAAGGACGATGACCCTCTTAAAATTATGCTCTTTCAGACAATGCACTTAGCATCTAATAAAAATAACCGATTTAAATGAAATTGTTACTATCCCAGATTTCTCAAGGACAACAAATGATGATATTCCTACTTTCAAGCGTTCTATTTACGTTTGCCTTAGAAATTAGTGAACCTTGAAATAAAATAAAGCTATTTGGCAATCGTCCAATGAACACAACGTCCAAAGGCTTATTTATTTTTTTCAGTATCGGATACTATCTTAGACACAATTTCCTATCATCTGCTGCTGTTGACAACGGGCACATGCGTTGGCTACACATGGGCCGCTATCATAATAGGACACATCATTCACTTCGTCGTTTGATCATAACGCATCCATACTTCAATGTTTGAATGCAAAGCTCAATACCGACAGTTTTAATACTCGGACACAACACCCAACTTGGATGTGTCACCGAATTGTAAATGCATATTTCAAATTTGAGCAGAATAATTTTGTGATATGTTGTGTTTCAGTGAAGTATTATTGTTCCATAAAATATTCAATTGTAACCCCGTTAGATAGTCTCATCCAACGAAGACTGTAGTAACTCATAATTTGCAGTTCTGAGAAGATCAACAATGAATGAATATTCACTTGCACCTTAAAAATACTTTTATGAATTGTACACTCATGAAATTTAAAACTTGGACACCACAATTTCTGTAAACAAAAGTTTGCACATTGTGAAGCGGGCTTAAGGGTATCATTTACAATTCTAACAGCAGGTAGTCTCAGCAGGGGTTATCTTATAGAAGGACTGTAGAATGAATCATTACACTAAGCACGTTTTAGAAAATAGGTAATTTACGTTGCTTACTTAATTTTTTCTTTAAAGAATATATTTGAAGGTATCGCTAATTAAACACCATAGCTCGATTAATTATCGAATCAAAATTTTGTTTAGGAAATGTTTACAAAATAAAATTACAAGCAATAACTTTTAAATTAAATCAAAAACTAAACATGGTTATTTGGGTTGACTGATTATTACTTATTTTTAAATAAATCTAACCTACTAATTATTGTAAGTTATTAAAAAAAATCATTAAACTCTCTATTCATAATATTTAGTCCTTACAAAATGTATATTTTATGACGTTTCATTTTTTCTGTAGTTAATATAAAAAGTGAAAATAAAAACTAAGGCAATTCTTATTGTCAACGTATATATTTAGTTTTTTGACAAGAATTTATTACATAATTATAATTAAGATACCAAGTTATAGTTTAAAATTAAATGAAACTTTTTTTTTTAATAAAGGTATTACTATATAAATAAATATAAGAAATCAATAATGGGTGTGACCTCCATTATTATTGATACATTCTTGGAGGCGTCTGCTCATTGACGCTATCAAGGTATCAATATAATTAATTTCTAAACGAAATTTTGATTCGATAATTAATCGAGCTATATGTGTAATTAGCGATACTTTCAAATATATTCTTTAAAGAAAAAAAATAAATAAGCAACGTAAATTACTATTCTTCTATAAGATAACCCTGTGGCTACCTGTGTTGGCTTTGTAAATATACCTTAAGCCCGTTTCAAGTATTCGAGCCCAAACATTTTCGATAATGTTAAAATCTGGGCTTTTTGCTGGCCAGGGTAACAGCTCCAAATTATTTTCGTATCCAATTGCGCACAACCCGCGAAGTATGAATAGGGGCGTTGTCCTTTAACAACAAAAATACATTATGAAAATGTTAATTCAACAGATCCCGAACTATTTTTTGGAGAAAGTATAGTGAAATAAGAATACTTACTTGTTGGAAAATATAATCTTCGTCTGGATAAAACACTTCGACTGAAGGTTTCATAATAGTTTCCAAAATATCTAAATACGCAGCAGAATCAAGACGTCCATCGATAGCCCAACAAACTCCTGGACCCCGCGCGCTAACCCAACCCCACACATTCACAGAAAAATAACCACTTCGTTTTTAGGACATATGTGATTATTTTCGTAACGAGTTCCTTCCATTCTAAAAACTTTTAGTGGTCCATCGTTGCGGCTATTGAACGTTTTTTCGTCGCTAAAAATCACTCGATTCCAAAATTCCAAAGGTTCGTTCACATATCGCCTTGCAAATTCCAGACGACGTCTCATATTTTCGTCACTGAGAACTTCTTTCGCAGCAGCATTATACTTCTTTATTCCCATCTCCTTTAATCTTTTTGTGCAGTTATACGGCATCCGGGAAAATGTGTATCTGCTATAGCCCTGAGTATGTAGCAAATGGTTGTTCTGTTACGTAATGAAACAACTCGAGATCTTGAGCACGTGTAGATACTTTAGGTCTACCACTTCCGATGGCTCTTTCCAAAGTGTGTTCAAGATTCCATTTTACTCGGTAATGCCCTACGGTGCTTTTTGGTATATCTAACATACGTGAAATTTCACGCACGCTACGGCCCGCCGCTAATTCCGAAACAATCCGCGCTTTCAAATCAGCACCGAGATGAGGTGGCATTTTCACAACACTTGAAATTTTAAACTAAAATGGAATTTACATTTCTTACTTTATTTATTGGTTCACACTACCCCTTCTCAAACAGTAGGTAATTGTTTATTTATTACATACTTCTAATGACCAATGTAACAACCCTTAGAGCAATATGACTCAAAGGAAGTAAATTAAACAAGCAAGGATATTCTATTGTTATTGAAACTTATTCATAAAGTAAAAGCCATTTCCTTATAATGCTAATGGACAGGATTTTCTTTTAAGTATTAAGATTACAATAGAGGACTTATAAACTTTCGAAAATATCTAATTATAAATATTTACACTGCAATTGCGCTTTTTTCTTAATAATTTCTTAGCAATAACATACACGTTCATGGTTTTTAAGTTGTCATAAATTTGATATAATATAAATTTGTGTTTCTAATCTTTATCGCTAAAAATTGTTGCTTAAGTTGTAAAGCTTCGTACACACCTGAACAACAAACCGAGCAACAAACATCTTATGAAAAGAGAGTTATGTAACTATAATTAACGACTTAACGTTACGTTAGTAGATTCTATTTACTATTTACACATATTTTCTTGGAACATTCGATAATTAACTATCGGGATATGATGACCCCATACTTCGCAGGTTGTGCGCAACTGGATACAAGCAAATAACTTGGAGCTGTTACCCTGGCCAGCAAAAGCCCAGATTTTAACATTATCGAAAATGTTTGGGCTCGAATACTTGCTGTTATCCGAAGACAACAAGGGCCAAATTTTATACCAGTAAACCGTAATGCACTAATTGCAGCCATTGATACCGCATGGGAAACGATTAATATTAATTATATTGATACCTTGATAGCGTCAATGAGCAGACGCCTCCAAGAATGTATCAATAATAATGGAGGTCACACCCATTATTGATTTCTTATATTTATTTATATAGTAATACCTTTATTTAAAAAAAAACGTTTTCATTTAATTTTAAACTATAACTTGGTATCTTAATTATAATTATGTAATAAATTCTTGTCAAAAACTAAATATATACGTTGACAATAAGAATTGCCTTAGTTTTTATTTTCACTTTTTATATTAACTACAGAAAAAAATGAAACGTCATAAAATATACATTTTGTAAGGACTAAATATTATGAATAGAGAGTTTAATGATTTTTTTTAATAACTTACAATAATTAGTAGGTTAGATTTATTTAAAAATAAGTAATAATCAGTCAACCCAAATAACCATGTTTAGTTTTTTGATTTAATTTAAAAGTTATTGCTTGTAGACGTTTTTAAATCAAAATTATTTCTAATTTTATTTTGTAAACATTTCCTAAACAAAATTTTGATTCGATAATTAATCGAGCTATGGTGTTTAATTAGCGATACCTTCAAATATATTCTTTAAAGAAAAAATTAAGTAAGCAACGTAAATTACCTATTTTCTAAAACGTGCTTAGTGTAATGATTCATTCTACAGTCCTTCTATAAGATAACCCCTGCTGAGACTACCTGCTGTTAGAATTGTAAATGATACCCTTAAGCCCGCTTCACAATGTGCAAACTTTTGTTTACAGAAATTGTGGTGTCCAAGTTTTAAATTTCATGAGTGTACAGTAAATGCAAGGTTGTAATGTTGGTTGTCGCATATTTGATTTCATAACATACGATTGTCTTCATGGATAGTAATAATCGAAAAATAACATTAGTGTGCATAACTCCCAAAAATAAAATATAACTTCGATAATCTTCTGTTAGATGCAACGATATGTCGTGTCCATTTTACGCAAAAAATTCATTTTATAAATGCTAATTACTTTTGTTTGTGATGTTTACCTTGAATAAACCAGGTTTATGGAAATTTATTTGTTAAATACCCGCACCAGTTTGAAAAGCTCTGGAAATGGTCAATTTGACCACTCTACTTCTTGGTGTCCCTAAATTTTTTCTTCCCATTTGCAAATTTCAATTTGCATTGGAACTGCTAACACTACTTAATTACTTCCTCTTCACTGTGCACCTTATGACCTGTCATGCTGGCGTTCTTGTTTACGGAATCATCTACTTTTTCCATGTATCTCCTAATTTTGTGCTGCTTTTGTCACTCCCGTACGTAACACTCCGTCGCGCCATTTTAGCATTTTCCGATAGACTATTTCATTTACAAATTTTTAACAGGGTTTTATTCACTTGCGCTGTCCTTTCATTTATTTCTCTTTCATGTTCATCCTTCGCGGATATTTCCTTAATATAGAAAATCCCAACTCCTTCGATTGTTAATTATTATACTAGAATCCTTCACAATTCCAACCGATTTCTATATGTTTTTATTATCTCGTGCTTACATACTTCTTCATGAAAAAGCTACATCGTCAACAAAAGAGTCTATTTGACGTTTTGGGCAAAGATGACCATAAAAACTTGATCGCTTACTGACCTAATTAGCCAAACTCACATTGGAAGTCCCCCATCTTCTACTTGTAATATCTGTCGGAATTCCTCCTTTTCTTCTACAAAAGAGCGGTTTAGCTTTTTCCTTGTTTTGCTCTTTGTTCGATTCTTTCAGATATGCTTCACAAATTTTTTTTTATTTATTCGTTCATTGCCTTCTTTTTGGTCATCAACTTTTATTTTCTAGAATGTTCACATCATCCTCTCCATTCCGTCTTTATTTCTTAACAGATTCCATGCTATTTATTATAATTTGTCAACAGATGGAAGAAAATAATACGATTCAAAAACGTCGTTGACAAAATGCATTAACATTATTTACACATTAAGTATATTCTCTTTGCTGTAATTAGCAAGAGATTGTGGTTCAATTATAAATACAACATAGCGACCAATGTGATACCTGGTACTTCACTTTTGTTAGAAATCAAAAGAAATAGTATACGTTATGCGTATCAAATAGGTTGTCGCCTCGTGCTATCGTAACACGTCCGAAAAGTGATCTCAGTACTAATGCAACTTTGTCGACAGATTTGTAAGCAGTTATGTGTGTCAATAACGGTGGTGTTGAACTTTAAACAACTTATGCAACTAAATCAAAAGTGTGATATAAACAATGCATCCTTTCGTGTTAGCATTGCTCCTTTACTTACGATTTTTATTATATTTCCGGTCTTGTCCATGTTTTTTTTTGTTTTCTCTATACTTTTCCAATATGGTTAATGTTTTCATTCTCATTTGTAGTTTGAGTATGAGATCCTTCTTTCCAGAGCTATTAGCAAGGTAAACAATGTTGTAACTCTCTGAGGCATTTCTTTTTAACATAAGGTACTATGCATTGTCAATGGTTTCAACCTAAGTCGTCTTAGTAAAATGTCTTAGAAACGGAGATTGGTTTTTTGGTTTTATAAACTTTCAATTCTGTCTTTTATTACCTATATGAGATCAGCGCCTCATTAATATGGAGGTATCAAATTTTTGTTGTTTTTATTATTAGTTTTAATACTTTTTAATGAGTGGAGTTGCGTTTAAAAAGTGTGAATAATTTTAAACATTTAGTAATTACTAAAAGTACGTAATAAATAAAAACTGTATAATTTGAAGGGTAATCTAACGCAGATGAGAAACTTAAAAAAATAAAATAAAAATTCAAAATTGTTACCGACATTTTAAATACAAAGCCGCGTTCGTCGTAAGTTATTTTATCTTCGTTACCATTAACATTTTACTAAAACTTAAAACCCATTAAAAGGAATAATTCAATTTCGCGAAAACCCTGTATTATAGTCAGTCCTACATTTGTTGGAACTTCATAACCAACTGCTTCAAAGAATATTTCTTTTCTTCAGAGGGTGCACCCTTCAGAGTAGTGTCTCTTCTAGATTGCATTTTTCCATTCTATGTTTTGTTTTTCCTTTCTGCTCTTCGGCCCAGTTTGTGCTTTTTTAAAAGTGGTCCATTTTTGTAACTAGACTAGAGTTTACTTTGTTATACCATTTGGTAGAATGTTACCACAGTTGTAATTGCAAAGTTATTAAAAATTCAATCTTACGTCCGCTCGTAAACTCGTAATTTTAGTTGTGCTAGCTCTGCTCTTTCACGACAAAAGTTCAAAATTTTATTAGGGTGGGGGAGTGGGGTTGGCTTCCATAAATTCAATATTCAATAACTCCGTTATTAAAGGTGTGCTAACGTAGAGCAGGGTTGTGCTAGCCTGCACTTAGGCCGCCTCAGCCTGATCTTTTAACGGCAAAGGATAAACACTATACTACAATTGTGACCCCTACTTGATCTCTCAAAAGCATTTGATACTATTAATCATACACTTCTCTTAATTATATTAAAACATATAGACTTCAACGCAAATTTCATTGAATTAATAAATTCATAACTATCTAATAGATTACAATGTACTTCAATATATGACAGCCGATGTGATTTAAAACATATTAACAAAGGGGTGCCGCAAGGTTCTATTCTAGGTCCACTACTATTCAACGTCTACACTGCATTTCTTCACATCAACTATAGTAAAATATCTATGTACGCTGATGATATAATACTTTATCATTCTTTCCCTATATCCAAGTACACCCAAGCTATAAGTAATTACAATTCGGATCTTCAAAACTTAACGGATGCCATTTATAAACATGACCTTGTTATAAACCCCAATGAATGTTCCTTCACAATCTTTGGCAGAAACGATGATTGCGAGTACGTCAAACGTTTCATTAACTTAAAAATTTGTAATGTCACACTTCCACTATCTCCGGAAGCTAAATGTGTAACGTTTAGATATGAAAAACAAGTTAATTTATATATAAAAAGAGCATATGCTAATCTTAAGCTTATCTATCCTCACAGATCTTATCTATCTAGGCAAACTAAAGATAAGTTGTACAAAGGACTTGTCCTCTCAGAATTCACATATTGCTCTGAGATATATCACTCCTGCATTACCAAAGATACTTCTAACAAAATTCAACGCGTGCAAAATTCCTGCTTGAGACTTATCTTTGGAATTCCGAAAGTACGATCACATATCTCATAAGCTGACTGAGATCTCTTGGCTGAACATGTACAATCGTAGATTTTACAAATGGTTTGCTTATTTTATAAGATTATTAACAACTTGCGACTTTCATATTTAGTTCATAAGATTATTTATCGCACGCACGTCCATAACATTAACACTCGCTTTAGAGGGTTAATCAGTACTCCATCACATCGTTCCACTCTCTTTAAGCGTTCCTTCTCTTATCAAATAGCAATTACTTATAACAGCCTACCAGATAATATCAAAAAATGCCGCCTATGTATATTTAGGAATAAGTTGCACCTCATGTTACTAGATAAACAATATTATACTCAGTATACTATTGGCGCGGAGTAATAAACCTGTCAGAATATCGAATCTCCCGTATTGCAGTGGCGTAGGTACCTGATACGATATTTTTAGTAGGTAAATATATTATAATAGTAAAATCTACCTTGATACGAATTATTATGTGGTTATATGTTATTTATTTTAATTGTATAGTAGATCACATTACAAATTTTACTTCTTACGTATTATATACCATTATTTTTGTATCTTGGTATAATACCCACATCTACGGCTATGATTCTCGTTTCGTCAGTACCTGGGCTGATGGCAACGTGTTTACACAGGTTAAACTATTGTTCTCAGACCCTAGATGGATCGATATGGTGCAAGAGCGGCACAATGATCGTATTTTGGTTAGAATTTATTGGTTTTTACTTAACCGTAGAAATACCGCTTTCACAAGAAAATAAAGAATTATTTCAAGCAATTATGATTTATTACTTCGCGCCAATAGTATACAGACTATAATCAACCCTATTAATTTTAATTTTTTATTAATTCAACTCCATTATATTGTATGATATGAATGTTTGCCCTTTATTTTTTTTTTTTTTCTTTTCTTACAGCTTTCCTATTTTTAACAATTATATATTTTTTTCTTTTTGTTTTTTTGATCAAGGTTCGATGGAAGAACAAATAGTCAATTATTTGAATCGCGCCTGAGATTATTTGTTTTATACCCCATTATTACTTTTTGTGTGTTTTTTCTTATCATACTGTATAAACAAATAATAAAGACATTATTATTATTATTATTATTATTATTATTATTATTATTAAGTACCAATCTATTAATCCGCTGGATACGTAGCGTGCAAAAAAATCATTTAATTTAACTTTATGCGGCGGTTATAAGTATCGATAAAACAGCAAAACTCGAGTATATTTTGAAACAAAAAAAATCTTTAATACAAATAATTATAGTACGACATCATAATCTTTTTGTGTTCTAAATGTAAAACCTAAAGTCAGTAAGTAAGGTTTCATTATTTCATTTTTTATTCCAATTGAAATGGTGGTAGTTCGCAGTTATGATAGCTCGGAATTTATAACTTTAGAGCGTTTTCTTTGAGTTTCAATAAAATATTACTTTCAGAAAGTAAAAAAGAACTATCGAATAATAATTAACTACCTACAGAACTTCTGCTATTGATTTATATTGGATATTTATTATGGGCAATCATAAATTTTACAGTAAAAGTTCCGTCCATGAAAAACTATAAAATTTTAACTACAATATTTAAACGTAATTCAAAAATTATGCCTAAAAAAATCGATATTGTCACCATGTAAAATCGGCATAAAAGCTCGTAAAAGACTTTGGATGTTTTTGGACTTTTTATTTCAAGTGAAATTAATTACAAGCCCTTCCGTGTGCACATTTTCAAAAGCTCGGGTATTTCTACAAGCATATAATAGAACGTTTGTAATAACGTTTAATTAAAATTAAAACTAACACTAAAATATAGAAAAATCGTTGCAGCAAAATCCTATTAAGAACTTGCGAATGAATTACTTCATCTTTTATAATAAAGTAGCGATTACTATTAAGTAATTTTTAAATTTTCTTTATTCGAAAAACACATAATATCAAGATTATAATTTAATTTTGTTGTTTTGGTTATCTTATGGATTACAATGCTGTCGTTTTAATTGGAAAATTTATTTGGCGACAATGCTTTTAGCAACTCCTGTTTCTTCTTTCTTTTTTCTCTTTCAGAAACGTTAAAAATTCAGTCTAAAATTAAACTCGATCGATAATCCGTATTCAAATTAAATTAAACACAAAATAACGTAACTGGCAAATAAAAGACCAGATTATTTAATTTAATGGTAGTCGACGGAACGAATTTTAGTTTCTAATCAAGAAATTTTATGGTATCCTTGAGAATATTAGTTGTCGAAAATCACCCTATCGCTTGTTCAACGTTGTTCCTTTAAAAATATTATTTTAAAATTTTCGAGTTCTTCAAGCTCTTTGAATAAACTCTTCAAAGAACGCTTAATCAAATAGAATGACGGTTACACAAAAACCTAGCTAGGATAGTTACACCGACCAAATTTGAAGTTTATTATTAAAATCTTACTTGTTTTCTTTGAAAACTGTTTTGTAATCATAGGCTATATAAAAGATTTCCAAATGATCGTAACATAGGTCAACTAAGCCCATCATAAACAAACTAAAATTCTATATCAAATTGTAACAATTTTTAGAAATCTGTAGTAGATGTTGGCTGTGAACTTTTTCAACACTACAATAAAAGCTAAGCGCATTTTTAAGTAATAATAGTATATAGAATTCCATGCCAACCGAATAACACAGTAGCCAGTGATAATTACAGAATTTCGAACGGTACCTACGTACACGTGTTTCGCCTTTTTGAAGTTCATCAGCGTGTCTACATGTCTATATAAACCTTCAGTAAAAATTACGCATATAACGGTAATTTCAAATGACTACGTCCTCCAATGCAATGTTAATTTTAAGAGGATGCAGTTCAAGTCAAGTTAACCCATTTAAAAAAAATAGAATGAATTTGTATGTTCTGTACAACGATATAGAATTAGTAGCGTTTACTGTTAAGAAAATAACTGCATCGATTACCTTAAAAAAATCGATACAATAATGATAGTTGCACATTACATTAATTGCTACTTCACTTCAATCATGATAAATAAAAAATAAGAAATTGGACAATTTGCAACAAAAGCATTTTAGTGGTAAATATAGCAAATAGAAGTTGAAATTTTTGTCACGTCATTTTGCATCCAAATTGAATATATTCATCAAAAATTTTCAAATTCGTAAAATAGTTGACTACTCTACAGATTTGCCGCAGTAACTGTAGTAATTATTCAAGATGGCGTCCAACACGACAGAAGTACCAGGTTTTTTCCGTTTAATTATTTGATTAGAAGAACAATTTCGAGGAGAGGAAATTTTTTAGGGAGTTCAATCGACTGGTTTATAAATCCATCCGAAAACCGAAAGTGCCTTTTTCAAAACGGCGGGCTGGAAATAATATGTTCTTTAGCTCAAATTTTGTAATCTGCACAAGTATTCGTAAGTTTTAGAGGTATGTCACTATAAGAGAATGGTTTTTATAAGAAGTTGAAGGATTTGGGTACTCTTTTCAAAGATGGCGGATCGGACGGAACAGCCTTTCATTCTGAGGATGATGTTGCGCTTTATAAAAATTTCCGATCCCCATTAAAGTTTCAGTAACTTGCAAAATAGGGCTTGATCAGATTAAGGACAATATATTGCATACCCAGTATTTCTCCAACACTAATGCGCACAGGGTCGAGAACCCATCAGCAAGATTCAATATGTCTGTCTGTCTATTTATACTCTGTCCGCCCAATTGTGTCTCCACTTTCTATTTTTGAGGCAACTCGATTTTCGATTGGATTGGAGGATTTGAACTAATAAACATCATTTCTGTCACGTTCATGAACTGACAGAACTGGAACAGATCATTGAGCTTATTTTGCTGAACACCACGAGAGTGAAGCGTGAGTGGGCTCGTGTGGCGTTTTAAAGGATACATCGAGTGAGAGGCAAATATAACGATTATTTTTGATGCTCGAGTGGTATTCGTTAAGATTATATAACGAAACAAAACACAATTTTATTGGAAAATATATTAGTCCGGCAAAACGTAACAAGTACGATATTATTTTGTGTTTTATTTGACGTTTATAAAAACAAATGTTTCCAAGCAAATATTACCTTTATGGAGAAGGCGAAATACCAAAACGCTATATTCGCTTTTTTATACATCGTAACCATGAAAAATTAAAAGAATTCTGTAGGATCATATAACAATGAGTTATATAATCGTTATTATCTGGTGCTGCTATACAATCTTGACAAACAATTTTTTTTAAATTACTGCTTTGTGTTTCTCATTAAAGCTCTGAGAAATTTGCATGTTTTAATTAACAAAAAAACGCGCAATTACATCCTTATTCATCGCAGAACACTGTTTTGTTCTTAGCCTCATTTTCAAAGCGCCTTTTTCTGTAGTAATAACACAAAAATGTGGAAGTTTGCAACATCAAAAATCGACCAAAAGGAACTTGCGGCATACGTACCGCCCCAAAGTTGTAGTATTTCCGAAGTGGGTATCTTGTCACTTGACATGGTACAACTAATCAACTTATAACCTCCAATAAAATCTAGTGGCAAAACATGAACAGGGATTTTGTTTATAACAAGAATAGAACTACCACATAGAAGATTTGAGGTTATAGTAAATATGGCTGAAGTTTTTGATAATCAAATCATTGGTTTTTATTCACCCATATACCTGGAGATTAATTTCTTACATGACGGGCATAGCACCCAATAAATTGTATGTATAGATATGTGGAAACATACCAGGAACAGTAGTTTATTAATGGCCAAAATTTGGTTGTTAAAAAAGAACAAAGAAAACCGAATCAATTAAATAAAAACCTGGTCTATGTTTTTAAATAATGACTTTGCGCCAGTATGCAATATACAAAAATTAATATACCGTGTGTCCCGGATAATCTGAAGCATTATGTTTAACACGGGGAATTTGATTTATATGTCCCCAAAGTGTTTTCAGGATATTTCCACTAACAGAACACTTAACAATGTTTACTAGAAAACGTTTTGCGTAATAATTTATAGAATTTAACCAAGCATATTAAAACATTTGAAAAAATATTTAATAATTTTTAAACCGATGTCTAAGCAGTTACCACAGTCGATTTTTTGATTATTAACCCTAACTAAAGGTTGATTAAAAAACAATCTCGAATCGCATGCTTGTACAATTGCAAACAAACACTGAGATTTACTTGGGCTATTCGACATTGTTTTTAAGCCAACGCTTAAAGTGTTTCCAATATCGCAAATGGTGTCATTCAATAATAGTGTAGCTTTAACCGAAGTAGGTATCTTACCACTTGACATGGCAAAACTAATCAAACAACTTATACCCTCTAACAAAAGCTGGAAGCAAAACATGAACACCAATTTTTTATACAGGGTGAATCACCACAAACGGGACGGAGATTTATAGCGAAACAGTAAAAGTTTTACAAGTTTTGTCATTTTAGTAGCTTGAAGGTTAATAAATTTTACATTTAAAATTATTTTAAAATATACAGTATGTACCAAAAAAGTGTGGCACATCAAAGTTATGTATTTTCGTATGGAACACACTGTATTTTATTGCATTTTTTATTGTCCGTAAAAAATAAGGTATACTTTCATAAAGGTTCCCTATATCTAAATACTGAGTGTTCTGAGTTACGTCGACTTTTCTTAAAATATGGAGTATTAAAAAAAATTGAATATCTTCTAATCCAACAAATCATAACAAATTTACTCTTACGCCTAAATAGTTATTAGATTAATGTATGATCAAATATTACACATCTCTTTACAGAGTTGAGAATTTACAGGTTAATTATTGGATCATGCAATATCTAATTATCTGCCTTATTTTAAATGAAACACCCTGTATTTTATAGTTTCATAATGTTAACAAAAAAGTCCTCTTTCGAATCATATAAGGGTGTCATATGCCTAAGTGTTACAGTTTTTGCGCAATTTATAATTTACTTTCCAGATGATGGCTTTCCAAAACAAAGGCGCCGAAATAGAATTCTTTAATTTTTCAAGGTTACGATGTATAATAAGCGAATATACCCTTAACGAGATGATATAACCGTTTTGGTGTTTCGCCACCTCCATAAATGAAATATTCCTTAGAAACATTTGTTTTATAAACGTCAAATAAAACAGAAAAATAAAATCGTAGGTACCTGTTACGTTTTCCGGATTAATAGATTTTCCAATAACATTGTGTTTTATTTCGATATATAATCGTAACAAATACCACTCAAGCATCAAAATAATCGTTATACTTGCCTCCTCACTAAACGTATTCCTTAAAACACCACTCGAACGAAAGCGAAAAACACTACTCGAGCTTCGCTCTCGTGGTGTTTCGCAGAATGTGTCTCATAACTCGGCAAGTATAATCGATTATTTTCGATGTGATATTATAACTGAAAATAATTGGAATGTTCAATAGATAGTAAATCTGACTAGTTTTAAAAAAATAAAATTAGGTTCATAGCAACAATCCCATGAATCATTGTTGCCTAACGTGAACTAGATTAATAGTTTAAAGCAGTTTAGAAGTCGATATTAGTTTTTAAAAAATTTCGTTTATCATAAATATAGAGACATTGGATTACGACTTCGTTTTATATTATGTCTACATTAAAACCAATGTTTTAAATATGAATCCCAACTTCGTTAATTATATTATCAAGTTCAATTAAATTAAACAAAAGATACAAAAACAAATGTTTCGCGCAAAACTTCACATGGTCCTGATAAAATAATAAACGTAGAAAGTGTGAAGTAAAAAAATACGTTCTAGAAAACAAAAATGTAAGTAACTATTTTCAAAAATTTTACGTAATCTCTTACTGACCTTAAAATTCGAAAAGTACCGTAAAAACAATTTAAAATGTACTTAAGACGTTGGAAAAAAAGCAAACTGATGTTTAGACGGAGCCTATATGTAGATTTGTTATTTTATTACACTTTTTTTTTGCTGTATTATAAAGTACTAACTCTATACTTTATACAGGGTGGTCAATTAGTGCGAGGAAGGTGGATATCTCGGAAAATATCGGGGTTAGAAAACTTTCGCAATGAAATTTTAGTTTAGACCGGGTGTTCAATATAAGTGCAACATACCAAAGTTAGGTTTTCTTTTAATGGAACCTCCCAGTTTTTATTACAAATTTAGATTCCTTAGGAAAATCTAATAGAACTTTCTGCATTATACATAGGGTCTAAAATGGAGGGTTTTCACATTATTGCACTTTTTCCGGAAAAATTGACGTTTCGAAAAAATTAAATAACTCAGTTATTCTGGAATAACATGTGCTAACTATAGCTAGTTGTTCACCTTTCTAACCTTGCTAAGTTTTGAGTGATCAATTATTTAAATTGAACTCCCTAAATTCATGGATAACTTGATTTTTCAAATAACACCACCTAATTTTTTATGTGCCGTTGAACGTGAAATTTCATAAGCATTCTAATGATAGGGTTGTACGTATCTAACTCTTACGGGTGTTGCGGATTTTTGAGTAAGAGTATCCATGAATTTAGGAAGTTCAATTTAAATAACTGATTACTCAAAACCAAGCGAGGTTGGAAAGGCGAACAACCAGCTGTAGTAAGCACATGTAATGCATATTAAAACTGCGAAATCGTAGTTGGATAAATTCCAGGATAACTGAGTTAATTTTTTCAGTCAATTTTTCCGGAAAAAGTGAAATAAAGCAAAAACCCTCAACTTTAGACACTATGTATAATGCATAAAGTCACATTAGAATTTCCCAAGAAATCCAAATTTGTAATAAAAAAATGGGTGGTTCCGTTTAAAGAACATAACTTTGGTACCTATGTCGCACTTTTATGGAACACCCTGTATAACAAAAAATAATTTAAAAATTTGCAGCTCATTGTATTGCACAACTTTCTAACCCCAATATTTTCCGAGATATCCACCTTTCTCGCATTAATATTTCGGTTTGGAAATGGTTGCATAATTCCTTATCTTATGTATAACATGTTGACTTATTAGGATACAATAGGTACAAAATAAGGATTCTCAATATGGAGATCTCGGAAACGGTGAGAGATTGAAGATCGGTTAAAGTTAAACAGAAGTTAGGCATTTGAGGGGATGTATTTATGGTCTTTGTAGAACACGAATACCTCTTTTAGTTTTTGTGCAACTTTTGTTCCATTTAACCGACCTTCAATTTCTTACCGTTTCCGAGGTCCCCATAGTGGAAATCTTTATCTTGGACACAAATATTATAACAATAAAATTCTAATTTGTTGCTTTTATTCTAAATAAATACATCTACTATTAATAAAATACAATCTAAAACAATTTTTTGTTCAAATCGGATTAGTATTTCCTGTGATTAGCGCGTACAACATACAAACTCTATGACCCAAAAAGATATGTGAAATGTGTGTAAAATTAAAAAAAAAAGTAATTATAAAACACAGTGATTGTTCTGTTTGAACTATGTTGTATTCGAGACCATGCAAATGTGGTAAGCACGTTTTCTTTCACACATACAAAGATTACACGGATAGTTAAAAACAACAGTACTTTAATGTAGGAAATATCCGATTTCTTGTGTTAAATAGTTTCGTGCTTAAAACCATAAACGAATAGGTTCTTAGCGCATATAATTTCTATTCATCGAGGCGTAGATGCATTAAAATATTGTTTATCGAGTGATTAGAAGCTATATTTGAGTTTAATGGCTGCTTTATTAGGTCACTTATTTTTGGTCTTGTATTCCATTAAGTGAAAATTGATTTACTGCAAAAGCACATTTTTGTTTATTACGATATTTTAATATCATCAAAATTTGAAATTTTAACACAAACTCCAAAAAATTATGCAAGCACACATTTTGTTGCAATTTGTTAAAAATGTTAGGTAAAATTATTTATGAATATTTGATGTTATGAATAATGCTGGTAATCTGCCAACTTGTGTTAAGCTCCAATGCTTAATTACTTCGTTTAATAATGCATTTCAACGATGACAAAGTAAGCACATAATTTATTTAAACGCATATTAATAAGAACACGGAGCAGATAATTAGTTTTATTAATGTTTTGTATGAAGAAATGATGGCTATCGTTCAATAACTGGTGCGTTTGGATGAGTTCTCACATACCTCATTAAGTGTTACACCTTTTGAAACAATAGTTTTTTTGTTTATATCGTTATACTTAATGATGCTCATTTGTTTTCAAAACGTCGGAGCAGTTCAACATTTTTTATTGCAGCCAAAATTTCCTCTTAAAGTTCAACATATTGGAAACAAAAACCTTTTCCGTGTCGAAATGTAAGCGTAGTTACCAATGTTTCGCTTACCTTTGCAACGGACTTTATCAGGGCAAAGATGCAAAAAATCAAAATATGAAAAGTTTGGGACAAACCATTAAGAGTTCATTGATCTAGATATACACTACACCAGATTATACATCAAAATAAATAAAAATATATAAGATTATCCTACCTTATGGCGGTGTTCATAATTTGATTTTAGTTCATAGACCAAGAGCCAGCAAGAAAATCGTCGTATGATTAGCCCCATGTCAAGACTCTGGAGCAAGTTAGGGAGTAATATTTCTTCCACAAAAATGGAAGTATGGCAACCGTCTGGTATCATCTTCCTCTTTGGGTTAAGCCTTCAACGTGTCAGAAAAATAGATATTTTAGTACAGTAAATAGAGATATATTTTGGCAAAAATAATAGTAGAATACCGCCTATTCCATGTAAATGTAAATAGTATAATAGTTATTTACGATACAAGTGTGTAAAGTAAGGCTTTTATACACAAGTTGTGGAGTTTAAAACACGAACCGTAGGTGAGTGTTTTAACCGTAAGAAGTGCATAAAAGCCCTTCACACACGTGTCTCATACAATATTCTATCAACGTCAGAACTAATTTTTGCAAATAGAAATAGTTACTACAACAGAGAAATGTATTCGCTTTCACTTTTGTTTATTATGAGTCTACGTTGCCAGGCAGCTTTAACAACAAAAATCGTTTAATAATGAAACTCCCATGTAAATTACATTGCACTTTTACACACGATTTCATATTTTTACGCACGATTTATTTTAAAGTAGCATTTCACACAAATTATTTACTAATTATTAATGTACTGATTATAAGTTAGACGTAGATAAAGTACCTTATAGTCATGTTTTATACCGAAAATGAATTGTTTATTAACATTTAAATGCAAAAACGTGAATTTTCATTTTTTTTCAGTAGAGTGAAAAGTAATGAACTAAGGTTATTGCTGTAAAAGAAAAGTTGTAAAGGATAAAAATACGAATCGGATAATAATTTTCCGAGAATAAGCGAAAAAAGTGGAATATTTGCGTTTTTTTAATCATTCTTAGAACCGTCATTTTTGCATGGATTTTTCGCGTGTTAAATATCATTTTATCAAACAAGGAGAATATACGTTTTGTTCCGTTCCATTTCTCCTTCAAAACTTTTTTTAATTTCTGACAATCGGACCACCACAAGAGCATTCAGCTTAATTGAATATATTACAATAAAAAAATTAAATCTCAATTATGCATAAACTAATTGTCGCGACAATTTCTGATTAAGTACGTACCTCCTATTTCCTGAAATTACGCTACATCTAAAAAATGATGGAACTATGAATTTTTAAAGAAAAAGCAATTTTGACTTTTTCCGTTTTTCTCGGAATATTATTATCCGATTGAGTCGAGTTTGTGCTCATTTTATTAGTATTTGATCCTCTACAACTTTTCTTTTTACATCATTAACGTTGGTTCATTACTTTTCACTCAACTGAAAAACGAATAAAAAAGCACGTTTTTTTTGCATTTAAATGTTAAATAATATAATTAATTAAACAATATAATGACAATTCATTTTCGGTGTAAAACATGACTATAAGATACTTTATACTATTTACAATTACATGGCCCAGGCGGTATCCTACTATTATTTTTATCAAAAACTTTATTATTATTTGCTCTATTGACTAGAGTATTTGGAAAATTGTGATATTTATATGTATTATGTCAATCAGGAAGTAGCAAAAGTGCGGAAACGCAATATGCCATACCGATACGACGACAGCAAATGTCCACCATACTTGTCACAACGTGTCACTTTCTTAAAGTATGGTGGACATTTGGCGTACCGTTATGGCAAGGGGAAGATTACACCTGACGATCGCCATACTTGCATTTTCGTGCAAGAAATATTACTGGTTAACTTTCTCCAGAGCCGATGTAGGGTAAACCATATCATAATTTTCTTGCTGGCTTCAGGTCTATGATGAGCACGACACGAATAATAGAACCAAAGATACTTCCACAATAGTAACCGGGGTAAAACTAAATTATTAATGTATCATACTTTAATAGTAAACACCCGTCACATGATCTGCACAACGTCACATCAAACAAACCTAATAGTACTTACAAGAAACTCTCATGCTGATCTTATCATAATGGGAACTAGGAAAATTGAGGAAGCTGCCTCTAAAGAAGGAAACAATTATAAAAGAACCCGAACAAAAAATCAAATCATAGATTAAAACAAAGATCTAATGCTACTCACAGATTCCCGAGATATGTGAAGGAGCAACAGAACGCATAATACTACGAAAAAGATTATTCAACCTTTAAGTTGCCTGCAATTGACAATTAGAAACAATAGAGATAATCCATCCCTGACGGTCGCCATTTTGAAATCTTGATCCCTAAAGCGTTTATAACGAAAGGGGGCTGTCTCGGGCGCCAGATTTATTCAAAAAGTTAACTCTACGTATCGATTTACTAGGTCACCATGGTGACGGAAATAGAAACCAATTAAAAACAAAAACTCTTTACTAAACTAAACGTAAAATCTAGCTAAACTAAAAATATTAAAGCAAGCGAAAATCAACTATTCTCATGTGATGAGTATGAGGTACAACAACAACAACGCAAAGTAATCGACGGTGTATCCGGTTAACGGGTTTGACATACAAAATAATTTTTGAGATGTGAAAGTCGTTATCGTGTTTAGCGAGTTCATGATCACGTGCTATCTCTTCTCAATACAAATTTATAATAAAATTACATAATTTAACTATATAACGACTGGTTTTCTTTTCTTTTCCTGGTATGTAGTTTGCAGTTAAACTTAGTCTCACAATAAGTAATTGTCAAGATATTTTATGTGTCGCCAATGAAAGCACAACACGCCTCTATAGATTTAAAACTGCCACCTTACACAGCACGTAAACTAACTGCTTATGGCAAGGTCAGAAATTTAATTGTTTTCGGTCTTTTCTATTTCGACTGTGTTACTGTCTATTTGTCTACAAAATCTGCATTCAGTGAACTTATTAATGGTTGTAAGTTTAATTTTTTTATATTAATGTCAGCGTTGTGAAATTTTCATTTGTAATAATATTAAAAAATCGATGCATAATAGTGATCAACGAATTATGTATAATTTGGTCTCAAATTTGTGAATGGGCGGCTGAATGCAGGTGTCTCTTCATGCACCTCGTGCTGACTCTGACATAAATTTTTTGTAGTTGGTTGAAACTTTCTTCAGTATTGTGAATTCATCTATATTGATAACAAGTTAAATACAATTATTGAGCTGATTCTCTCATTGGTCATACTGCAAAACCAAAGAGGGTGATATTCCTAAACGTTATATTACTCCTATTGAACAACCTATCAAGACAATATAAATATAATATTGCCGTTTTTAGACTTTTAACTTCAACAACACCTTATAACTTTTAGCTGCACGACAACATCGGTATCTAATTATCTTAATTTGCCGAGGAAACATACGTACCTTTAAGTATATCTTAGTTTTAGGCACTTCACGCTTTGTTAACAAAATTATTAATCGCCTTAACGCTTAGAGACAATTTATTTTTTCTTAGTTTAACGATACACGATATCTCCAACTAATGTGGATAATTTCAGTTCACAGCTGGAGTGGCGTCTACTAAATTAATTATATTATCAACCGACTCGCCCACTAATATATGAGCTAATGTCGTTGTTTTTCCATCTCAAACATGAGAACGATGACATCCTGTCTCTGTCTCTGTGGCCAATTATTGCTACTCAAAATAATTAATACATTTTTGGGCATTCGATTGTCAATTGCTGTAACCCCCCCCCCCCCACCCCCGGTTGTACATTATGATGATAACCTTTCTAAACAAAAAATTTCTAATTAGTTCCAAGTTTCTTAATTTTCATGTTATTATTATTTTGTCAAATACGTTTATAAAACCACCAATTCCCACATTTGATCTAAAAAACAAAACTAAAAACTGGAAGAATTAAAATGTTGCGACTTTTGTTTTGAAAGTTCGTTAAAATTAGAGAATTTTTAAGATTTTAAGAATGAATTCATTAATCAACTCTGTAGCTTCTAAGGTATTAAAAAGTGGTACGTGAAAATCAAGTAAAGAGGATCATCAAGCTAAGTTTGATGTCTCACATGGGTTCGATTTTGGTCCTTGCCCGTTTATCATTTCATTAATGTTATCATACTCACCCTATAAAATTCGGGGACAGATCAGATATCTGATCATAACTACAAACTTCTCCAAGCAGCAATTAGTGCGCAATAAAGACCATGCGTTTAAATAATGGTGAACAGAAAGACTGATTCCCACATACTAAAAACAATTATCTGAGCTGCGAGGATAAAAGACTGGGATCATACTACGATTGTAGATTGACTGAAAAAAAGTAGCACTATTAAATTTACTACGCGAGATTTGAGGCTGGTGTCTCCAACTGGTATAGTAGCCTCCTACTGGTAATTCTGTATATTTTTTTGCTTTGTTCAGTTCCTTAGTAAGTACCATTAATTTTAAATTACCTTTTGAGGTCTTACAAAAACACCTACCCTTTAGAAAACTACATATACCTTCTATGTGTCTCTGGCAAGACGCAACATAGGACTTTTCCTATAAAAACATTGAATTGTTTCACTACGACTATTATTATAATAGTGACTACGTTACGGAATTTAATTTAATTTAATTTTTTTCTATAACAAAAGTTCTATTACATAAAAATGATATTTTAATTTCATTAGATTTCATTTTGATTTAGAAAAGTCAACTTTGTTATATTAAATGAAATCCCAGTAAGCGATGGCAAATAATTAATTTACAATAATTGTTATTAAAATAAAAAAACCTATACTCAGTATACTATTGGGGCGGAGTAATAAACCTGTCAGAATTATCGAATCTCCCGTATTACAGTGGCGTAGGTACCTGATACGTTTGGAAAATCATATTTTTTAATAGTAAAATCTATCTTGATATGAATTATTATGTGGTTATATGTTATTTATTTTATTTGTATAGTAGATCACATTACAAATTTTACTTCTTACGTATTATATACCATTATTTTTGTATCTTGGTATAATACCCACATCTACGGCTATGATTCTCGTTTCGTCAGTACCTGGGCTAATGACAACGTGCTTATACAGATTAAGCTATTGTTCTCAGACCCTAGATGGGTCGATATGCTGCAAGAGCGGCACAATGATCGTATTTTGGTTAGAATTTATTGGTTTTACTTAACCGTAGAAGTACCGCTTTCACAAGAAAATAAAGAACTATTTCAAGCAATTATGATTTATTACTCCGCGCCAATAGTATACAGACTATAGCTACTCATGATTTATTCAAAACAAAGAACATCCAATAACATCCAAGCTTTGAGTTTTTGAATAAGTCGTGACTCGTGGCACTTTTAGATTTTGTCAAAAGTCCATACCCTCTTGTCAAGTTAAATGTATTAAAAGATAAATTTTAAATTCACCTTTAACGTGCATTATCACCGTGTTATCAATACCATACATTGCGCTCTATAGAATAGGTCAGTCTGTTTTATGTACTCGTACGTGTAACTTATGATTTGTTATATATACCGAAATATACAACTTTATTGTTTTTACTTTCATTACTAATTACAAATACTAAATCACTGATACTCTGTTGGATTCTCTAAGAACCCCCTCCCTCAAACACCTCTCTGTGTTTTATAGTGTGTCTGAATTATTATTATTATTATTACCTATTATTATTATTATATGTTCTTGAAAAGGTAAGAAAGCATGATGTTCAATAATTTCATCGCCTACTATGGATTTAAATAATAATGTTAGCCCTTCTATATCAAAATGTAATAAGTATAATATTAATAAAATCAGGATCAAAAATTATTAGATTAACATTAATAATGATATTTATCTTTTGATTTAGGGGTGGTGTGAAGATAGTATTGTTCTGTTTGATGCTATATTTATTGTATACCAATTAAATTTTAGATAGGGATGTGTTGGATTTTTGATAATCCAAATGTCGAGGAAGGGTAATTTATTGTTAGTTTCTAGTTCAGTTGTAAACTTGAGATACTTATGGATTGTAATTATTGAATAGTTGTAATGTTCGATTTACTTTATCTGATGGAATGCATGCAATTATGTCATCTACGTTTGGTGTTCCATAAGTAATCAAGTCGTGCATCACGATCTCAGCTAGAACTGGTGATAGAGGATTACCCTTCGCCGTGCCAAATTTTTGTTGATAAAATTATCCTTGACATATAAAAAAACTTGGATCAATTAGAAAAGATATAATGTTTTTAAACTCATCTAGATCTAGCTTCGTAAAGGCTTATGTAATTCCAGTTAGTACTTATTTAATAACTTAAGAACTAGGTCTTTCGAAATATTAGTAAATAAAGCCTTTACATCGAACGAGATTAATACATGATCATTGGGGTTGATTAGCAACTTAATTTTGTTAATAAGCATCCGCATATTAGGTGCGAAACGTCGCCAAACACCTGAACTGGTTATCTTTTCTCATTTACATAAAACCTTCCACTATAAAAAGGGTCCAGAAGCCGTTTTACCTTCGTAGCGAATACAATAACAAACATAAATCGGAAGGAAGATACAATTCGATCCATTTTGAGTTGTGATTTTTTTGTGGTGTTTTATTACTGCGTAGGATTTAGTTTAATGGTTTCGACTACGGTTTAAATTGTATTTAAAACTCATTTGTCCTATGCTAATCAAGTACGCATCGAATAAGTATTGAAACAAAACAACAGTCGGACTAAACTAATTGGTAGCATGGATATATTTTTACATTCGCCATTTTTCGGACCCAAATTTTCTGAAGCAAAGTTCATACATACAAACAGGAATGCTATGGTTCATTTAGAGATTTAGAAATTTAAGAAAACACAGGAAATATCTTAGAATTCAAAGTAAAGGTTTATATACCAAAATACGTAAGGAGTTTATTTTAGAAGTTTACTTTAGAAATAATTAAAGCACTCCATGTAAAATTTAGATGATATTCTTACAAGAAGTGCAAGTACGCAGTAGCGATGTCTCTAATCAATGTATTTACCATTACCTATCGCGAACATCTGGAAAATACCCGTGGGATGTATTTTCAATTAGCTAAATGCAAATGTAGTAAAACATAAAAATATGGTACCAGTTTATTTCCTAAGTACAATATTAACATTATCTTTCGATACAAACATTTTAGGTCAACTTCGAACTGCAAACGCAACTGCTCTACAAACAAACGTTAAAATCGATGAAAGACTTTTGTTATATATATATTTTTTTTAAACTAAAACAAAAACGATTTTCAAGCTTTTCTTATAAACAAGATGTTAGTTAAGCTGTCATGACATCAAAGTTTTTCTCTTAAGAGAATTTTCTTGACAAGTGGACGGTCTTTATCGCTGACGCAAATTGAGTTGATGTAAAATTGAAACTTGTTAAAATTTAAAGAAGTTGTCACAAAGACGTATAGATGCGATGAAGCGAACAAACATTTTTTTTTAAAAAGACACATTTCGTGTGTATGTAAAAATTAATAAAAACATTTTAAAAAAATTTTAAACAAAATACCCTCCATTTTCAAAATTTTAGTATCTTTGCTACTGAAAATAAACAAAATTTAAATAAAAAGTAATGTTCGCTGTGTTATTATTTTGACAAAAAGTTAAACTTAAGAAAAACCTAATCCGGTGGTGAGAACCGTCGTTTGTGGCGAACAGTTTTAGGTTTCCTTCGATTTCAAACTATTACTACTCTGTAACACAAACATTGACGGATTTTGAAATGATACGAATATTGCCCTATGCTTGTTTAAATAATAATTAAAATTAAATAAAATATTAGCATCAAACGAAAACTAAAATTCTAAATAGAAAACGTTTATATATATGTTTATATTGTTTCGCTATACGATTTCGTTGTTATTTGCAATTTAATGCCTTGTAAATTATAATTATAATTTATTTTCGTCGATTAATCAGGTTTTTTAATTGTTCAAAAAGTTTATAAAGCGTTATCTAGTCGATTCGTACACTAATTTAATTGTTTTGTTTAGGTACACAATTCCACAAGGAAACGAAGTTTCCACAGTTTCCTTGGAAAAAATAAATGTTTTCGAAAAGAAACACACAATGGCTTACTGCTCGTTTCAATGCTGACACTAAATATCCTCTTACCGCAACGGAACATTTACAATAAAGCTCGTGCAGGTGATATTCTTAAAAATAAACTTAAAATTACATAAAAATGAACAATATTTATTTCAGGAAGGCAAAATCTATTCAAAAAATCAAAATTTTGAAGGAAATTATGTGAAACTGAATTTTGTGTGCGAAAATATTATGAATCGACAGATGCGTAGCCATTTCAATATTTCTTTCATATCATTGTATTACAATACAAGTCGCAAAAAGTATCTATAAAAGCACGAATTGGAAAATTCAGAAACGCGCCGCGTAGCGGTGAGTTAAAGAACGAATGAGTGGCTGAAGAGTTTAAAAACGGTTTTAAAAACTATGTGAGTAAGATGCGAAACTGATCAACAATTTTTCTCGTTTTAAAAACAAAAACATAACGTCACATTATATAAAAAAATTCGCTTATAAAAAAGTACCTCGCATTTCAGCTCAACTCTCCCGGTTAAATAAAATTACAACAACTTTAAAAAGATGAATAGATAATACGAAAACAAAGAGCTTTTTCAATCTACCGTTAAATTGGTTTAAATAACTTCATTCAGTTAAGCGTTAAGTCTTTAAATATTTTCATTTGTAAATGGAACGCTTCGGGGTGAAGATTTCTAAGGACACACCAATTACTGTGTCGCTCCCCTTATCTCGCACAATCCTCTAAATTCGAATGAAAAAAAAACACGCGATTAAAGCTCAACATTAATAAAAATCACACGTGAAACATCGTGGCAGATTTTAATCGGGAACAAAATAAAAATTTTATGAAAACTGAAACTTGTTTGAAAAAAAAAACGTTTCAATAACCCCAACTCGATGTCTTATTGTTTCTACACGAACGGATGTGAAACTATTGTTCTAAAGAATTTTCTCACATACGAAAAGATAAAAATAATGAATTCGGTCTCGTTATAAAATCAATTTCGTAAAGGGTTACGAAAAAAAATCGATGAAAAGTCGGTGGTCAATTAAAAGTGCGCAAAAAACTAATGGAATGCACAACCATTTCAAAGCAGGAAGTTGCACAATGCAAAAGGAAGCTTGCGATATTAAGTTTCTTTTAAAGAGAAATTCTGGTTGTTCTTACCGTTAACGGAGAATTAAGTTTGAATTCCAGATTTTACATCCAGATGTTTTGATGAATGTTCGTTTCGCACGTTTCATAATAATGAATTAGGAGTGATAATGGAGTTATCTTCCTGTTTAATTATATTAATTGAATTTGTGTTCTCACACAATCAGCAAGTTGATCTCGATGATATATTCGCTGTGCACCTTTTATTAAACTTTAAGTTTCACGAAAAATTTACATAACGTCATTCATTAGCGGCATAAAATCTAGAAAAATTTTAGAATACGCTTGGGGAATAGAATATACTCAACGTGCGACGTGACTGATTAACCACTTGTTCCTTGAAAATCGTAAGGTTTCGGGTATTATAATATTTCTAAGATTCATTAAGTTGATAGGACATGTTGAAAACTAATACTACTAACTGGCTTTCTAAGGGTTCAATTGTAGTCAATACAAATAAAACTAGTAATTAAAATAAAATAAATTTGTTCTAAAACATAAATAAAAGTAGTGTGAACAGCGTTTAAATAAAAGTTGTAGTATTTATAACTACCTTTGTTTCATATTTCTTCCTAATAATTAAATATAATATAATAATATAATTGAAATTAAACATTAAACCCTAAAATTTAATCAAATTTAAAGTTCTGAAAAACAGCAAGATTCCTAGAAATCGTACAAGTACTTTTTGAGATATCGTGTTTACTTAAATAGTGCAAAAGGGGTTTAAAAATGGTTCAAATAAATGTTGTATAAATAAAGTAATTTATTAGAACTTCTGCCCCATAACGTTTTGTAGAATTAATATGAAGATGATATAGTTAAACAAAGGTGTTGTGCTAACGAATTTCAAAAGTTACTATTATACCAAAAATTGTTTAAATTTAATATAGGATATATTTTTAGAAATATTCAAAAACAAAAACAAAAGGGATAGTCGCCGAAAAAGTTAATATTCCGCGCAGTGGAAAGACGAGTAAAGCAAAATAAGTCCACCCGAATTTCATGTTTAGAGAAACAAACGAACGTAAATTAGTAAGCCACATCAAGAAGAAGCAAAAACATGGTTTTCCATTAACCATGTGTGATATTCGGCAGTTGGTTTACCATTTTGCTTAAACTTGAAATACAAATTTAATGTCGCCAAACAAACAGCCAGATACCATTAGTTTCACTTGTTCTTATCACGAAATCGTGATTTTATCTATAAAAAAAGAAATATGTGTCTATCGCAAGTGAACCGAAAGGTAGTAGCTAAGTACTTTGGAATAGCTGGGATCGATTCTAGAAGAACTCGACCTTTTTGAAAAGCCTGGTTGATGAAACCGGTCTTCAGCTCAACAACCGATTGTGCTCTGTTATTGATGAAAAGAGCTCCAAGGACGTCCATTCCGTTTCCTCTGCAGATAAGGACGAGTGTATAGTGTTATTGCTTGTTACAATGTAGAGGGTAGTTTTCTACGCCTGGTCGCCATATTCAAAGATAAATCAAAAGTGCTGACTTACTTTTAATGAAGATGAATGCGTGGGGTGCGTGAAGATTTACATTTCCAACATGAAGACTAACGAGTGGATACAGTGTGTTTCCTGTACACGTTGACTGCACGAGTGATGTACTTGTTTCGCAAATATGTGGCTAAATTGTGGAAAAAACAACAAGAAGTCTAAAAAAAAGGTTTACTATCAATCGTGCTAAAGTTTAATCAAGACAAATAGGAATAGGAAACTTCGGAGTCAAACGTCAGATTATGCATTGCTCAATGTGTGTGAAATTCAATAAGAAAAAGTTAATAATGACATATACTTCATATACGGTCGCTTCACGTACTGCATCAGTTGATGATTAGTTAAGAATACTGTTCAGGCTAATGAAATTCCAGAATGCAAAATAAAAAACTTTTGACGTCTCCTAAAAATATAAAAACAGTAAAGGCATTTGAAATTAATAGAAAGAACGAAGAAATGACAAAAATAAGGGAAAAAAAGTAATCCTAAATAAATAACAACAGCCCCGTCTGGGGTAAATTAAAACCAAATACAAGTAATAAGTTTAAACTGTTTGAAAGTTATAATCAAGAAAAGCATTAGAAAAAATAATATAAGGCACCTAAAGAGGCCAAGAAATAATTAGGCAGCAAAATTTAAAAAAAAGGAAATATGGAAGAAAATAAAACAAAGGACGAAACTGAACCATGAATTAAGTCACGTCGGCCTAACAGAATACACCATTGTAGAAGAAGAAATGGAGAAAATTTTACCAGAAAAGGTCAGATGTACTGGATAACGAAGAAATAGAAAAACTGTTAGACGAGGAACTAAAAATTGGCACAATGAAAACATTTACAAAATAAGAAAAATTCAAAAAACGTCCATAGCCGAAGATATGCAAAACATACAGTGATCAAAAGGCTCGAAACCGCCAAGATTATAGAGAACCACCAAAGAATAGTTTGAAAAAGAAGCCCCAATTAAAATGAAAAGCTAACATAATTATGAAGATATAACGAGAGGAAAGATGTACAGAAAAAACGCAGTCAGTTCTACAGGCCAGATCTCACTGTAGATCGCCCCAGAAGAAGATGCTAATAAACACTCACTATTTAGAGCCGAAACCAAATATTCATCTTTAAAAAAGCATTTAAACATACATTGATATAAAGAGAATTCGAAATCACTACGTCATTCAACAGTACCAACCATTAACTAAGTGTAGACTAACAAATACTAAAATTATAGGTATTACTAAAACAGTCAGTTCAGAGGGTGCAATGGAGCGAAGTAGGTACAAATAGATGCACACGAGACATGAAAGGTGTTTCTAAATTCATGCAAAAAAAATTAGGAGGTGATTGCCCGTATAAAATTATGATGGATCTCTCCTATAACAAAATTTCCTCAGCTTCCGAGATATACCACTTAAGGTGGTGAGTAAAATTGACTGAATTTTTTTCTCAAATTTATGTGTCCACTAATATTGCAAAAACGTGAAGTTCAACTCAGCTTGTAACAAAATATCATAATTTCAAAGCCATCAGAATTTGATCCTTCAGGAGAATACATAGATTCATCGCAATAGTTTTTTCAAAAACCTGAAAGCAATAGTAACAATATACCAACCAAACTGAGCTGGTTATTCAGAATCTTTTTGGATTCCCATCTGGGCGCCTGAACAGCTCACAATACTGCGCTTTTTTTATCCCACAAAGTTAAACCAGCCCACAAGATTGTTGGAACTTTGGTGAACCAAACATGTAGGGAGTCTAAACTATTATTTCAACCTTGAAATAAAAAGACACCTATCAAGCAATTATGATCCACCCCCTTAAAAATTAAAAGAAAAGTCAAAATTACCGTTCTATTAGTTTAAGACAAAATAGTTCAAATAAAAGTTATAGATAATAGAATTGTATAATTAATATTCTTAGAGATATTGTTAAAACAATTAGGACCACGTGGTTGTCAGATATTACAAAACAACTTTTATTTAAAGCAGTAAAATGAATATTTTCGTAAATAATCCAAGAATGAGAGACTCTAGGTAGATTAAGGGCCCTTGTGTCTCGATGAATTATGCCAAAAATCTAACCTGATCTGCAATATTATAAATGACACCTATATGCTAAGTTGCATAATAATACCAATATTCAATTCCTGACAACAATCTATCTATCTACAAAACCACTGGTCCGATTTATATAAAACTTGGCTGATTTATAATACCGGAGATCTTATTAGATTTAGCCTATTATCTATTACATAGATTTTCCTATTCTTGAAATATTTACAAGAATATTCATTTTACATATTTATTTCTTCAAATATAAGAATATTAATTATACAAAATAAGTATGAATTTTCGCTAGTTTTTTACTTTTTGAGTAAATTTTTTGTAAGTCAAGGCGCACTTTTATATTTGGTATATTTCTTCAATCATTTTTGTGAATTTATATGACATGCACTGGTATAAAGCTAATTTTAATTATTACATAATAAGTAAAAATTTACGTAATTGTTCCATTTTTATAATTTTGACATATAAAATGACATTTTCCAAAATCAAAGTAGGTGGATATGAAATACGTTTCTTTCCGTTTTATAGAAAATTAGAAATAAAATTAGTATGTGACACATAACATAATATGATTATGTTACCAACCTCAGACTTAATATAAGTACCTATAGACAAGTAACGTGCATCTTTGTTTTGAAGTCGCTATAATAACAGCAGAGGTGCAAGGAACAAAACCAAAAACTACTTCAATTCAGCATATGATAAGGTTAAATTCATGCTCCGGCCTGTCACTGTTAACCTAAAATACATGTCAACTGCCACTATTAACCGATAAAATACATGCCACATCTTGTTTATCTCCCACTTCCACTTACAAACTTCTACTCTTTCTAGCAATCCGGCTTCATCTTTCCGCATGAAGCGAATATATCGATACTCGTCTAGGTACTTATATTTAGCCTGAGTTACAAACGATCATCCTTTCTTCTTTTTTTATGATGTTTGGTCTGAAGTTAGCACTTCATTTTAATGATCTCCAAAGAACTAAGAAAATCATTCAAATTAAAAACTCTGCTATATACATCGAGAATGTAGCACTCATTGCGCCCTATAAAGGTAAACAAATAGCACTATCTTATTCTATTATATCAAATTTCGTAATTTATAAGTAAATAAATTATATAACAACAAATTTGAATAATGACATGGTATTGATGACCACTAAAATATTAAACTAAAATCGACTTCTCGATTCAATTACAATTAATATGCAGAATTGTTCAAAGCAATAAAAGGCACATTTTGGCTGTGTTTATCTCGAATACATTAACTATTTTTTTTTGCTCAATAAGTAACGAAGTATGGACTTTGAATAATAAATGTTCCTTTACTGAATTATTAAAAAAATAAAAGCATAAATCGAAGAACTTTCTATTAAATGTATACGAAATAGCATAGGGGATTGGTTTACAAATGTACAAAAATACTAATAAAAATATAGCTTACTATCTATACACCTAAAATAAAATTATTTGTGTAAAATTATGTAATTCTATATCTTGATCGGTTGATTTATTTTTAATATGTTGTACTTTGTGATTTGTACTTACAAAGATGTAAATTATGTTCACTGACATTTAAATATTAAAATTTGCTTGCATCTTTAGTAACATTCAAATCGGAAAAAAGTTTAATGCAGTAATAAAAACAAATGACATAACACGAGGAAGTTTAAAAAAATATTTCTTCACATGTGCTGATACAAAAATTATTTTTTACACATACACATTTACATGGCTGCGAGATAATCAAAGAACATGCTTTAGACTTGCCAACATATCCGTATCAAGAAAATTGTTTATAAAGTGCATATTTTCGTAAAAAGAAAAACAAACATTACATTTTATTACGACGTTAAACTATACTCTTTAACGACCACTAAACACTGCATAAAATAACACGCCAGTAATAATTATTTGTTCAAATTGATCTGTTGCTTGTTGACCAGCAAAAATTAAAACGACATTAAGCTACACGTCAAATTTTATCAAAAAACTAAATTAAATCAATCGGAATAAATGTTGAATGGGGTAATGATTAATTGTAGGAAGATTGTACATCATCGAATATCATCTAATAATTGAGGTTGTGTAACTGACGAATAGATTCATTAACACACTTGAAACAAGGTATTAATTTGGGTGTATGTATGTGTGTGCATCACATTACTACAGATGTAGGTATTGATTTATCAATAAATTTGCATATAACAAAGTATATATTGTTGGCGTGCAAAGAATATTAATTCGTGGTCAATTTTGTATTTCAAATTTAAATGGTGGATTTAAAAAAAAATGCAGAAAATATAAGAGAAATGGAAACCGCACACAAATTTAAAAAACGAACAGTATATGGCATCGAAAAAATGTACTAATAATAAATAATTTTAAGAAAACGAAATTAAATCATAATGTCTTTCAAATTTGAAAACTCCAGCTGGAAATTTGAAAAAAATGCGTGTTAAAATCTGTATGTAGTCACACATCACTATCAGAGAGAATAAAAGAAAACAATGAGCACTTGTTTTTGATTAAAAGATGAAAGCAGCAACAATAGTAGGTACTTATGATTCATAATTAATTGTGTCTAAGGCCGCTATTAGCCGTAGGCAACTTGTTGGGTAAGTACTTGGAAAACCGATTGATCAACTAGTCAAAGCTAGGTAACTCAGTTGCGCAACTGTACACGAAGTTTACTTAGGAATTATTTGGATTTTCTTACGTCACTTTCAAATAAGACGTTGAGCAGTACAGAATTCCTTCTTCTTAGTCTTCTATTGAAAAAGAGAAAGAAGAGAATCAGAAATTTCGGGAAAACACCCTATGCTAGCTAGTGAGTAGGTTAAGCAAAGGATTATATTACACACTATTCGATGATCTTTGTGCAGATAAAAAGAAATTTTTCAATTATTTTCGGATGCCTAAACGTTCATTTGATAAGCTTCCTACTCACGTAGACATTGATTTCACTGGACATGAAAAACTTGCTCTTAATGTAATTAATGTTTTCTATACTCAAAATTGTATATGTGAAATAAGTTTTTAATAATAAATGATATTGTTTGTTTACATTGTTTATATTAATATTTTAAAAATAATTTCTAAACTAATTATTTATATGCCCAAAAATAAAAAAAAATTATAAACATTTAAAAAATTTTTTTTTAATTATACCTAATAAATAAAATAGTAAAAATTTTTTTCAAAAATATTAAAGAGTGCATTTGTTTATAAACAATTTCTAAAAAATGGCTTCAAAATTTTTATAAAATCCATTTAATGTCTCAACCAGAGATACATCCAGCAATACCATACCATATACATAAAAAAAAATGTTTAATAACCTTATTCTAATTTTTCATTTTTCCTAACTTTTATAATGTAATGTCATTTAGTATATATAAAAAAATGGCTCAAATAAAAAATTTATATAACAATTATTTAAACATTTATCATGTTTTTAATAAAAACGAAAGTCCGATAAAAATTAGTTAATTAATAATTGCATAACTGTGTTAACTTGTGAAAAATTGAGATACAATTTTTTTCTAACGGAACCGTATTCTTTTAAGTGTCTGGATGAAACCTGAATTTTTCAATTTTTTTTAATAATATTTAATACTATAAAAAAATTGTTACATGTACTGTACTCTCTTTAGAAGCAGCGCGCGTATGGTGAAACAGTCGCGCGGAACCTTATTTTCAGCGTTAAATTAAAATTATAATAAATTAACTAGTTTCGGGAGTTGGAGGTTGTTTATCAGAAATTTCCTCCTCTTTCAGCAAATTTTTTGAGATTTCCGCTATCTCTTATAGTTTTTGAGTTATTGCCACAATGCTGAGTCGCCTTTTTTTTAGATTTTTGTTAATAACAATTGCCATTTTCGTCGGCAGGAAAAATCCTAACCATATTTTCTCAGAATTTCTCGTTCATAATTTTACGACTATCAGAACTATTTTTCGCAGAAAACTCACTTCTCGACTAGACTATCATATTATGTTAACTTAAATTTTATAAATGTACAATATAAATTAGTACTAGCTAATTTTTAAACGTTCTTATTATTTCACTTTTTCCTTAATTGGTTGTCAGTTACCTAATTAAATTTAAGACTTAATTATTAAAATTAAATACATTTTCATCTTTCTCAACAATTGGTAAGTCAAATTTGGCTTCACTTATCGTAATGTGGTTTATTAGCCATACAGTTAATTATTTATTTTTTAGGAATTTTAAAGCATTGTAACACTTGATAAAATAATTTTTAATGAAATGAAAGAAATATTAAAACATACAATGAAGTGAAAACGTAACAAAAGGTAGTAGAAATAAGTGTAAGAACGAATACATTAAAAAGAAAAACCCAATACTTGCAAAATAGTATATTAAAGTACACGTTGCAGAAGGTATATTTTCCACGAATTCGAAATTGCGACATGAGCCGCGTCGCTACGGTGATGTTTTGGAGAAACATATGTTTTCTTGCTATCTTCTCTTTTATAGTTTGCAAAAACGACCAATGTCAACTTAAGGCCAATCGTAGTAGAATTAATATGTACTCGACAAGTACCAAGAAGATTAGTTTAAAGGTATTGACCTAATAAGTGAGGTATGTAACAAGACAAAATGGTTGGTTTTGCTGAAAATAAATTAATTAAAAGAGGAAGAAAAAATGGTTACCGCTGCGAACGCGTAGAGTAGTTACCCCCTCTTCACGTGAGTCGGAGTAGCAGCAAAAAGAAGAACAAGGGAATAATCCAGATTATGTTACCATAAACATTAATCATGTTTAAATACTGATTTTGCACGGTAAAAAGAATAGTCTAAACAACAAGTCCAATTCCACGGATGTTCCATAAATGTATACAAAATAATAAGAGATAATGCAACCGGTAACTCGGACTCAACTTAAGCAATTTGCGCAAATGTAAAGATTTAGTCATTGGTTCTTTATTTCTAAGCCACAGGTACATGCATTGAAGTGGTTTTTCAAAATATAAAAGAAAACAAAGAACAAGTTTTGAAAAAATTGTAGATTATTTGACTAGGAGTTAAACACTATTATATTTTTTAACTCCAAGTGAAATATACTATTTTTTTTTCAAGCGTTTATTGCTGGTTTTCATGTGTAATTTTCTAATTTTCGAGATTCTCGAGTGTTATAGTGACGTTTTATTCTCGACAAATTAGGTTGGTACTTAATAGTTAAATTCATAATATGACATAACCGACGTACCAACCTCTAAATAGTTGTGAAAACAAAAGAAAAGTTGCTTAATGTTTAGACAGTAAAAAGCATCTTTAGCATCTGTCAGTAGTTCAATAATACGCCGTATTAATGTCGCTTGAAGAAAATAGTAGACTATTTTACTAAGAGTTAAACAATAACAGCAAATTAAGCGAAACAATTATATTTTTTAACTCCATGTGAAATATATTATTTTTCTTCAAGCGTTTATTGCTAGTTTTCATAGTATTTTCGAGATTTTCTAGATGTTATAGTGACGTTTTATTCTCGACGAATCAAGTTGGTACTTTACTGTTACATTCATAATATGGCATAACCGAGGTACCAACCTCTAAATAGTTGTGAAAACAAACGAACTGTTGCTTTTAATGTTTAGACAGTAAAAATCGTTTTAGGGTCTGCTAGTAGTTTAATAATATGCCGTTTTATTGTCGCTTGATGAAAAAAGAAATTTAACGTAACCAACACATACGAACCACAAAATGATCGTGTGAGAAACCATGCCAACGGCGAACTGAGCAAACTCCGAGAACAAACACGTCATGCACCGCTACTGCTATAAGAAAGCAAACTGCATCGTTCAAACAAATCCTGCGGGATAAATCCGTAACAATCGGCAAGACTTACACAGAAAGTGTAAGTGACACACCAAAACTAACGCGTAGTCAGATAGAAAAGACGAAATATCAAGTATTAAGTAACGAAACGGTAGTCGTAGTTACACTACCACCGCGACCAAAACTGCCGATGACCTTTCGCTAAAATTCTTTCCTGATGATGACGAACGACAGGACAAATGCTGGCGCGCCAGGGCGAGGAATTCTCACAGCGAGCATACATTTGTAGTAGGGATTGCTGCGACTTGGACATAACTGAGAGAAAAATACAAAAACTCTAAAAAGAATAAACTCAAAAAGGTTCCAGGAATACCGTCACAAGCCCTAAAACGAGCGATTGAGTTATTCCGAAAATATAGATGCAATCGTTCAATGTTTATGAAAATGTGTGGGAAAATTCAAACTATAAGTTTTATCCCAAAACTGGGGAAATAGAATATGACGGAATCTAAAAGTTACCGCTGTTTCAACCTTTTATCGGTGGTTGGGAAAATTCTCGACAGAATAATCACAACACGGATCGAATACCACACGTCACGATAAATGGATTTCACGGATTCGCTTCTGGGAAAACAACAACGGATGCCATCAAACGCGTGATAAACTTCGTAAAAACCTAAAAAGACAGAGGCAATTATTGCGCAATACTTTCCTCCACATCGAAGGAGCTTTTGACAATACATGGTTCCCCGCGATAACGTGGCAAAGAACGTGGTATAAGTGAAGCTCAAAGAAAGGAAGCCTGTAAGTTTAAATCTCTTCCATAAAACAAAGAAGATTCAAGTAATAGTGGTGGAGTAATAATAATAAAAGTAAAATGTGTGTCTTACCGTGTAAAACATTGACACGTATGAATAGTATAAACTAAGAAAAATGCCAACAGTTAATTGTAACGACATGTGTGCGTTTAAAGTGCATAGCGCTATCTAAGCGACAGCTTTAATGCTTGAAACTTGGCTTTATCGACACACGTGTGTTTCAAGCATTAAAGCTATCGCTTAGATAGCGCTATGCACTTTAAACGCACACATGTCGTTACAATTAACTGTTGGCAATAAACTGAAAACAGCATAAACAGTAATTAACCCAAAGAATACTAGAAGAGAACAAAATCTACAAAAGAAATAAGTAACCTAATGAATAAAGCACCAATAAATTTTCTTCATCTAGGTCGTCTCGTGATGTGATAAAATTAATTGCATTAAAGCAACTTGCTAGAATTGCTTAAATGTTAATGAACGATATTGCGTTCTAATACCTTCAAAACGAAATGGTAAAGGAGTAACACAATTATGAAGAGTTGTGCAACTAAAGACGAAAATCCGTTGCCCTAACTACCACAATGTGTAATGAAAAGATCAAGTTTTCGTCCAGAGATTCAAACCGAGAAAGAGTTGTTAATGATACAATCGAATAAAAAGTAGTTTTACCAAAAGAAAATGTAAACGTAAATAGTAATAAAAAAAAGTAAATAATAAATAATAGATTTTTCTCATACCTTTTTATCATTTATTTATTTAGTCCGGAGGAGAGGAGGTAACTGGTTAAACCATGTGGGTCCTAAATAAATCCAGTGTCTCATTCCGTGAGTTTTGTATTTTCTGGGCACCTTAAGCATAGCACCAGTCTCACTCCTAGTCCCTTGGCTGTGACTTGTTACCCCGAACGACACTTTATGCTTACGAACATTTTGGTAAACATAAAGTTTATATAACTGGTCTAAAGTTAACAATAGCAATTTGGAATACAATGCCGCGGCAGAGTCGGTTCTTCTCTTTCTTAAAATTGTTTTTACTTTACTATTTTGTGCCACTATCAAAGGTCGGAGTACTGAAGGGTAAGACCACCCCAAGAGAGGAATAATCAATTTGGCCGAGCAAGTATACATTAGGGTATCAATAAACATAAGTCTCTCAATCTAGCAAATATATATTAATTTATGAAGTATTTTAGTTAGAACTGATAGAACTGATGTTGGTCTAATAGTCTTCCCAGGTATTTAATATTCTCTACCTTCTCTATGGTTTGATTATTCAGCTTTATTTCAAACACATCGTTAAACAGGCAGTTTGAATAAATTGAATGACAGACATACTTAGTTTTGGTAACATTCAGAGATAATTTGTTATGGTCAAGCCACTTTTTAACTTTATTTAATTCATGTGTTGCTAGAACTGTATCTATCGCATTTTTTGTCTACATATCCAAACGAAATCCAAACTACCTGGCTGAGAGTCCCAAGTAATCAACTAACTGTTTTTATTATTTTTTCCATGATTTTGGCAATATTGGACAGCATTGATATAAGCCTAGAATTAGTGACTTGCTCTATACTCCATATTTTTATGAGCGGAATTAGAATAGATTTCTTTAAAACAGGAGGGAACGTGTCAGTCTTTATACTAAGATTTATTAAGTAACTCAGAGGCTTGGATATAAATTCTTCTATTAATTATATGCATTTTACACTAATTCCATCCCAGCCAGGGCCCAATCTCCCACGAAGTTCCCCTATGGCCTCAACTATGTCATTTTCTGTAACTAATAGGACGTTACTGAAGGGTGTTAATGATCCCTTTAGAAAAATCTACAACAACGTCAGGAATAACACTTGCCATTTTCTCCTACTGAGCAGAAGTGTTCATTAAATTTTTTTGCACAAGTCATGTGCGTAATTTGCTACGGATACTTTCACATTGTTAACGAGTATATTTTTTACTATTTCCATTGCACAGGTACGACAATAGTACTCCATATTTTTTTGAATCATTATTAGCATCCGAGATTTGTTTTTTGCATCATCATCATAGTTTTTCTGATAACATCGCGAAGTTTATTTCTGTACCTAGTATACTATAATTTATGGTTTCACGTTTGTGAAACTCTTTTCTTCACAAAATTATTAATCCGTGTGTCATCCAAAGCTTTATTTTTTGTGTCTCGCTGGTATTTTACTTTCTTTTATTTCAGTAACTAAGTTTAAATTACTGTTAATTGTATGAATAAATTTATTTGTTGCTTTAGATGCGCAGGTACAAAATAAACCGCATTCCAATTTTGATTTTTATTAAATCAACAAAGTTGTCGTAGTTAATTGTAATATATTGTATACGATCAGGTACTAAAGTATTATGTCTGTTAGTGTTATTAATGGGAATTAATCAGGAAGCTGACTGCTTTGTGTTCAGTTATATTCCAATCAAAAACAAATGTATTCATCAGTTGCAAGTTGGGGATATTTATTATTGCAATCTAGTTGAACCGTTAACATTTCTAACTTCTTTGACTCCTCTTATCAGAGAAGGAGTTTCTATTCTATTTCTAACTTCTTTGACTCCTTCTCTGATAAGACAAGTAACTATTGAGAAAACCTCGACTTAATTAATTTCCCGCTGTTTCTGAGATATTTTCATCACTTAATAGGTCTATATTGGTGTCTCCAATTAAAATTGAATTAGGATGGAGATGATGTTTATTCAAAAACAAATCTGGGTTCTCAGACGCAGATTTGCACAATGCCAAAACCAAGTAGGTAAGTACTGTTCTCATACTTAATTTGTATACTCAGCAGTTACAATCAGTTAAAAATATTGCATAAGATCTTATAATGCAGCATACAGATAAAAAATTGAAAAGCTAAAGGAGAAGACGAAATCACAATCGTAATAACAAAACCAGAACATCCACACTTTCACCTACAAGCAATGATAGCCATGTGTGCCTGATTGCAATATTCCAATCTGGATAGAATAATCTTCCAAATGTGGACGGTATTGCAAGCAATTAAAAATCAGAACTATGCCAACTGGCAGCGGAACGGACGGTGTCAACCGACGTTTGTATGATAGAGTGCTGGATTTATAAGATCGTACTCACAATCATGATGAAGTAGCTTATTCACAAATCGAGCTAGGTAAGATCATCTTACAATATAGAGACTGATTAATGAGTTGTGGCAATTGCAAGCCAATCATGATATTTATCATACAAATATGCGGGCATGCGAAGAATTATAAGACATTAGGAAAATAGAGAGTACTTGCAGGCTTAAATATCGTTAAAATGTACACAAATAGAGTGGGACATGAGAAAGACCAGGAAATGTGATGGAGAGATGATATCACAAGAATCGGGAAAGAAGATATGTAGAAAAAAATGATTGAATGGAAGAAGAAAATTGATTTCTCATAACTAAATGTACCTATTGTTTATTATTTATTATAGTATTAACTTTACCAAAATAGTAAAGAAGAAGGAAGAGAATAGGTGTCTGGAGTAACGGCAAAGATCGATAAACACCGATATTTAATTTATTCTAGATTTATGTATGACTAGCAAACCCGGCGAACTCCGTTTCGCCACCAGATTCTTCGTTTTATGTAACATTTCGTTTGGTGATTAAAAGATGAAGAAAATTTTTTTGTTTTATATTTGAAAAGGAAAAATTTTATTTCATTTCACAACAGTAATGAATTCATTTCGATTACAAAAATGAAGTGTTATTTAGTTGAACTTCTCTAAGTAAATGAAAGTGAATCCAAAGTAAATACTGAATCGAAGCGTTATACGTGTCCGCAAATTATTCGTTTCATTGAAGTGCACTTTGGTAAACCACATTTTTTGTTTTTTGGTCTGACGTTAACACAAACAAAGCGGATGGTTTCCCAACTCGTGAACACGCAACGTATTAACTGCCCATGTGAAAAACAATAATTTTCTAAATTTATCCCGCATACACTAAGCGATTGGCCTTGCGACTTGTTAAATGTCATTGCGACGCACCGGCGCCATCTACTTAAAATATTGGTTTGTAGTACATGCTATATATCAGAGATGGCGCTGTATGTTAAAAAGATTTTCCCGCTTTTCTGTTGACATTTTCCTGAATTTTCTTTGCTATAAACCTCACGGAGCCCGAGACCTTTCCAACGAATGCAAAACCGTGGAAATCGGTTCGTACGTTCTGGAGTTATAGCGTCAGGAAGGAAAACCCGACTTATTTTTATATAGTAGATATTGTAGCAAGAGAAACATTAATTTATCACATATTCTTTGAAGTACTCCTTTTATTCTGACATAAAATAGTGCGACATAAGGTATATTTTTGCATTTTTTCTTAAGCAAATATTTGCAAGTATTTTAACCTCGAAATTTAATCAAAGATGCTTCGAAACTAGTAAAAAATCATGGACTTAACATTTAATTTTATCATAGTTTTCTATTATACCCATTAATCACGGAGGTGTTCAACTAACACCAAAGTTATTTTACAAATTCTAAATTAATTTCAGAAAAGTTTGTAACAAACTTACCAACCAAACCGCCGCGAATTGTACGCCAAAATCTTACCTAAAAACAAAAACAGAATTAAAAATGCACGCTTGGAAAAATTTACAATGCGGCGTTAAGTGCAGATAAGACCATTAAATCAAGTGTTTATTTAAAAAACTACAAGTTTAATTGCGGTTAGTGCGCTAGAAAGCGCAACTTTCCGTGACGTAATTCTTGAAATGCATTTTTACAATTACGTTTTTTCATGAAACGATAACTGCAATAATTAAAGTGTTATTAACATCTCATAATTAACCAGTTAAATGATGCGTTGTTTAATTATAGTTTCTTGGTTAAGAACCGTACGGCACTTTTGAAAATTGTCCTTAGTTCTAAAGATATTAAGTAAGGTTGAGTTATTTAATTTAATTGCAGACTATATATATAATTATAAAACATGTAAACTTGTTATGTAGGTTAAAGGACCTAAGCATCGCCACAAATAGTAATATTAATTTGTGTAATACTGAAACCAACCTACATACGATAAACACTTTGAAATGTAAATGAGTTTGCATGTGCAACTGAAATTATAGGTGAACACCGTAGAAATAAATATGAAATTCTATACACTCAAGATAAACCAACGTTATTTGTGTTATATTTTACAACTACACAAAAAGAAGAAATTCCCGTTTCTATGTTTAAAATGAAACATTATCAAAGCGAAATTAAAATCTGCCAAGATAAATTGTAAAACCGCAACAATTTTTCAGTTCACTTACACTTTATCTTAATGTATCTATAGTGGTAAGATTTTTTTGTTTAAGTTTTTAACATTACATACTAATTTATTAGAAATAAAAATTAGATGCATCAATCAACTTCGCAAAAGGTGTGCAGTTGCAACTGTTGCAGCACTTCAATTAATTAGAAATTGCACGGAAAGCTTTTAATTACAGAAGTTATCTGGTTTCTTACATGCAACACATTATATAAGTTTTAAATTAATATTTTGGTAAGTTATACATTTTGAACAAGTGTTTTTACGTTTATTGCAATATGGTGGTTTTTAAGGGCTACAAATATACTTTCGGTCTTCAATTTCTTTTAAAAGTTGCTTTTTCATTTTTTAAGACAATTAAAAACTATAAACAACTAAATGTAAATTAGTTACATTAGTTAGTATTTATAGGTTCGAGGTATATCTTTTATTATTTATTTATTCGTATGGTAAAATAAATAAATACACACAGATATACTTACGACACTGAAATAGTCATAATAAGTCCAGGTATCGTGTCGGGAGCTGTAGATAATTTTTATAATATATAAATTTATATAATATATACAGTGTGGAAAAGCTAAACGAATAAATTCATTATTTCCGTACTGTACATATTTATAAAAGATCCCGAAACACGTCAAATTTAAATTATAAATTGACATTCCTCAACGTGAAAATGTGATTCTTTCCGTCAACCCCCTTCGAATGACAGGTACAACCCCCAAATTTTTAAACGGGAAGTATAGGCCTCTGATGAATCGTTTGAAAGGTATCTTCATTATCTATTCAAAAATGTTATTGTTTTCAAGTTTATTGCAAACATTAAGATAAAATAAAATAAAATCATGTGATTACCGAAACACGCTACAATACATTGAAAAACTGAAATGTAATACATAACGTAAAAACAAAAAATAAACTATACATATGAAACCGTGACCGTCTCTAATCTCTAATCGTTTCTTCCATAACTAGATTTTCTACAGAGGTATTAAAAAAAAATAAAGAGATTTTTGTCCACAGCTTTTTTGGGAAGAACTCAAGTTATTCAAAAACTTATAAAAACTGAAATTTAGTTCAAAGTTTAATATTCTACCGAAATTTTTTACCACGTTTTTTAGCTTGCATTCTTATGTGTTTGATTGATTGCGTGTCCGCAAAATTTCAAATTTTGTAATCGATTTTTCGATCACTTCTACTAATATAATCTTCTTTTACAGACACGCGTATTCTTGATGACAATACAGTATTTTCATATCGCAAAAATGCTTAGTTATACTATAATTAACTAAAACTTTTTGTATGAACTTATTCCTTACCTAATTAAACTTGAAAATCAAAATATTTACAGCAAGTCAAACAATCTCTCACCAAGTTTATAGTTGTAGAATTTTACAATTTGATCAAGATTTACAGTTTTGTAATTTTCGTATACTTTTAGTAAGGTAATGAAATTTCAGGAACGTAAACAAATTTCTTTGAAGCCCCCTACTTTTTAATCAACGAGAAAAACGTGGGTTTTCAAAAAATTATAAAGTATTTTATTTTAAATAAAATAGACCTTCATACATTTTTGGGCTGTGACTTTATTTATGAACGGATTCAAAAAGTTTGATGTCATAAATTTTAGTATTTTTTTTTTATTAAATCCATACTAAAACAACAACATTGTCATTTTCTAGTTATCATGATCTAAAAAGAATGCGATTTCTAAAAATCACGAAAACCTAGTTTTAGTTTTAAGAATCCATAATATACAGGGTGATTCAGCTAACCTGTTCATGAGAAGTTTATGGACTTTTGGGATATTTGTTTAAAAATTTGGAATAGGGGATTGCTCAAAAAGTTCTATTTAATTAAAATATTTTAGCTCTTCTAGCACTTCCGGTTTTTTTTATATTTGGATTCTACGCTAAAATCTGAGTTACTTTTATGTAGCACAACCTATATGAAAAATCAATAGTTTTTGAGATATTCTCATTTTTTTGAGAAAAATTGGTTTTGTAGTATTGTTTTCAAACGCTTGTCAATGATTGAAAAAGAAAGTTATAGTAACAAAATTTGGGCTATACTTAGGAGGACTGTTAAGTTTTTAAATGATCTCAAAAACTATTGATTTTTCATATAGGTTGTGCTACATAAAAGTAACTCAGATTTTAGCGTAGAATCCAAATATACAAAAAATATATCATTCCATTTAAAATAAAAAACTTGGTAGCCACTTCCGGTGTAACCGGAAGTGCTAGAAGAGCTGAAATATTTTAATTCAATAGAACTTTTCGAGCAATCCTTTATTCCAAATTTTTAAACAAATATTTCAACGGGAAGTCCATAAACTTCTAATGAACGGGTTACCTGAATCACCCGGTATAGTTATATTTCATCATTATCCAGCCTTTTTTTCGTCCATGGTTGAATATAGGCCTCTCCGAAAACTCCCCATGTTTTCCTTCCTGGAGCTTTATTGAACCAGTTGGCTGTCACTCTTTTGATGTCGGACCAGCGCATAGGCCTTCTTCCCACATTTCTTTTATCCACTCTTGGTTTCCATTCCAATATTCTACGTGTCCATCTCCCACCTTTGCCCTGCGCTATTCCATTTCATGTAACTTATTCTTTCGATGACGTCTGTTACTTTTCATACTTAGTACTCTCATTCCTCAATCTGTCTCTGAGTATTAATCTAATCATCGATCTTTCCATTTTCCTCTGAGAATTCAAAGTTTTTCGGCTGTTAGTTGTGTTAGCGTTAAAATTTCCGCTCCATACCTCAGCACTGAAAGCACGCACTGAGCAAATACTTTTCTTTTTAGGTGTATTAGGATATTGTTCTTAAAAACGTCTCTTAAAGATCCAAACTCTTAAATTTATTTGTCTCTGTATTTCAGTAGTTTGATTATCTATGGATATCATGGTATTATGACCTAAGAACACACACACCTATGTACACACATACATATTCTTCGGTTATTTCTAAGAAAATTGTAATACAGTGGAACTTGGATAATTCGAATTTAAAGGGACCAGATAAATAATTCGAATTATCCAAAATTCGAATTAAATAAGTTTTCAAGAATGGTTGAAAAAATAAGACGTACGTTCATGATTTAACAAACTTTATTTTACAAATGTTGTATACATACTAACTATATGTATGTACTTCTTACTTACAGAAACTACAAATTACAATTTTTAAAAATCTAGTTTTTAACTTGTTTTCTTGTTTTAACCCTCTCAGCTATAGTGTATGATTCTAGCTGATTTAATGACTGAAAAATGGAATCACTTATATTGTTCTCACTTTCAAAAAATTGTCTAAGTTGTTGGATGTGATCCATGGCTTCTCCTGCAGTTAGAATAGGCCGTTCCTCAGTTTCCGGAGAATCGTCCTCTTCAGCTTGGTTGCTATTGACGACTGCAGCGAGTATGTCCGCGTCAGTCAGCTCTCCACACACTGCCACATCTTGATCCACGTTTATGAAGTCTTCATAGGAGATGGCTAAATCAGAAGTGACGTCCTCCCAGTTGTCAATGGTAGAAATAACATCAGATACAGTTTCATCAACAGTGTCTCTATCAATTTCATTTTTACGAATCCGGCTTTCTTAAAACAGTTCCTAATGGTTTTGTCTGTCACCTGGTGCCATGCTTGCTTACACATTCTTGCAGCTTTAAGAATGTCTATTGAAAATTTCGGACCACCAAAATCTCCAGTAAGAATTTTTTCTACCAGTAATCGTCTGTAGAAATGTTTGAAGTTTTTGATTATCCCCTGATCCATTGGTTGAATAACTGACGTCATGTTAGGTGGAAAAAAAATTACCTTCACATTCTCCAGAAGGGGAATATTGTTGTGAGCAGTGCAGTTGTCCACAAAAAGTATAATCTGCCGATTTTGTTTGCGAAATCTTTTGTCAAGTTTTAAGAGCCATTGCTGGAAAAGTTCACTTGTCATCCATGCTTTTTTGTTGGATTCATAATCCACTGGCTTTGATTTTACGTTTTTAAAGCAACGTGGATTAGCTGATTTTCCAATCATCAATATTTATTTATTTATTTATTTATTAATTTACGGTATAACACCTTTTACAATACTTATTTTGTACTTATGACGGTTACATTCGATTAATATATTACAAAATTATTATATGAATTCTAAAATATGGTCATTGCAAATTTTCTTAAATGTATTAAGTGGTTTACTAAAACATCTTTGTCTTTATTCTTATTGTTGATATTATTACCCAATCTTAGTATTCTTGACATTAATTTGTTATATCCGAAATTTGTCTTATGAATTGGAATTCTAAATAGGTTTTGAATACGAAGTACTACTGAACTACCAGGAACATTAAAATCAATTAAACTAAGTAAACTCGGACAAATAATAACATTGTTTATAATTCTGTACAAAAATATCAAGTCATGATAATCTAATCTATTGTTTAGTTTTGGTAACTTAATCTGTTTACGTATATTAGAATAATTTGCATCGTTATGAGGTATCCTTAATTTATATCCATACAGCTTTTCAGAACCATCCATATTTGCTCCAACTAACAGTGTAATTCGTTCTTTGCTAAGCTTTCCTCCATTACATTGTTCACTTTTAAATGATAGGGTTTTGTCTGGAGTACACTTAAAAAAAAGTCCTGTTTCATCCACATTGAAAATGTTTTTTGGATCCCTGTCCGCGATCATTTCTTCTAGACCTTGTTTCCAATATTCGGCTGCAAGTTCGTCAACAGCACCACTTTCGCCACACACAGATTTGAAAGAAATCTCGTTCCGAACTTTGAAGCCATCCAGCCAACCTGTGCTGGCTTTGAAATCTTTTATCCCCAATTCAGAGGCGAATTGTTCAGCCTTTCCTCTTACAAGAGGCCCACTCAAAGGAACTTTCCTGTCGCGCGCTTGTTTGAACCACTTCAAAACGCAGCTATCCACATCTGGGTTAACCGGGCCTCTTGTCCTTTTTCGGCCTTTTCCGCTCTCACTTGCAGTGTTCAAAATTTTTTCTTTGTTTTTCAAAAACGTCGACACAGTGTTAGGCGGAATTCCGAAGTCTTTTGCAATTTCGAATTTTTCTTGAGCCCTTTTTCTACTTCTTTTATCACCGCTACTTTTTCTGCCAATGTTAAGGACTTATAGGTACGTGGCTTGGGCACCGACATTATGATACACACGTACAACACGAACAAACGAATAGGTAAACACAATGCAGTTTCGCGTCACCACAAAAACACGTTGCGTTATGAAACGCTCGATCTTAGCTAAACGTATCGCGAGAGTACAAAACTTAGAGGTAGGGGTGAAAACGGGTGGGAGTGGACAGGATACGTCCGCATTCCAATGTCAATACATACAACAAGAAAACCTATTATGTATTTCACTCTTGTACGTAGAAAAACTTACGGAATTACGTAAAAAGTTCGAATTAACCAAAACAAAATTCGAATTAACCAGGTTTTTTTTACATTGTTTAAATACAAAAGGTGAGGGACCAAGTTAAAAATTCGAATTAAAGACAATTTCGAATTAAAGGAGTTCGAATTATACAAGTTCCACTGTATTTGTAGAAATCTGTAGAATATAACAAGCCAGATGTCAACTTTTCAACATTATGAAAAAGCTAAGGGCATTTTTAACGCAATATTTCAAATTCTAGCCAACCGAATAAAACAGTAGCCAGTGATAATTGCAGAATTACGAACGGCACCTATATAATGTGTTTCGCCTTCTTTGAGGCTCATCAGTGTAGGGTAGCTCAAACGCAAGTCTACAAAAATATCCGGAATATGGATTTCAACGCACATTCTACCGATTTCTACAAACACAGTTTGATTAAACTGAGCACATGGCAACTATCCTTGAGTTGGTGACTCCAACTATCTCTTGTTACGTCTATGTTTATGTACTTCAGTTTTTGTCCTTCGCTAGGTATTAGATTAGTCATATATTTTGTTTTGTCAGCATTTATTTGTACGCTAATTTTCTGCAGGCGGTGTCTCCTAGGTCATCCGCTATACGACTTCTTCGTCTGCAAATCGGAAATGATTTAGTTAATCTACGTCTATTGATATCTCTTTTCCATCCCAGTTGAACATTTTAAACGCGTGTTCACACGGCTGCAAATAGATTGGGTCACAGCGTATTTCCTAGCCTGTCTCCTCGTTCCATCCTTATAGGTTTTGTTTCATCATGTAATTTAACCATCATAGTTGTGTTTGTATAGATGTTACTTATAAGTTTAGTATATCTGTAGTCAATGCGACTATCTCTCATGGCATCCATAATGCTATCTCTTTCGATGATATCAAAAACTTTGCAAAAATCGATAAACATCAAGACAAGTGGTCTATTGTATTCAATACTTTTGTTGATGAGGGTTTTGATACATTGGACATGGTTATTTGTGCCAAAGAATCGTCTACACCCGGCCTATTCCTTTGGCTGGTAGAAGTCCAGTTTTCTTTCAAGCCTAGTTGTTAGGAACAATGCTGTAACTATACTATCCACAAGAAAGGAGATAATAAAAACCTGGAGAATTATCGACCGACATGCCTGTTAAACCACATTCATAAGCAGTTCACTAGAATAATTAGTTGTATTTACGAATGCTGAATTAAAAAATAAGTGTTCTATTAAGAAAAACAAAACTCAAACTACTAGATAGTTCTACAATTTTCAAAATTTTATCTAAAGCAAAAACTTTCTGTTCGTACCCGGTATGGGGTTCAAAGTTTACCACAATCGATAGCTAGAAGTTTATCAAATTAATTAATGGGATAAAACAATAGTTACGTTGGAAGGAATGTTGGTTAACTGATTATGTTGGTCCAATTGTTAGAGAAATGAATGTTAACCGTTATTATAATACAATGCTAAAGACATATTTTCCAGTACAGAAATCGAGACTCCGCCAACGGATAATGGAGAAACAAACAAGTGCTTGAAAACTAAATTTATAAACAGAATTGTTGGCAGTTATCTGTTATCCTCCCGAAAAGAAGCGAAAAAGCATCACTGATTTTCAAAAATCGTATCTTCGAAAGTAGCGTCCGATCGCAAATTTTTTTTTGTTGGAAAGGTACATCTTTTAGCTACCTTCGCTCCATACATTTCAACCTCCTCAGAAACATGCACACACACTTCCGCGGAAACTGCGATTGGACTTTCTTTAGGAGAGAATATCAACCGGAAAGATGATTCAATTTGAATTTTCCAAAGCGGAGCATATTCAATTTCAAAACGTCTAAATGTGATCATTTTTCGTTTTCTTTCTTTCTTTTCCGGATAAATACGTGGGGCGATAAATGAAGAACCGCTCGACCGATTTTGTGCAAACTTCACATAAACCATCTACTAAATAGTCCGAACAAAAACTAAACATTTGGTTTGGATAGGTGAGCCCGTTCTTGAGTTATAAAATTACAACGAAAAGTGGCATTGACTTTTATATAGATAAATGCAAAATAAAAGATAAGCATACATTATGCATCACCTATATATAGAAGCATTTGGGCCTCGATGTAGAAAAAGATTCTAACATACAACCAAAGTTTCGGTCTTTTTGAATTGTTATCAATTATAAAATTAATTAAAAAAGTTAAAGAACATTATTTCCACCTGCATTTAAATCGATTATTAAAACCTTATTATAATAAAAAGTCAATTTCGTGGTAATTTGCTTAATATTAGAAATTAAACTGAGGTGTGTTGTTGTCAGTAGATCATATGTTTTTGTCGGATTCATTTTTAACCAATTAAAAAAAAGAGAGATTTTTAATTTGCAAAAGTCTTTTATGTTATGTACACACTCGGACAAAAACAAAACTCAATCTCAAAATTTTGTTTTCTTCTATGCAAAAATGCACAAAGAATGGGATGAAATTAACAAAAAAATTATGAAAAGTAAACTTTTAAGTTTAATTTTTAAAATACTGCATTCAAACGCGATATGAAATTCGGCTTTTATATTTTCTTTTTTCCTATGTAAAAATGTATCTAAAGAATACGATACAATTAATCAAAAATTTAGGAAAAGTGAACTTTTAAGTTTAATTTTTAAAATACTGCATTCAAACGTGATATGAAATTTGCCCTGAGCAAATTACATATAATTTTTTAAAAATGAAGGTGACCCCCTTCTACATTTTGCTTGCAACAATGTGTTGAGAATTTGGAACGATTAATAAAAAAATATGGAAAGTGAACTACATGTTATTATTTTTTTTAAATGAAGGATCTAGCCTCTAGATTTTGCTTTTATAAATAATAAATAGGCTTTATTTGCAGAAAAGAAAACATAAACAAAACAAAAAAAATTAATGGGCGAAGTTCAGTTTGCACATTTCTGAGCAAGCTGCTCTTCCACTTAACCCATTTAATATGTTTGAAAAAAAACAAACTAAAATTAGGCTCAAAGCGAGTTCAAAAACAAAGAATACACAAAAACAACAGAAACATAATTTCAATTAAATCTAAAGCTGATATCGTCTTCACAAGTGAACTGTACGTGTGGTGTAAGCTGCATCATGTAGTAAAACCAAAAAAAAAAAAAAAAAGATGAGTGGAGCTATAATATATTTATAATTTTAATTTTGATGTTCGAAAAGATGACGTTTAAGATGAAATCGAAATTGTACATGAGATAAATGTTTCAATGTCGCAGGTATATCATTATATTTTGTGATACAATATGAAAACAATTTCTACCAAATTCAGTATGACACCGTGGAACACTAATATTTTGTCTAAACCGTAAGTTTAAATGGTGTACGTCAGTCCGAAAAGTTATTTTATTATATAAATAAGGGGAGTTTTGGTAGTTACAATTTTGTGGTATAAGCAGATTGCATGTAAAACACGTCTATTTTTCATATTAAGCCATTTAACCTGTTTTAAAGTATGCGAAATTCTGTCATATTTCCTAATACCAAAAATAAGACGTAAACATGAATTTTGTAATTTCTGTATTCTTGATATATCACGAGAATCAAGACAAGCACCATACACAGAGTCACAATAATCAATTTTTGACAAAACAACACTATTACATAGAACTACTCTAATTGGGTGACTTAATACATGTCGATGATGATATATTAATCGTAAATTGTTATATGCACTTTTAAGGCAATTCGAGACATGTTGTTTAAAACGTAAATTTGAGTCAAGTGTCAATCCTAAATTTTTAAGATTTGAGACAATAGGCAAGGTATCACCATCAATATGAATATATATATCAGCAGCTGCTCGTTCTCTATCGTTTTTCTACCAAATAACATAACCGCGGATTTGTTTGAATTTAATTTGAGATCATGTTGTTTTGATATGTCAGCTAATTTTTGAAGATCTTGGTTAATACTATGGCAAGAATTTATTACATTATTCGGATCAAAAGACATGTAGATTTGAGAATCATCAGCATAAAAATGAGACGTGCAATTTTGCAAAACTGATGGAAAAGTTGACATATAAATACTAAACAGAATTGGACCTAGAATAGATCCCTGCGGCACACCAGAAGTTATTCTCAGATAATCAGATACTGACCCCTGCACACCGACTGCTTGAAAACGATTTGTAAGGTAACTCTCCAGCAATGATACTGCATCATTTGACAGACCAATATAATGTAACATGGCTATTAGAATTTCGTGATTAATTGTGTCAAATGCTTTAGAGTAGTCCAACGATACTAAAATTGTAAGTTTACCTTTATCGGTAGCAGAAATTATATCATCTACAATATTTAAGAGAGCAGTGGCGCAACTATGACCTCTTTTAAAGCCAGATTGCGTAAGGGGTAAAATTTGGTTTGTTATTAAATAATCTCGTAGTTGTTGTTCAATAACCCTTTCTAAAATTTTGGAGAATGCCGGTAATATACTGATTGGACGCAGGTCAGCTAAACTCTTAGGAAGCGCAATCTTTGGCAAAGGTAGCACAAGCGCACGTTTCCAGGTGCTAGGGAATGTTAAATGTTCAAGACAGAAGTTTATTATATGTGTTATAAAAGGTAACAGAAATGGAGTACACAATTTAAGTATGAGTATGTTTAAGCCGTCAACACCAACAGCGTTTGATTTTATAGATTCTATGATTTTAAGAATTTCAGTTTCATTTGAATTTTTGAAGTTGAGAGTACATGTATCGGAACGTAAAAGATGAGTTTTATAGAAAGAAACTAAACGAGGTCTATTGTCGTTGGCATTGTTAGACATTGACTGTAAAAAGTAATTATTAATTTTGTTACAATCATGAAGTTCGACAGGAAGCTGATTATTACTCCTTTTACCAAGCAACCACGACTTTCGCAATTCTTTCCAAAATGTTTTAGAATCAGATTTAAATTTGGAATTGTAATATGATTTCTTTTCACGTTTAATTGCATAATTTACTTCATTTCGCAATTGTTTATAGAAATTATAAGACTCTGTAGTTTTCATAGTTTTATATCTATTTAAAGCGCGGTTTCGTACTTTCATCATTTCTTTGAGAGTATCTGTAAGCCAAGGCGCTGGTAATTTAGTGAATTTTGATGTAACAATAGGTGCATGTAAATTAAGTAATGCAGTTAAGTTCTCATTGAAAAATGACACTTTGTCATCAATATTCTCTAAATGATATATATTACGCCACGGAATAGAACGTAAATCCGAATTAAACTGATTATGATCTATATATTTTAAATTGCGATAAGTTCGTAAAATTGAATGCGATTTTATGCTAGGCAAATCTATACGACAACTAATTAAATGGTGGTCTGTCGTTTCGTGGATAATATCGACGTTTGTATTAACAATTAATTTCTTGTCTGAAGTAAGTATTAAGTCTAAAAGCGCCGATGAGCTGCTAGTGACACGAGTGGGAGCATTTACTACCTGTGACAGACCAAGAGAATAAAAAAATCTAATGCATACCTAGTCGGTGAACTATGTATATCAAACATGTCTATATTGAAGTCACCTAGACAAAACATTGCATCCGTTACAGGTAATACTGTAGAGAGAGCCGTTTCTAAGGAATTTATAAAATCAACATAAAAATTTCTGTGTGGGTTATAGACTACACCAAAAGCATACTTACGTTTGTGAAATGAAACGTTTATCCATAATTGTTCGATTTCATCATTTACTTCAATGGTACTATATGTCAGTAATGATTTAATATAAAAAGCAACTCCGCCTGCTCTAGTTTTCCTATCATTTCGTATAATATCATAGCCATTTATATGAATCACCTCGTTTGATATTTCGCCAGTCAACCAAGTTTCCGTAAGTGCTAGAATGTCATAATTGTTGCTTAATAAGAGATCTCTAATTCCATCAAACTTATTTAATAACGAACGGACATTAAGATGTGCACAGTTCACTTTTTCAGACGTTCCAGACATACAAAACCTAAATATTAATGCAATAAAATCACACACAAGTAAACAACAGAAAAAAAAATTTAAATAACTCAATCAGCAAGTAGGAGCTTGTTACAATGTGTAGAGAATACGATGAGATTAATAAGAAACTTTTAAGTTGAATTTTACCGCACTGCAAAGTACATTAAGACTCTTGAACTACCGATCCAATGTAGAGCTGGAATTTCCGAAGTAAAATGTGTACTTTTTAATTTTAATCATTCAAGGTCACTTTGTTAATATTAATTAAATCGACAGCACGCATTTGTACAATATTGAACTTACACTCGAGTTTTTTCACTTATGAAGAGTACAAAAGGACGAAACAGCTGTCGAGTGATTCTCAGTGTTTGTTTGCTTTGTACAATTTCTAGCGAACTTACAGCAGGTGTTTCGAGATTGTTATTTTTGCCAACACTTAGTTGGCTATAATAATCGAAGGATCGACTTATGTATATTAATTTTTAATATAATGATTTCTATCTTTACCAGTAATGTTACTGATGAAGCTAAATAATTTCTCGAAACGTCTAATTACTAATTAAACAAATTGAAAAGAATAGAATATAGTAATTTTAATACTGCATATGAAATATGTATCTACAAAATTATCACAAAAGTCTATTTATTTTATATTTTTTTGTTGGTTGTAAACCACATTATTGGGTTAAAACAGAAATCTTGAAAATATAGATTAGTTTCGGCAATCTCTCCAACTTTGCAATAAAACTTTTCCACTTCATATTTTAAAAGTTAAGAGAAAATGTGCTTAGCTATTGACTGTGTTCGTACCTAAATATTCTGCTCGAAAATGTATATTCAGTCCAGACATAAAACAGGATACCGTTCAGTACCTAATCGATTATGATAAATTTCAATGTCTCTCGCAGCATTTCTACATATCCTCAATAAATAAATTGTATAGCCTTTCTTAACATTAAATCCATTTTTAATTTAAATCGCAACATATAATATTTATGGCAAGTTCCCTAACAGGCACCATTGACACCATTCTGTTATGCAATTGCACATCAAGTATCATTACGTAACCGATAAATCACACAGGTCGAAAATTTCACGCCATATGTGCAGCAGAAAAGCGGCAGCAGCATTAAGAGTACTTGTAAAAGAGCGGCTCTAAAAATAGGATATCTATTACGTTAGACATCCGCTGCATTATATATTTAAAACTCCATACACATACACCCTCTAAACCCCAACCCTAGTGGTTTACATAAAAGGACTAAACTAAAACGATTATAATCAAACCTATATTGTATGCTATAAAAATTTGAATGGTTAAAAATCAGTACTGTTTTTTCATGCATATACAAAATTAGGTCAATCAAAGTCTTCCCTAGAGATGAAACTGTAACAATTCCTAAATTTAAAAGTAATCAATCAGCCACTGCTTTTAAAAAAGAAAAACATTATTAAAGATCGGAAAAGTTTCAAAATTCCATGGAATTTCCGAACTAATTTTATATATAATATTTTGATACATATTTTTGCATTTGCTTTGGATGCAAGGCAAGTGGTTTAACCAAACTAGTTAAATTAATTAATTTCTACACGTTAAAACGGATCGTAAGATAGATTTAACGTTCCTTTAAAAGACACTCCAAGAAACTTGAATATTATTGACTATTGGAAACTAATCCTAAGTAATTGAGTTCAATCAATATAATGTGAACGTGTAACTGTGTCATCTATGTTAACGTTCAAGATATAATTCTTGCATATGTAATGTGAGTAAGAAAGCTTTTACCTAACTTTAATGTATTTTTACTACTGAAATATACAATAATGATTATACTGCTAATCAAGGCAACATGTTTTTCATTAAGAAAATACTAAAAATTAATTATACAGTTTCTTTACAATAATGATGGGAACATCGTTTTCTAAATCTGTAACCACATGGTACATAACAATTTAACCCTTTCTAAATAATTAGAAAATTTTATGAAATACTCTACTCCCGGAATGTACAGCATGCAACCTGCTATATGATATGATTAATAAACATACGGTGTGCTATAACAAAATAAGTGTGATTATAATAAACAACATAAAAATAAGGTTTTAAAATTTTCTCAAAACTGAAAACGCCTTCTCTAAAGTGCCCTTTTGGCCATTCGCATTCTGGCCAAACCCTAATTGTATCTCGGGTATGACAAAAAAACCATTAAGTACCAACTGCTTAATTATAATTTACTAACTCTAATTCTTCGAAAATAGTGAATAAAGGGTTTATTTTCATTTTTATTTCACAATCTGCGCTAAGTGAATCAGCTGATTTGATTACTGTCCAACCTAAAAACATTTGACAACTGATTGTAAAGTAGCTTAGTAACATTTAGCACAAAATAGACAATTAAATGACTTAGAAGGAAACGATATTGCGCCAAAATGAGTAAATATCAAAACGACAATAACAAACTAGATTGCAATTCATAGTTTTAAATGTTTTTAACATGTTCTATAGCGTATAGCGTATTCATTATTTGTGTTCCTTGAATTACTAAGTAAAGATCGTTAATAAGCATTAACTCTTCAATATTTTAAAACACTTGCATTGTCTCCAAATTTTATAATAACGAGGATCGTTTATGTATATAGTCAAAAATGTGTAAGGATTATTTCAGTTATGTCTCGCTAGGAGACAATGTTGCTGTGACGACTTTTATCATCATCAGTTTTCATTTTAATCGAAGCCATCGTAATTTCATTCTTGTGGATAAACGTTATATGTTGTTGAAGTTTCATAAAAAAGAAAATTAGAAATGCTCTTCGCTTCTAGAAGAATCAATGAACATGGTTTTGTAGCAGGAAGATCCTACGGTTACAAAGATTATAGAGTTCAAGCTGACGTCATATAGTCTAAGTTTCAACTCTTGATTACCCATGCCCATAATTTTGCTCCTTACTGACTACTACGTCACCGTCGTCAATTTGTTGAGATTGCAGACTTGCATTGACTTTCTACCTTTGGGCTACCTTCCTCTGCAAAGTAAGACAATGTTAAGAGGTCATAATCAGAAGACCAACTGTGTGATCTTTTTTCCTTTAATATTCAGAAACACAAATGCTACAGCATCCACCATATTCTTCCAATTCAACTTCATATTCGTATTGTCTTCATACAAGTGATATCAAGGTGATGTCTATTGAAAATATCTCTTGCATATCAAAGAATGATGGATGGTTAGTTAGTTAACTTCAGCACTTTTTGAAAATAGGACTTTCACAGCACACAATGCTAGATACTTAGAATGCTGAACTCTAAAATGGGGCAACTACATCACGAGTCTTGAATTCTTCAACTGCTGTGAGAATAATTAAGCATACTGCATAGTCACTTGCAAGCGCATTGCAGAGAGGAACACAAATCATGGAGAACTTATACTTCTCAACTTGTGTTCTTAGTTGGATGAATCAATTCCAATCGAGTATCGATGTCGACCTGTTGTTCTTCCCAAATAGTATACGATGTATAACGGTAATAGTTATGTCGAACTATTTTCAATCTTCTATTAGACAGAAGATGATATTACTTACTTATGCGAACTACTGCAATTGTATCTGCACAGCATCTGGAGAAGCGAGGCAATTTTTTCTACAATTCTCATGATGTAAAAATTGTTGTGTCTTTTCAAACATCACTACTCTTGGGGAAGAGGAAGAATTTAAAAGACATTTCTTACTCTTCAACTTGGTAAATAGGTATATTCTTAAAAGTTATAAAACAACAGCTGAAAAAATCCAAACATTTCAAGGTTTTTGAGGTTTCAGGTCATTAAAAGTTAATACATAGTCCTCAACATCGAATCCACTATACTTTAACTACAAAATGATACTAAATTTTGATAACTTCGGAACACTCTCCTTTATTTATTCCTTCATTACAAGTGTTTTACAAAATAACTAATAATTCATAAAGTAATGAAGAACAGAAACAGGAATTGTAACACAAAATCTAAAAAGCAGTTAAAAATTTTTCTCATCCAGAAGAATCGGAAACTGAAAAAACCTTGAAACTCTGTAACTACAGTTGTGGACAACGAAGATAACAGTAATAATAGAGATAATACAGAATTCTCAATTTTAGATGCATCAGAGTCTGTTAACGTGTAAAAGAAGATAACAAAGATTACAACAATAGCATAGAATCAAAATCATCAAATTTCCAAGCATCTAAAGCTTTTGATGGTGACAGTAAAGGTAAAGAAAATGTAGTGGAAGGTTTTTGCTTTTCCAATTGAGCTGGTCGCTTTGTTTGCTCCGAGCAATCTGAGTGGAAAAAACGTGTCTCCGCGTGAAGCGTGTTTTTCGACTGTATCAAGGCGTAATGGAGAATTTTTTCGAACAGCAACACATAATCAAGTTTTGTGTGGGGCTTAGAAATTATGCAACTAAAACCTTCCAGATGCCTCAAGTGACTTTTAAGGGCGACTGTATTTCAAAGTCACAGTCTGAGAGATAGCACAACATGTTCAAGAGAAGATTGCCGACGAACTCCGTTGTAGACGCCCATCAACCTCTAGAACTAATCAAAATGTGAAAACTGTGCGCGTTGATTGAGCATCCAGCATATTGCACCGTAAACATGCACAAAGCATACGGAAACGTTGTGCTAAAAATGTGGACCAGAAAGAACTTCGAGTTTTGCGCTGTCAAGAATTGTTGGATTTGATTGAAAATGAGCCGTAACCGGATGTTCAACTACGACCTAGAAACGAAAAGGCAGAGCAGTTGAGTGGTACACAAAATCATCCCCTCACCTTAAGAAATCGCGAATGGGCATGTCACGTATCAAAACGTACCTCATTGGTTTTTTTAACGTCCGTGTAATCCTCACCTCAATTTTGAGTTTGTGCAGCAACGAAAAACTGCCAAATCAGCCTTATATAAGTGCTCAAGAGAAAAAAAACGCCGGGTCACCCACGTGAGACTGACCATTAAAGACCATAACAATTCCCCCGCCAACACGCCCTCACTCCTGGTCCGGGGCAACACCTTAGTGCTCCCCAACCCCCTTATAGGCTTAAGGAAAAAATTAGAAGTCAGTGAACAATATCGAAAATCATGTTAAAACGCTCCTTAGAAACATTCCGCAGAGAAGTTTTAGAGCGCCTTCCAGCCATGGTAGACACGTCTCCGCAACTGTATTGATGCTAAAGGAGAGTATTTTGAAGAATTTTAAGCATTTGTACCAATACGATCAGAAATTGAGGACTACTTTTATAATATACCATGTATGTGCAGTCTATTCCAATTCAGAGAAATCATTCAACTAATAGATTGAACATTTAATCAGTTATGAATTTGTCATGTGCTGTAACTACAGTCTAATATAAATTTCACGTGCAATAATGTTTCCATGGCGTTCCATGTATTCCATGGCGTTTTCGTTTTTTGTGTTTGACAAAACGGCCTAAAAGACAGCTTTTAGCCTTTGAATATTTGATAGGGGCAAAACGTCGGCAATAACTGTATTAAAAAGCAGTGTTTTTTTACCTCCACCTTGGAAAATCCTAAAACGAAATAATTATTATTATACATTCCACGATATTTCTAATTTAGGGATATAATAAATGTTCACTGATTGTAGTAGTGTAGCAGTAGTATACCGGGTGTAACAGGATCATGGTACACCCCCCGTTTCTCTCTTAGTTTTAAAGATAATAATTGATTGAAATTTTGGACATCCCATATAGATAATAAATGACACTTTGACTATAACAGATTTTTTTTCACTTCCGGTTTCGCCGGATTTTAATTTTGAAATGGAACACTCTGTATGTTATTGCATTTTCATAATTTGCAGAATTTTCTGAATCCAATGATACCACATAAGTGACATTTCAAACGTCAAAAATGTTTCTAATTTAATTTTTAGTTTTCCATTTAAGTGTGCCATGACTGTTCCTATTTATTCTAATCGAAAAATTGAAATCTCGTCAAAAATACTAAACTATGTGATTTACGAGCAAATTAAGCTCATCAAAATTGTTTTTAGGGTAAAACTCAATTTTTCCAAGTCTCTTCAGTTTTTTCGTTAGATGCATCGTTATTGCAAAAAATTAAATCCACTTAATTGCATATCCCTAGACCATAATCCCATATCCCTTGGAAAATAATACTTGATTAAGTAATAATTTATTATTAACCATTATGTAACAATAACGAAGAAACATTATATTAAACACTAAATTAGATGCTGGAAATGGCCCCTTCGGCTTCAATAAGCTGATTTTATTTTTTCCTCAATAACTATGTATCTAACGGAAAAAACTGGAGAGACCTTTTTGTTTTAGAATTGAAAGAGGAATCTAACATTAATTTTTATTCTGTGTAAAAGCAATGGCGTACCAATAGTTTTTCTTAAAATGCACATGTGGATTACTGTGTGCACGCCACTGATGAAATTAAAAAGTTATAACTTATAGCAAAATGTTCATTGTTATTAACTATTACAAAATGTAACATTTTAAAAAAATATTCCAAGCAGTTTCTGAAATATTAATAAATATCGATTTTAAAAAAAAAACTTTAACACCGTGTATTTCAGAAAAGAATCGAAAACGGGCCCAGGTTTATATGAACTTTTATCTTAAAATTACTCAAAAAATCGTCTGTTTAATTTAAGGTACATACCTAATTAACACCTGTATAATGTACCAAAGTCGTTTAATAATGGTGCCCTCGAATTTTGACCATAAAAAATGCAAAGCAAAATCAATTCTCTGTGAACATAACTTGAGATTGCTTTTAATAAACATATTGTAGGAATTTCTCTCCAACCTTTGCATTGTAGAGTTCTGGTGCATACAATTTTTTGGTCAAATAAGTTGTTTGTAATATAATTTTTATTTAGATTTTTAAAATGTTTTAGATTACATTTAACGTAAAAGCTGTTATAAATTAATTTTTACTTTCATATTGAGTTTATTTGTCACTATTTAATACAAAGTAATTTTGAAATATGGAATTAAAATATATTATGTAAATAAATGATAATGAAATAAATTAACATATAGAAACAGAGACGATTGCGATTCATTAGTACATGAATTCAAATATCTAGCAATTATAAAAAAAAACGACAGCGCAATATATTAATTATTTACATAAATTTAAATTACGTTAATATAGATAGACATTTCCCAACATATCATCCCGATTAAAATTTGTTATTAAAGTAAAAAAAAATTTAATGAGTTTTAAACGATAACGTTGATAACGAAAATATCGCAGAGATTTAAAAAATTAAATTTTAGTGCTTATATCCTATACTTAGTTTATTAAAGCGTAGTCCACATGTGTAATAATTTTTAACAGAAATACAACAGGTAATGGTTTCAGTTAAAACGAATACCAATAAATGTTTAATAACGTTAATAAAATTAATTTCGTTGCCTCACTCAAATTTTATTAGTACTTATAAATAAAATAAAACCCAATATGTATAGCCTAAACGTGAATTGAAAATTTGAAAGTTAATTTTTCAGTCAGACGAGCTAATTGAAAATAAAGAAAAAAAACCATTGGATGCACTAAATTAAGGGTCAAATGTCAATAACATATTATTTATGTTCCCGAATTTGCCGTTTAGGTCAGAAACACGACACGTAAGTAAGCATAACTTACCAAAGGACGTGTAAATCAAATAAGAATTTCTATATCGATTTCGAACTGAAAATGACGGAAACGATTCGAATTAAAACAAAATCCAGATGCGGCTTAAACACTCAGTTTTGTTAAAACTTTCGGATTGTGTCGGATTATACTTAAAGTTAAATAACACCATAATGAAAATCCTTTTAGAAACGTTCACCTTGTACGAACGAATTTGATGAATGGAAAACTTATTACGCCAAACTATAGCTACCGGAAAATATAAAGCGAAACGAGGAAGTTTACTAACGCGAACACATCATTTTCGAAAATTTCTGCCGCTAATTACTAGCATTAATCAAGTTTTCTTAATCGCCGTAAGAACTTCAACGTTTTTCGCGTACATTTGCTAAATTTGATATCAACCTTCGATGTCCAAATTCAATTATTAATACGGTTACAATATCAAATCGAACCTTCATAAAATAACAAATTACCTCTTACGAGAAAATTCGTCCAATGTCTACCATATTCGATGACAATTTTCTTTGGTCAACGGTTATATTATTTTAATCAGCGAAAGGACAGGTTTTCTATCAAAAACTTCTCGTTGTTACAACTTTTTAGTAGTTTATTACAATTTTTAGGAAAGTCGTAAAGGGTAGATTATAGCTTTTTATGGTACATATTCTCAAATTCTATCAAAACTTATAACCCGAGTTTTTTATTATTATATTTTTATAATAAAATCGAAATGTATTATTTGAAAATGAGCATCTTTCCACAAATTAATTTTTCCTTTGGCATAATAATCCCAATTTACATTCACTAAAATTTATCTTAAATAGATGTTTATGGGTTTCATTCAACGTTAAATTGTTTATAACAAACACGTAATTTTCAACAACGCACGTTATAAAATAAAAATATCATTAATTATTGATAAAAAATGTCATACAGAAGCAACTTTTTCGTTTTTATAGTATGCGAACGTCATTAATGTCAAGTAAAGCATATTTTATCTTTATAATTTTTAGAAGCGTTTCTTTTTTTAGTAAAAATTTACTACAGCGTATGTGTTCATAATGAACAAATAAAGATAATTGTTTACAGGCCCAAATTAATACAAACCAATTAAAAATTACTTCTTACAAGTAATTTTACTCCTACTCACAAGTATGCTTGTTCTGGATCCAAACAACTAGAGTGTTCAAATAGAAAACTGAGGTGGACACATGCTGTGAAATTGAATTGATTTAATTACTTTTACAGTGTACACCAAAGAACCACAAAATAACGCGTGATGGCATGGTGCATTAAAACCGACATAAACATAACCTAAAAATTGACAGCCATGATTGATTCCTTTGTTAAAAAATTACCAAGTGTCAAAGAAAACCCGTGAATACCCGTTATCTGGTCTAATTCTAATCTAGTCTAGCGTTTCTTAATTCATTTTTCATCTTCCCGATGCCCAGAAAATTTCAATGAAAAAAATGTTGGAAATGGAAATTACGTCGATATTGTTATGCAACCGTCTTAGTACTGCTTACTATTAGACCCTTTTTTCTTTAATATACTTAACTACTTATGTAACCTTTTCAACTTTTTTTTCTTATGTTGTATGTATTTTAACGAATACGAATGCAAGTCGAAATATCTCGAGTTTACATGCGAATGGAAGAATAACAGAAATGTTAAGATACGGGAACCTACTGACTAAAGGAAGGCTGGAATGTGTAGACAAAAATTCAAAAATTCAGGATGAAAAAAGTAAGAATACTATTTTCGAAAAAGCAATAAAAGAAATGAGAACCTAAAAATTAACAGCTTTTATAGTATTTATATTTAAAAAATAGCAAAAGTGGGAAAAACATAAAGTAACATATAACATAAAATAAGAAGAAATAAATATGAAGAACCTAAGAATAAAAAGATATTAAAACAAGGGCATCCTAAGGAAATATTAAAAAAACAAATGAAGAATAGCAAATTTGTATGTTTTGCGTCATATTATAAATTCCATAAAACGAGGAATTCTTATGAAAGAGAAAATTAGTGAGTAAGAAAAACAGCAAGGGAATAGTACTGGTGAAAATAACCATATGTGCAACAAAGGTACATTTGAAATAAAAGTGTACAACATACAATTTATAATGACAAGAATTTCCTGTTCAAATTAAATTTTCATTTAAAAAACCGGGTTTTTGAAAATATTAAAAACAAGCGTTGTGCGCAGAACTCCACATGGCTTTCATACTAACAGTAGTGTAAAAGAGTATCGAAAATGTGTGATGACATAAACAAACATGTATTGTTTAAAAAAAAGAATATTATGCAAATATTAAAAAAAACTAAAATGTTCTGGCCTGAACTAGCATTTTAGCACCGATTAATAAAAGTGTCCTTAGTATAAAATAGATCGTCCAGATAGTAATGAATTAACATATGAAACCGTATAGATTTATTAATGCTCAAAAACTCCGTTATAGAAAAAAATTGAAATAAATGTTTTCGAAAGCGTTACGTATTTTACAATAGACCTTTTTTTATTTATTCGTACGGTACATTTTTAATATCGTATTGTGATTGTCATTGGTGGAATACAGTGATTATAATATCTTAGTAATTCCTTAGAGGGTCAAAAATGGCTTAAACAAAAGTTGTGTTTAATCAAATTACAAACAACTGTTATTTGAAAATAAATTATGTAAAATAATTATTTACGTAACCAGTGACAAAACGCGTGGTTTTTGTAATGAATGTGAAACTGCGGAACGAGGGTAGTGAGATCGGCCCCAAGACTGAAATTTTTGTGCTTAATTGTAATGTATCGCTTTTCGGAAAAAGTGAGAAAGAGGTGTAAAATTTTTGGTTTCGAACTCAAGTACTATCTCATTTATAAATGTGGCGTAAAAACTGTTAATACTAGATTTTAAGTAGAATCTTTAAGTGGAGTTAAATAAAACGCAAACGCCCTGGTAATCGGGCCGAGGTTTCTCGCAAACCTACGTGGTTCTTTCGAAGGAAAGTAAGGGAACTACAACAGAACCCGTGTACTGCAGAAGATGAAGTATTCAAATTGCTCGGATTTTCAATGTGGATGAATGTTCTCAGTTCTCATCAAAAACCTTACCATATGAATGAATAAATCAAAAATCTGCAAAAATGGATTGCCTTCATCGCACCTAGAGATTAATCAGATTGATAAATCGACTTTTTAATTAACTATCTATTACCAAATTTTTGAATTAATATCGATCCTCATGAAAGATATTTAGAAGACGAACTCCACAAAAAACATAAAAGAAGAAAAGAAAATTAAACAAAAAAAATAATGTAATCATCTCTACAGTCCGTTAAAATTTCGAGAAGTTTACATCACACGAGAACAAAGATGAAATTAAGCTATTCAGTGGTAACACACTACAGGAAAATGTGTTATCTTTATATCTGGCTAAAATAGCAAAATATCATTTACTTGCAGTCGTTTTGTTAATTGTGGTTAAAAAATTCGATTCACTACCAGAATAGGATTAAATTAATGAAAGTTCTGCTTATATTGTTAAATAACACTGGTAAAAACAGTGGTTTTGTTGAATGAAGTTTTATACCTGATTCTAAAAGTCATTACGTCGCTTATTTAAAATCTGATGTTCCTTTCCAATACCAGCTCTAGTTATTGAGATACGAAGAAGAAGAAATTTAAGCAGAAATATACGAATTTTAAAGCAAAAATCGTTTATTACTAAAACTCCTTTGAATAGAACTTCCTTTGTATGATTTTCTTACATGTGCCGATTCAGTAGTACTACACTCAGTGGTCCAGCAATATCAGCCACCATATTCACATTCCAGTAACCCTGGTATCGCTGGAAGTTCTGCATTAATTTCTTAATATGCTGTTGGTAGCCGGTCGACTTTTTATTTCCCAAAAAATGGTTCACTAACCAAACGAATTCATTCCACGCAGAGTTTTAGCAAATGGTACTAGTAAAATTTGGATCATTTATTAATTTTCTGATCTGAGAAATACCAAAAATACCAGGTTTGTGTTTTGAGGAGTCTAAAAATAGACGCCAATCACTGGGATCATAGTTGTGTTATCTCATTGCAGCCATTAAACTAAAATTATTGTTGCAGAACGCAAGATCACCATCTTCAGAAAAGAAAGGGGGTAAATTCCTTTCGCGTCTGCGATAAACGAAGATATTTGAGTCTGCTGTTACTAGATTTCTTTCTTTCAGTCGAGAAGCTATGAGTTCTGATCCTTGTTTAGAAACTCCAAGATCTCTGATCTAGTCATCTAGATCATTTTTATTGAGCGGTCTAGGTTTGGAAGGGCAATAAAAGTCACTATCGTTACCATCATCACTATCTTCTGAACGTTATTGAGATGTTATACTGAATATAGTGGATTGCGATGCTGACTTTGCCTCAAACGTAAAGACTCTTACACACTAATTTTAAGATCCACGGTTTGACCCTTGTTTCTAATGGCTTCCCAAAGTAATCCACGACGACATCCCGTTAAATTTATAAAATCTGGTTACTATTTCACCGCTCATAACAATTGTCTGACGAATAAGTGAAAATCTAAAGAGCACATGACATCTTACAAACTCGAACTACTAGATAAAAAGTGAGGATAGATTCGACATCAACAGGGTCGGATTAGTAAAAGATAGTTAAAAAAATTTATGCAACACACTAAAAGTGAGATTTTGTAAACCAGTATTACTTATAATCTTTCCAGCTACCACGCAAGGAAAGAATTTTTTGGAATTTTGTTATTTCCTTGCAAATTATACAAATTTCACTCACAAAATAACAAGTGTTCAAGTAAGAAATATAATTGTAGGTTTTGCGACATCTAGTGTCGACTAGTGTTAGCGATCACGTACGCAATGGTTCGCATTAAGCAACTTTGTCGACAAAGTTGCTTAATAAGAAATATAATAATTTTTACAGTTTAGCAAAATAACGCGGGGTGCATTAAACAGTGATGTAAATGTAACCTAAAAATTGACAGAAATGATTTTTCTTAACTTTCTATGAGCTCCCTACTTTCTTAAAAAAAAACCCGGTTTTTTATTTTAACACCCGTTTATAGGGTCGCGAAAACATCTGATATCGGAGGATAACTTAGTTTGTAAAAAGATATATCTTTCAAACTTTGTCACATTTAGTACAGATACAAAGCACACATTTTTAATTTAAAAATATTTACGATTACATAGGGTGTTCCAAAGAGTCGTGGCAGCATAAACTTACATTTTTTTAAATGGAACATACCATATTTTCTTTAAGGTTCGAAAAGATCTTATCAAGAGCTTTAAAAAAATATAGCATGTTAATGTATTTTAGAAGATATAGCTAATTATCAGTAAAAATGACACCTATTTTGACGCAGTTATAAAGTAACTTGTAATAATTTAATATGTATTTCTGTTAACTTGTTATTTCCATGTTATTAGCTGTGTTTAGTATTAATTACTTTTATTATCGAAAACTTCATTAATACAGGGCGAAGCAAAATGCAAACCAAACAATATTTCAAATTTTTTAAATAAATCACCCTATATGTCTTTTTTAGAGATTGTTAGTATAATTAATTAGCTTTGAAATGATATAGAATATGTGCGGTATAAGTTAATGGAAACAGTAAATATTTTATGAAAACCGAAAAAAATTGTATGATACAGAAAGTTTCATTGAAATTGCACAAAAATATTCATCCCTCTTCTGTTTACAAGAATATCTGAACTTATTAACCTCCCACATTCTGTTACAGCTAATGAACTACCTAATAATAAACAAAAATTCTTGAAAATCTCAGACTCGACCATACGTTTCATTAAATAAAAAAAAATTCGTTATTAACAATTCCCTCCTTCTACACAAACAATATCCAAAATTTCATTAAAACAGAATAAGGGTTAATTCAAGCATTTGATTTAATCAAATCCAGTTTATACAAAAATATCTTTCGCTTTCATTGCTACTGTTTATTAAATCTTGTCGATTGATCCCCCAAAAAGAATGTATACAATAACACCAATTAAATTTCGTTCGTAACCCCTTCACACCCTTCACAAGTGTCATCGAACAAAATCAACGCCGGACGATAGATAGTTTATTATTTATGAATCTTTGCGTGTGATTAAAATTATTTTTTCGTAAACTACATACAAACATCTATCAACACCTTATTTTTAGAATTACCTTCTTAATATGTGAAGAAAAATGTTTAACTTTGTACCCAAAATAGATTTTTAGTTTACACTCGATCATCTGGAATATGATAAAAAATACTAGTCACTTCCTGTACATTAAAATTTATTAACATTTAAAAATCTCGTCACACTTCTATTTGAAATTTGCATGCATCGCTCGCGTATTCAAAAATAAAATTACTAATAATCCATTTCTCTAATACTTCCACCGGGGTTGATGCATATTCAAAAGGTGCGATGTAGGTACGTATGAAATTTTATTCTATCGTAAAATCTAGAAAAAAATTATTTTACGTTCGAACGTTTCGAAATTAGTTTAAATACATATAAGAGACAAAAGGGATATATGTTAAGGTGAATATTTTATTTCATTATGTATAGAGAATACTTTGAGCTTGTTCTAAATTACCCTTAATGAAGTTAACTGGCTAAATTACTGTTTCGTGTATAAAACTAAAACTCTCTAATAATCAATTTGTACGGCACGGCCATTTTTCTTTCTAATTAAATTCTTTCTATTTATATATCGGTATTATATATTTTAATTACAAAGACCTTATTCACGCGTTCATCAATAGTTGCATTCAATTAAGCCAACAATTGAGTTTGAGGCATATTGTTTGCTTGAAATATTATTTGATATTCGGCCTTTCGAATATTTTATCTAATTTAATACAAATTAGGAACGCTTATCTTTGCATTGAAACTATAATTTACAACGTTTGAAATGCCCAACAAAGCATAATTTGGTGCTGACAATGAAATTATAGCATCCAAAATTTTCTTATTAATTTAATTACGGGTCGTTAATTTTCGGTACAATTGTTGATGTGATTGTTTGATTTATTCATTACAACTGAATAATCAATCGATAAATTGTAAAACAAGCGTTTCGCACAGAACTCCACATGCTAATAAAAAGTAAGAACGCCTAGAAAGTGGAACTATTGGCAGAAAATACCGATTCGTTGGTTGTAGAAAAAAAACAATTAATTAACCATTGTCTAAAATCTAATTAATTGTTGACAGTTTAATTATGAACTAAATGAGCCAGCATGCTACGCACGCGTACAGTAGGAAGGGTTTCAATAAATTGAAAATGGGATAAGCATATGTGTTGTAGCTGTGCGTTACAGTAATGAAACAAACTCGAGTCGAGAACCGTGCGGACGGACGGACACCCACCAGGGCGGCGCCATATTGACAGGTTTTAATATAATATATGATTTAAGTTGTTGGAAAAAATAATAGGTACCCGTTTACGCGAAGTTTATACCAGTCTCCTCGAACCAAAATTACTCGCTTTCTCCCTTAAACACGTTTTAAGACTAAAACTAGAAATGTACAAGTAAGGGAAAACATGTGTTTTAAAAAAATAGTTGAATAAAAGTTGTGAGGGCACGTTAGTTAGGTCAATGCCACCAATTGTATTAAAGTTGTATTAAACATAGAAACACATTATTGTTGTTCCATTTCATACCAGAATGATCAGTATTTTTTTAAATGACTAACGTTATAAAAAAACACGTTAAAAAACAGATCATGAGTTTATGTTGTATTTACGTTAGTATTATGTGTATTTAGATGCGTATAACACTCATTTAAAAACTTCAGAAATCAGGAACCTCTACATTGTTTTTTCAACAACTTTTGGTAAACTTGTAAATATATAAGCTTTGACATCCAATCGTTTTTATTTCAAAATAATTTTAACGTTTAATTTATTAAGAAACTGGCCCGCAATACCGTCACCAATGCGAGAATATGTGAGCTCATAAATAATAATAATGAAAGTCAAATTAGATATCTTGTTGTTCCCGTATGATGTACCCATGGTTGGGTCTTAAGTCAACAACTGGGCATATTGTACAATAGTGAACTTACATTCGAGTTCTCTTATTCCTGAAGAGTCCCAAAAGGACGAAATAGCTGTTGAGTGATTGTCGGTGTTTGATTGCTATTGTACAATCTCTTGCAAAATTACAGCAGGCGATTCGAGATCGTTTTTTGCCAATGCTTCATTCATAATGAAGCCATAACATTTTTCATCAAACCAGAGTGGCACTTTAGAGGAAACCATTTTTAGTTTTTTCCCTAAATTTTTATTCATAATTTTTGAAATGAAAGTTTTATTTATTAATTTTGTATAATATTTTAATTATAGAACCCCCAAGTCGGTTTGGCCTTCAAGAGGAGAGTTCAGAAGATTTTATTTCAGTAACAACCCTCTATCTTGCTGCCGACGTTTCGATCTCAAGGAGCGACCTTTATCAAGGCATCTGCAAAATTAGTTATGTCAATGACCGAACACAGATGAATGAATTTTCGGCCATATTGACATACCCAATTCTTTCAGTCACACTATGCAACCGAAACGTCAGCAACAAGATAGAACAGGGGTTCTTACTAAAATAAAACCCACCGAACGCTCCTTTTGAAGGCCCAACCAACGTTGAAGTTCTAGAATTAAACAATAATATAGGAATTCCAATTTTAATTATGTATTTTACTTATGAATATGTTTCTTAAAGCTTATATACAACATGTCCACTAATAACAGCATGTATACATTTTCACTTAATTATATTAAATATACAAAAAAAATAGTATATTAAAAAACAAATGTCACAAAAAGAAGTTGTGATACATTTTAACCGGAGCAACCTGCTACGTGGTTTGCATAAATTGAGAGACAATTTGTATCGACGACAATAAGATAGCGTAATCAGCAACCTACACATACGTTTTGCCTTACAAGTCGTAGTCGTATCTCCACTTGCAACGGAAAAATACGCAAAAATAAAAATTGAATTGATAACACCTGACCTTCAACATCTCAAGAAAAGAAAACTGTACAGCTGATAGAGTTTGAAGAATTGAAAGACCGTCAACGAAGTTAATTCTGACGCTATTTAAGGGGTTTAGCCAAAAGCGCCATCCCAGACGATTGACTGACAACAATTTGGAGCAGACGTCTACTAGGGTACGAGTCATTTTGGCAACCGTCAGCAATCAATCCTTAGGTGAAGCTGTAGGTTTCTGAATCGTGGTCAAACAACAAAACTTCCTCCTCATACAACGCTATCACTTTGCTCCAAAAGAAATAATAACCTGGCCGAAGGAAAGAAGCGATAAACGTCTTAGCAAAAACCACGTTACTTGCATATCCAAACCATCTTTGTGATTGTCAATAGGAATGGTCGCATCCGAGAAAGGCGAAAGCAATGGTTGCGGTTATACAAGAACAGAAAAATGGAGGGTGGAAATCATTAGCTTTTCACTCCCAAAAATTCAGTTGTAGCACATATGACAGAGAATTACTAGTCTACTCTGCAGTAAAAAGATTCAAACACAGCATTGAAAGCCGAAATTTCATTATCTACATTGACCATAAACCTTAAACGACAGCCAGCCGGAAAATTCAACCACTGAGGTGGTAACAGATCTCTAGAGAACTTTTAATGATATGATATCAACACGTATTCACGTATTCGTTCGTCGAGAAAACAACGCCAACGTTTGTTACCAAAAAAAATAGTTTTTTAAATATCACTACTAATGATCAAATTACATTCTTATTTGCGAATACCTAGATAACATTATTGACAGAACTTGCTTTCAAATAAAAAATAATTTGAAATACGGAAGAATAACCTTATGGAGAGTATACTGATATGCATTTAATTTATGGTGAAGCGCTGTCCAATTCTTCGACGTCAATAAAGCTTTATGCTGAAATATTTTCAGCTCTAACATTATGGAGTCCAAAAACCTTTCAAGGGATCAAAGTAGAAAGTAGAGTTAAGAAATTAATATTAGAATTTTTTATTAGGGTTAACTTTTGACTACGATGTGAGGGTGCACGACACCCTCAAGTAAAATAAAGGAAAAAATTTTCAAAATATTGCAATAAGAACAATAAAATTTTTGCGAAAACGACATCGCGTGTTTCGCCTTATCGAGTTCAGAAAAAGATCACTACATAATTTAACTACAGAAGTAGTTACATAGGGAAACCCAAGAAAGTAGACAACCGAAAAACAATATTAGATAAGAGATGTGATTATTTGTTTTTTTTTTGATCTGACGTTCACATAATTTAGTTGTCAAAATAGGTAGAGGAAAATTCTCAACAAATGAAGTAAAGTTGATTCTAGTTAAATAATTAAGAAGACAATACCAGGCACGTCCAGAAAGTAAGTGTACTCAATTTATGTAGGGTTAAAAAAAATTTATTAAAAAAAACATACTTGGTTACACTTGTACATATATAAGTTATTTTTCGACATAGTCACCATCCCTCTCGATGCAAGTGGTGAGCCGCGGGATCAATTTTTGATGCCCACCTCGAAGAAGTCTCCCGCTCTTTCGCCCACTTCTCCACCTCCCCTCCCCCTTCACCTCCTCGCCCGTTGAAAACTTGTTCCCACCCATGTGCATCTTAAGGGAAGTGAAGAGATGGAAATCTGAACGGGCCAGGTCAGGGAAATACGGGGGGTGGTTCAAAACGTGCCATCCAAAAGAGTCCAGGAGTTGCTTCGTGGCGTTGGCCGTGTGAGGTCTGGCATTGTCGTGCAGCAGGCAGACTCCATTCGTCAGCACGCCCCTCCTTTTATTCTGAATCGTCCTTTTCGGAGCTTTTCCCTTCGCAAGTAGCGAATGACGGCGCGAATTTCGCACTTGGCGGGAGATACGATCAACATTCTTCGTTTTGAGGGGGAGCGGTAGGCTACGCGGCAAGAGTTGCCAACATGTCGAAAAAGTATTCCCTACAGCTGTGAGAGTACGAGTCAGGCTTACGCTACTGTGTCGTGCCAACATGTCGAAAAAGTAAATTCGTCCGGTAGAAACCGCGAAAGAACCAGGTACACTTACTTTATGGTCGTGCCTCGTAGTTCTGTAAAATCATACTGCAAAAATTATAACAACAACCACTAAGTATCTACGACAATGTCTGTTTCAGTTATTAAATGTTTCATGCTACTTTAATGTATTTTACAATCGACAGAATTGCAGATATTGGACACTGAAAACCAGCACTTATATCAAACAGTCCAAAACTACTTGAACAGGGCAATCATTTTCGGAAATGTTACAACGAGTCAATTAGAAATGGAGATGTTATAAAGTACAATAAGTTAATGAATTACTTACTACAGATAAATTTGAAATTCCGGCAAAATGTTGCGGGAAAATGTTGCCCCGTCGCATTAAATTCTGACAGTAAGGTAATGGTTGAATGTCTTTTAGGATATCCGTGATCCCTGACATGAATTTCAAGGCTATATCACTATTTTATTGCAAATAAACACCGAATGAACAGCCACAGTTCCGTTTCTTCTAAGCAAATTCTGCAAGTAGCACTTCTTAGTAAAAATTGTGATAATCCAATTGATGCAGGCAACGAAAGATGAATGTTTTTTTTTCAAAGCCCACTAGATTTGTTTATTGTATAATTTTATGATAGTATGAATTTATGTTCCTACATTTGAATGACTAATTAATATTATTTAAATATTTGTGAGAATTGTTTTATAGTTTTAAATTGTAACTTTAAAAAGCTAAAAACACGATTAACCCAACGTCTCTAAGTCTATACTTCTATGACAAAATAATCCTAGATTCATTCTTATAAGTTCAGATTGAGAATTCACAAACGAGATTCGAGTTTTCCTGTAATACTTCTGTTTGCAACTGCCTTTTTGAGAATATATTTTTCTTTAATCATTTGCCTTTGTAACAGTCCTGTCTTTGATATTCTCTAGGTAGACATGATAATCATTTTTAATTTTTCCACGAACCCAATATTATTTTTAGCATGCAACAAACATTGCATGCACAGGTTAATACACTTGTAACAGTCGACAAAAACTTAAATAATTTACTTAATATAAAACTAAAATACACGTTTATTTTTGGAATATTTCGCGAATTTTGCTTCACCTACTTTGATATACCATCTTTAGTGACTGTAATAATAGTTTACGTTCGATATTCTTTTAAAATGCAAATGTGTACTTTAACAATAGAATAAACTTACAATTAAGATGAAAAACTTGATAAACAGTAACATTAGCAAGAAAATATTTTAAGGAAGCATTCTGTTCCGTTATGCACGCTCATGAAAAAAATTATAATTTTGAATTATATTGCTTTGTAAATTGTTGTTTCCGTTTTGGACCTTTCAGTAAGTAGTGTATTTTAACAGGAACTTCCTCAATCTTCGTGTAGAAGTTGGTGGATGTTGGTACGTAAGTACATTGACACAAAATTAAATGATTCGATTTTTGCGGTGGACAAATAATCTTGAATTTACTTACTTTTAATCTAGAAAATTAAATACGTATTCATTCATTTGATCCGAAATTACTGTGTCAAATCACATCTTTAAAACACATTTCGATCTACTTTAATTAAAGTTTGTTTATCTTTTAATAAATGAGAAACTGAAATATAACTCATTAATAACTTCTACTACAAGATAAACGAAACAGTAGTTGAAAATTAAAATTATAAAATTACTGGAAAAGAACGCCCGACAAGTAAACCACAAAAAGGAAGTTCATCATGTTAAGTTACTTTCTGGTATGTTATGAAGTATCGCAATAAAATCATTGATTAGATTTCATTGCCCTTTACGTTCGCGTGCAACTTTTCAGAACTCAATTAATATTAAGATGCACAATGTCTCTAATTGGATGCCTCAATTAATCACTCGGTATATGTCTCTGAGTAATCAGTGATTTTTTGGAGATGAAAGAATTTGTATCAACAGAAAGTGTGGTTATTGACCTTTATACTATTAAAATCAATTATAATTGCGCGTTTATGTCGATTGCTTAAGTTATTCTTTAACAATACAGTCAGCAACATATGGGATTGTTTTTATTAAGAGCTTTATTCGACTTTGTTTGATTTTGACATCAATTTGTGCTCAATTCAGATAAAATTGTAACAAAAAAATATTGGTCACGCCTTATTTGTCCATTTTTTGTATTATTTTCTAAGAAAACCTAACTAATTGAAATTGGCGTTTACCGAGATGGTTTGTGGCTTAAAGCAAAAGTGCAAAATCCTGGTAAATCCAGTTATAGAATCGGTTAACAAACTTCTAATTCTAAGGCCTATTCTATATTCACTATGATGATCCACATATGTCCAAAATAATGTTATTTTAATCCAACATGGGTACATCATGCACTTTTATGGAATCTCTTTAATAGTCAAAAAGGAACTCAAAAAGTAAGAAAATCTTATTAAAAACAATTATGATAATGTGCCGAATTTCCGGTATAAAATTTAAAAATAAAGAAGAGGGAAATTAAATGTATAAGACTATGCAACCTAAAACGCATGGATGCTAAATTATTTGCATTCACATTAAAATATAACTGTAACAAATGGGAAACACAAGGGTTCGAGAGCTCCAAGTTGCTATCAACGGTTAACGGTTATCACAACAGATTAGTTAGAGAAGCCATTGACATCCACAAATATCCAGAACAACGTGAACAGAGAACAGGAAACCTAGGCTCAAAGATCGGAATACAATCCTCAAAACACCCAATGGCAAAGACTCCATTGACGTGTTTAGTTAGAGTGAGTACAATTTTTTTGTTGCAACTCAAAATGCACCATACCAATAGATAGACTAATGGTCACCATCAGTCGCCATAAAAAATAAATTTTAACCAATGAGAAGAACCGTTACCTCACAACAGGCTTAACTAGAAGCGTTTATGCAATTGCGCATAATTGAACAATTTGTTGAACCAGACTGGTTGGATTACAAAAAGAAAGAAAGAACAAAAACCGCCCGAATGTTAAAAAGAAGAAAGAACAAAAACCGCCCGAATGTTAAAAAGAAGAAAGAATAAAAACCGATACAAACAAAAACATTCAATTGGCCGTTTTATTAAAAGTTAAGTAAATATTAGTCTGGAGAATATAGCGGAAGAAATTCAAATAAGTAAGAGAAGAGACCAAATAATTTTAACAAAACACCAACGTCTAAATGAAAATGATTTATCAGGATATGAGAAAAGTGGCCACGCGCCCGTCTACAAAAAAGTGAACCTTTTTCTACATTTTACAGCACTGAATGCGTCAACAACAAAAATTTTCATAATGACTCTGTGATAAATCCAAGAAGATATGGCACACATATCACAAACTATGGTTGTTAAAATATGTATTAAGGAGGTACAGGACGTATCTTCGAATTCAAAAATATCTCTAGCGGCAGGTCCACGCACTTATTAAAAACATCTAAATTATCAACTTTAATTGACAAAATGTGATTTGAACGTTACTACAGCGTTAAATGCAAATTCTTATAAAGAAAGTGAGAATATTGAACAATATTCGAGTCAATTAAGTAAGAAGATTTGTTTACGCAACTAGAGAAAATGATAAATCGTGTGCATTCGGTTGCATTTCAGAAAAATCTGGTCACAATTTCTAGAATCACTTTATGTTCGTTTATAAATATAAGTTGAAAGCGGTTTTTATGCGTCACGTGAGTTACTATTGTGTTAATAGATGTCAATTATTATATAAACATCTAGTGTAACCGACCTTGTTATTTTAAGATCTTGTGCGTTTATTTAATATAAGAAGCCCGAAGAAAAGTAAAATCGTTACAATATTGACAAAACATTTTTAAAGTAATGTTTTCAAACAATTCCCTACCAATTTCATTTATAAATATATCATGTTGAATTTTAATACTTACATTTTTCGTAAATATACAGAAAATCGATGGAAATTTGAGAAAATTTAATTGTATATAGCAGCGGTTCTCAAACTTTACTTTTCCATTCCACCTTTATTCACCTTTAATAATTCTGCGTCATTTCATAATACATGATCATGATAGAATCCAATGCAGTATGTAAAGATAAATAGAAAATGTGATTGAGCTTATTTAAACAATGATTTCACAATCATTAAAGTTCCTGGTGAGGAGATACTACAAGGTGTTGTTTGTCTCAAAATTTTGGTTCCAGACAGTATAAAGCCCAACAAATTGAAAAGATATTTAGAAATATTAATTGTGGTTTTCTCCTTAATTTTATTACACAATGACCAAGAATGTAATAGAAATAAGAACACTGAACGTCATTGTTATTTAGAAACTGTTCAGAAACATGTCAGTAAACCCACATTTTTTTTTTTAAGAAATGTTTCGATTTTTTACGACAGCAGAAGTAAAATTTCTGCAAAGGTGGTTTACAAAATACGGTTGAAGAGCAACCAGGAAGAACCAACTTTTGGTCAAAGCTATGTCAAACAGCTCAGAAACGTTCTTGGTGGAATGCTACAATTTCCCAAAGAAATAATAATATTTTTGGGTATTCAGCATCAACTTGAATCTGTTGGTTGGAAGTTTATTCGCGATACAACTTAGATTCTCATCTAATTTGCTGTTTTAGATTCTGTCAGGGAGCTGAAATAATTGAAGAATTGCTGTTTTGCAAGGTGTGGTGAATTAGAAATGATGCTACTATCAAAGCAAACTTACAGTAAAAAAGACGGTGTTGGAATGAAGCTCAAGCCATGTCTAGTAAACGTAACAGACCGCAATCAAGCACTCATAGAGAATCGCTAGGACATATATGGACGCATTGCATGATTCGCGGCTTTACCTCGTCCAAATAGTAAAGTTTTGAAAGGAGTGTAACTACTGAGAAAGTTACGGAAAACCAAAACGACGTTAAAATGTATGAAGATGTAGACGCCATTTAGCAAACTTGATCGGTAATTTAAAAAAAATACTGTTTTGTCGTGTTTTGTAGAGGAAGAATATCTGGTATTGAGTAATAAATCCATATCCATATTAAGAGGTCTATTTATACAAGACGGAAGGACTAATAAATCTTTGTTCCAATATCATAGGGATATCTAAAAAAATCATTTTAAGTGCTTCGTTCTTCCCTCTGTAGAGTCTCAGCGCCAGAAGTGTCTGAACCTAGACATTGCAGGGGCCTTCGACAACGCCTCGCATAACTCCATGCTCCAGGCGAGGCAGACTGACCTCCCCCCTATTGTCAGATGGTTGGCAGAACTTGGAGCAAAACTGGGAAACTCTACCGTTGTGGTGTATACCACCAAGGAATGTCCCCAAGAAGAAACGTTGTCGCCCTGAAGTAGAGCCTACTTGTGGCGATCTTCTTTGCCCCTAGGATGAACTTGCTTAATGGTTCTATACCTATGGCATCATTTATTATAACACTGTCCAAAACTTTATTAAATCTATACGATCCATAAAAAGAGATTGAATTTTCTTAATGGTTGACCGAAATTTAGTCAATTTAAATAATTCTATTTCACAAATGAACTATGGATGATCATCAATGCTACACCAAAAAAATATTAGCAGTGGCTTCAAAAAACGGGTATTTATCCATTCGATCCTGAGGCCGTCTTTTCCAATTAAGATTTTGCTTCAGCGGAAAAGGTTAACTCCTATGAAAGTCAAGGTGATTTTGGTTTATACGTTTAGATGAGAAAAGTTATACAACAACTACACAAAATGTAGTTTTAGCAAAATCATCAGATATCAATTTGTTAGTGTGAAAAAGTATTGAACGAATCTGAAAAAGATAAAGAATCAGAGAAAAATGTAAACTTTTTTTAGAACACCTATATCATCTTCTCACGTAAGCTATAAACCAACAAAAAGAAAGTTAATCAATCCGAACAAAAAACTGAAATAGTAACGACTACACCATACCAAGATTTGTCGGAAAAAAACGCTAAAAGACGAAAAAAAAAGTGTTTGTGATGTAGAGGTGGATACAGTGTAACAGTGTAAGAATCGATCCGCTGTTCAGTGTGTGATTTACGGTCTCGTGAAAAGGGCACTGGTTTTGAACTTTGTTCTGTTTTGCATCATCACGATTTGACTAAGAAGAAAAAAAATATATGTTTCTCAGACAATTTAAACATAATTTTCCCAGGGAAAACTCTCCTTATACTAAACATACTATTTAATACCTCACTTTCTATGGACGTAAGTTGATTTATACGGAAATATAATGGTAATGAATTAATAATAATAATCGTTTATTGACCATATAAGTGAGCAAGAAACTCACCACAGGAGATCCACCCCCTTTTAATATAAAAATGCGATGCATAATGTAGGGTTTGCGGAAAAGATAGTGAAAATGAATTAGGTTTAATATAAAATAATAGAAAAAAAAGTTGCTATAATCAAGTAATATCGTTATTTATCACACTCAATTTGTAACAAAAATTTTTTTCTTATTATTTTTTTTTTCCCGAAATTAAAAAAAAGCCGAAAAGAACCGCTTTTCCACACTACACTCCTTCGCTGCAGGCGGCAAAAAAAAAAAAAAAAAAAAAAAAAATAAAAATGAAAAAAAAAAAATTTTTAAAAAAAAAAAAAAAAATTTAAAAAAAAAAATAAAAAAAAAAATTAAAAAAAAAAAAAAATAAAAAAAAAAAAAAATTTAGTTTTACTTAGGGTCTGTTTAAAAACCAAACGTAAAGTTTGGAGATATCGCTGGTTTAATATGCAGGACGTTCCATTTGAATGAATTTTGTTCTATTCATAATTTACAGGGTATCCCACGAACATGTGCAATGCGTAATGACTGCTTTCGCTATCGCTAAGCATTTTTTCAATTGCGTTATACTTGACTTATATAATTACGTGAAAATTGATTATATAGACTGTCAATGAAAAAATAAGACGCCTACTACAATATTTGTATTATAGATTGTGTGCATTTGCGTTTCACCATAGCTTACTAATTAATTTTTGTAATTGAATATTATAATGTAGCAGATTTGAAATTGTGATTTTCGAAAAACCGTGCAAAATAGCATATGAACTTGTGCGTAACAGTATTCGGGAATTCGTGCCAATGTTATCCCTCGTGCGCTAACGCGCACTCGGGCTTGCAAACAGACACTCATGCCCGAAAGAATCTGTTTCCGCACATGTTACGTAAATAACTATTAATACATCACTTCTATGGACGTAAGTTGATTTTACCGAAATATAATGGTAAGACTAATAATAATCGTTTATTGACCATATAATGAGAAAAAATATAAAAATCGATACAGTTATAACAAAATATGTTATTATCACTTCATCCACATACACTGCTTCGCTGAGGCGGCAAACGTAAAGTTTGAGAATCGCTGGTATGCAGGAAGTTCCATTTGAATGAATTTTGTTCTTTAATAATTTACACATGTGCAATGCGTAATGACGTATGCGCATGCGCAAAAAATTGTACGATATCCAAAAAAATCTCTATTATTTACACAATTAAACTAAATGTTTCATAATAAGAATATTCTAATAAACTCTAATAAACCCTCGTACGTTTTAAATTTTTTTTATATTATTAAATATTTTTCATATTTTTAATATCTTTTGAATAAATTTTAGAAATTATTAACCAAAACGTTATCTAGAAGAGATTGCTAAGTGTTCTGATGGTAGAAATATCCGAAAAACACTTTTAGTCGGAATTTTTGATGTAAATGACGCAAGTAAATATTTTTGCTCAATATTTTTTTTTCATTTGGTACAACTGTTACTGACTTCCATGCCACATTATATGTCAAAATATTCATTAGTGTTTGAGTGAGGCTTGTTTTTGTGTGACACAAAAAGTGAATTTGACTGAAATTATTCAACAAAGAAGTGCGATCAAATTTTGTTTCCTGAATGGAATAAATGCTGCAGAAACGTTTAAAATGTTGCAGAAGGGTTACCAAAATCAACAACCTATGATTGATATAACTTGTTCAAAGAAGGTAGAGAACGCGTTGAAGACGAAGAGCGCCCTGGTCGACCATCGACCTCAACTGACGATGCTCACATCCAAAAGTAAAAGAATTAGTGCTTGCAAACCGTCGATTAACTATAAGAGACATTGCTGATAAAATTGGCGTATCAAAAGATCAATTAATACCATTTTGAAAGATGTTTTGGGCCTCAAACGTGTCAAGTCTCGATTGGTACCAAAAATGCTGAATTTTCTTGAAAAACAGCGTCGTGTTGATGTGTGTGAAACAATGCTCTCTGACTATCAGGCGGTTTATAAACGCATTATTACGAGAGATGAGTTGGATCTACTTACGACCCCGAAACAACCGACCAATCGAGTGAATATCGTGCCAAAGGTGAGGCAAGACCGAAAAGACCGCGTCAAAGTCTCTCAAAAATCAAGGTGATGTTGACAGTTTTCTTCGATTATCGTGGTATGGTGCATTACAAATTCCTTCCCACTGGTCAAACTGTCAACAAGGAATACTATTTGAGTGTTATGCGTCATCTGGGTGAAGCTATTCGTAAAAAGAGGCCGGATTTATGGAAAGATAACTCTTTGTTTTTTCACCACGATAATGCGCCATCTCACACTGCACTGATTCTTCGTGACTTTTTCGCCAAAAATGCAACCAATATCGTTCCGCAACCACCTTATTCACCTGATTTGGCTTCGTGTGACTTCTGGCTATTTTCAAAACTCAAAAGACCACTCCGATGGACCGTTTTGAGTCGATTGAAAACATTCAACGTGAATCGGCGCGCGCTCTGAAGGCTATACCGGAAGAAAACTTTTTGGCATGCTTCGAGAATTGGAAAAAGCGGTGGCACAAGTGTATTCTATCGGGAGGGGACTATTTTGAAGGGGACGAAATTGAATTAGAAGAATAAACAAAGATTTTTGATTTATAAAACAATTCCGACTAGTTTTTGGACACAGGTAGTAAATCGGACTTTTCAAATTCCCCATGTTAAACAGAATGCTTCAGATTATCCGGGACACACGGTATAAGCTTCCTTTTCCTTTTATTTTTAGTGTCAGTTCGCCGATGTTATTAGCTTAGCTATCGAAATACGTGTTCGTGTATAGTTTCTGAAACAATTTGTGTGTTTTAATTTTTTAAATTAATGCGCCATGGATTGAGTTTTAGGAATCATTTGTTGCCTACCATACCAAATCAAGTGACGTCAGTCATGAAATATACTAAAGCCCTATAATAAGAGCAAAATCCAGCATAATTATTACTTATAATTTAAGTTTTATCCACATTTATGGACAGTCTAAATATTTTACGCAATAGTAGAATAACGAAATTGTTTCAACACCTCTCGATGTATTTTGATAAATATTTCAACGTTGTTTGTGGTTTAAATTTGCAAATGTCAAAAGAAAATACAGCAAATTACATAAAATTCTTTTTCTGAAATCGTCACTAAAGTACAAAGAAATCAGCAGTAAAATAAAATCGGCACTACAGTAATTCATTTTAGGACGATTTTTAAGTTCACATTTTCGCCGGTAGAGATGTGTGAAAATGTATGCATGCGCGGTGGAAACATTTGACGTAAAATAGAAAACAGCTGATTACATTTGCTAGTTAAAGTACGTTATAAATTTGCAGATTATGTTAAAATTTTGGGATTTCAGAAAAATAGAGAGTAGACCTCGGCACTAAAGTTCTTTTTCATCAAACTTTAGTGCCTTGTTATATAAATAACTATTAATAAAAGGTTTCGCTAATACATAGCTTCGTCAGAGAATTTCAAATTCAGCATCATAGCGCAAATAATATTGTTGCTGTCTTCATAGTACTAAAGTCTGTATACTATTGGTGCGGAGTAATAAATCATAATTGCTTGAAATAATTCTTTATTTTCTTGTGAAAGCGGTACTTCTACGGTTAAGTAAAAACCAATAAATTCTAACCAAAATACGATCATTGTGCCGCTCTTGCAGCATATCGACCCATCTAGGGTCTGAGAACAATAGTTTAATCTGTGTAAACACGTTGCCATCAGCCCAGGTACTGACGAAACGAGAATCATAGCCGTAGATGTGGGTATTATACCAAGATACGGTGGAATATTGCTGAATTAAATTATTTAATATGAAAAAAATAATTTTACAAAGTAAGGATTGGGATTGAAATAAAAGAAACCACATAATAATTCATATCAAGGTAGATTTTACTATTATAATATATTTACCGACTAAAAATATGATTTTCCAAACGTATCAGGTACCTACGCCACTGCAATACGGGAGATTCGATAATTTATTACTCCGCGCCAATAGTATACTGAGTATAACGTGTTAACATTTTTGTATTCGTGAGTCACTCGGGTTCTTCTTCATAAACTGATGAAGCCAGTAAGAATAGCAAACCCTTTTATTAAAAAAAAACCTCTCGATATTGTTTTTTTAAAATAATTTAAATGATTTTTGAAGTGACAAACTAATTCCCGTTGCATAAATACGTAACTGTCCTTCTGGTTAAAATTTAAATTTTAAGTGCACTGATTGACTAACAAATTGTTAACGGCTTGTTAACGACTAATTATGATTTATGCCATGTCAATACTTTTTAAACGCTGAAACACTAATACAATAAATTATTACTACTATTGTGTTACAAGTGTATCCAGATTTTTATGCAATTTTTTTTAAACTACATCCCACTACAACTTGCAACCGTATACAATTGTCAAACAAATTTGTAACAAACTGAACACATTTCAAGCCTACTTAACGAGTTAATTTTCTGTTATATATCAAAGTTAAAACTTTCGAAACGTTAACACTTGACAATGAGTAAATAGTTAAATGAAGAGTGCGGGCATGACCTACTTTTAAATATTCATTACGGTACTCACTATCTAAAATACAACATACTTCTTTGTATAATGCGTTATGATAATGGTTAATCAGACTAAAGTTTATAAAAACAGAAAAATATTTGACGAGACCCCGCTGCATTCAAACTTTTCCAAAACAACACAGTTGTTGTAGTCTGGGGTACGTTTAAAACAATTTCAACTTCTGAAAACGGTGATTCGTTTTATTTTTAAATTGCACATACACCTAATCACTTTTTAAAATATAAAACCAAAATATTAGATAAATTCCGGAAATAAAGTGTGCTTACAATTCAATAAATTTAGATTTGCATTTAGAACGTATATTAAATCATATATGCTAAAAGTTTGCAGGATGGATGAGGCGTTCTGGTTTTTAAACAACAAATATGTATTTGTTCTACCTTAATTTTCACACGAACCGAAATGACAAGAAAAGAAAAGGTCAAGAAACAGGTAGAAAACTGGGTAATTACTCAACGTTAAATCTAACTTAATTTTTCTTTGTAGCAGCATGATGGGGGCAATTAGCTACTTATATATTTTTTAACTTTATGCAATACTGCGCGAGGTGAAGTAATTCTCCTGAGAGACGTCCTTTTATTTTACAGAGAAAAAAAAGAACCTTTGAAAGTGTTTTAAACAATGACGATTCTATGAATGTTAACTGATGAATAAATATATGTAATCATTAAATATTTGTAGATACAAAACTACGTTGTGTGCTTTTGTAAAAATCGACTATCATATAACATTACCAAAAATGAAGGGCTTCATTATTATTTAGACATCGAGTTGCACTATCATATTAAACTATTTATTCGACGCCGTTAATTTTGTATAATACAGGTAGTTTTATCGGATGGACTTTTTTTATTAACGTTTTTTTCAATAGAAGTAGAAAATGATATTAATTAAAATTGAAAATACAGTGAAGTTAACTAATTAAAAAGTGCACGAAAGTGTCGATAAGATATTACATGTAATTCGGGATTTCAAATTCAGCATCACAGCACAAATAATATTGTTGCAGTTGTCGTGACTCCAAGTTTTTAAGTAATTACAATTATTACAATTTAGGAAAACATTCTCTAAATTAAAATGGTACACACACTATATGGGAACTCAGTAAGAAACACAATATAACAAGGAAAATAAGAAAGGACCTACCCGGGTTCACAGTAGAAAAATGGCCAAAAGAACAAAGAGATGCTTATGACCTTTATCGACGTTAAAAAAACGGCTCAACTTTACCCCAGGTGCATGGATTTTTGGGGTTACTATATGTCGATAAAAAGAGAATCGTCTCTTGAGTTCAACAGTGTACTTGATTTTTTCATAAACGAACCCTTAAAAGTTGTAGTGGTTTGAATATCTAATGTTAAGTCTATAGGATTTTTTTAAATAATAAAGTTTTAAGGTGTTTACTCAACTGAAATTTTTTCCTGAGCACAAAATTTAATCAATTTAAGTTTTTTCATCAGATTCAGAGATAAACGGTGTTGGTTGGTAGGCTACAGTTATTACAAGTTTCCTTCATTCATTCATAATAACAATTTCAAAAACCAACTTTTTTTCCACGTAAGTTTGTTTTAATCAATTTAAGTTGTTTTCCTGTGTTGGTAGGTAGGTTACAGTTATTACAATTTCCTTCTTTAAAAAAAATTACATTCATAATAAAAATTTCAAAAACAAACTTTTTTTCACGTAAATTTGTTTTAATCAATTTAAGTTGTTTTCATGTGATCGGGGGTATTCGGTGTTAGTTGATAGATTACAGTTATTACAATTTTTTTCTTTAAAAAAATTACATTCATAATAACAATTTCAAAAGCAAACTTTTTTTTTTCACTTAAATTTGTTTTAATCAATTTATGTTGTTTTCATGCGATCGGAGGTAAACGATTAGGGTTTTTTTTTTATTTTTTTAAATATGGTATGTTACAGTTATTACAATTTCTTTCTTATTTTTTTTTATTTTTTAAAAAATTTTTTTTTCTAAGCGAATAGAAGTAAATTTAGTCAAAATAGAGTATCACTTAACCAAATAAGAAAGAATTGAAATAATACAAACGATGTACCCGCAGAGGAATAAATCAAATCTAAATTAAGTCAGAGTAGAACAAATCAATCCAATCTTATGGTACAAACACTTTCCACAACAGACTAAGAATACGAAACCAAAAGTGAAAGCAGCTGAGATGGAATGCTGAGAAGATGTTACAGACTAAAATGGATGGATGAATAATGTAATCAAAAGGATGTGATGACTAAAAGAAAAACTACTTATATAGTATAACCACAAAAGATGCAATGATAATAGATGTATTAGAAGCAAAATGAATGAAAATTTGGTTGAGAAAGAGAGAGAGAGAGAGAGAAAACAACCAGTGTCAAGTGTAACAAACTCCGTACATACTTACCTACATACCGTGATAAAGGCAAAATTTTCTGTCCTTTGAGATATCAAAGTAAAAATTAGAGAAATTGTAGTCAGCGTTCAATATATGTAGCTGTTAATTACATAAAAAACTTTCGAATTTACATATATCTCAATAAAATAAAAATGAAATTTTATGCGCTTACGGTTACGAATAAAAGTCCTATCAAGGTTTACTAGAAAAATAACGTTACCTTCTGTTAAAAGTTAACAAAATATTCATCCATGGGCTTGTCTTTTGCCAACTCATTACACTCATACACACACACCACACCTTTACAGTCGAAGGTGAAAGCAACTAGGAAAAAGTCGTTAGTAGATATCAAAACTCATAGAACAAAAAAAGTTCACTTACAGAAGTAATGAATAAGCAAAGTACTCAATCATGGCTTCATTTTGAGTCTAGTTTTCGGTTCCAAATTTAAAATCATAATCAATTTACAACAATCCAACATACCTTGAGGTGAAGAACCAATTAACAAAACACGAAAAAAAAAACATTTCGAATTTAAATGCAATCATAATTTGTGACGTTTTTATATGCGATCACAGTTAAAAATAAAAGACAAATCAAGCTTTTCTAAAAAAATTCACCGTTAACTTTTTTAATAGTCACCCACTCATAAAGCAACGACAGAGAAATACTCATTCATTGATTATCTTTCGTATTACCACATTTTTAGAGTTGAAGACGAAAACAAGATGGAAAAAGTGAAATTAATTAAATGAAAGTTCGGAACATCAACCAAATGTTGAATTTACATTGTTAAAGCTTCACGGTTGCAGAGGCGAAGATTAAAAATTCATTAGTATTTTAACGATATTTAACGTTGAAAAAAGATGAGATTATAGTGTGCAAATACTTTCCAACATCAGAATGTGGTGATGTAACGAATGCATAAGAGATCTTTTATAGCCACAAGCATACCACAAAAAACTGGTAGCTTGGTATGCGTCTGTTGACCTCCCAAGGTTGCTTGACTTTACACGTTACCTTAACGTTGACAGTTTCTGCTGTACCATCAATACGTACTTAAAACTAATCTCCTATAATAATCGCCTATATTTAGAGTAATACCTAACATAACAATAGTACTTAATTAGATGTATCGCTTGTGTAATGCTGATATAAAACGATCCGTGATTAATGAAGTTGAATGACTCAATCCATGAGCATATTTAAGTATCCGCTTAAGCACTAGTATTGTTAACGTAATTAAGATGGAAAAAGTAGAATAGTCCGTGGTTACAATTAGTAATTAATGATACCCAATTAAGGACACTGTTTAAAATATTGAAAACATGCATTGAATAATTTCCATGCACCGCTGAGTAAATGTGAAACATTAATGCCGAAGAACTGGTTTAGAAGTACCGATCTATTGCTTAATGGTAAAACTTGCAAAAAGCGTTGCTCTAACATGTATTTAAGTTGCGGCCAACATCTTCCACTGATGTAAAATTAATTTTTAGAAAATATTACATACTTCTACATTTCTAGAATTACAGCGTTCTAAATTATTTCATCTCATACATTTACAGTCTTTTGGCATATTATGTTTTTTCCTAGTTTTTTAAGTTTTTGTGTGTTTGTCCAACAGAATACTTTGGAAAATTTTGACAGTTTAATATACACACTAAATTCAAGATATTGATGATGTTGGTTGGTTTTAGTATTACAAAAATGTTGTATACCGGATGTTACATTGACGGATATTTTATCCTCGAATAATATTCATCAAAATGGCAATCAACCTTTTGTTTGATGAACACCGTAGGTACGTGGGTAATTTTTTCATCACACTGTGGTCAAAGTAAGATTGCACTGTGATTGGAATCTCTGCTCCAGTCTTAAAAGATAATTAAATTTTATTAGTTTAAATATTGTATGAGAAATAACACATATGACTTTTGAACAGTTATAATTTTAAAAAAAAAGTGTACCTATATTTTATATTTCAAGTGAATGATATAAAACTGACATGTTATATTTACAACTAACACTTTTTGAACTAATCAAATAGCGCTGCTTTTTAATATTTTATGAACGGAAGAACCAAGCAGACTACGGGAGTCGCAAGTTCGTAACTTGGCGCCAGTTTTAGGGTGCAAGGTTTGCAGAAATTCTATGTGAAAAGAATTTGTGATTAAAAAGTAAAAATGCTATGCGTTATTGAAATTAGTATAGTCAACAATCGATACAAAAAAAAATATTTTAAGAAAGCATTGTTATTTAAATAAAAGACGTTTCAGGACATGGCATTCCATTAAATTTTGCTTTTTTGTTGCTCCTTCTGGAACACTTCTAGCACTAGCTTCTGACAATGGAAGTTTAATTTCATTTCGCTTATGCTTAGTTCTTACGTCGTAACGTCGTTCAAATTATGCGCTCAACATACAGCAGTTTACAGTTTCCTGTTTGTTTAATTAATCACGATGTAGTTGTAACATTTTATTTTGTTGGTAAAATTGGTTTATGCGGTTAATAAATATATACAGGGTGGGACGAGGTAGCGTAACTCCTTCATTATTCAACAGGAGTTGAAAATAATGAAATAAAAAAATCGATTTATGATACTCATAGTATTATAGGCATAGGCAATTTTTCTTACAAGATGTATTTTCTTCTTTGGAGTCCTATCAAAGATGAATTCTATTATTACCGTTTTAAGCAAGATAATTTTAACATAAACTGGTTCTTCTAGGTTTGTCTGTTGTTACTAGTGAATGCAATTTCAGGGAAGCAATTAGATTTTATACATATGTAATTGTACTACCATATGGTTAATAAACAGAGGATAGTTGCTATAACAACCAAAATAAACAAAATCGTGCATAATTAAATTATAAACAACTTTTATTTGAAACAAAATGTGTAAAATAAATATTTTTATAAATATTTCAAAAACTCAGGTACAAGTTAACGGCTCTTTCGGTGAGATAGATTATGTCCAAAATCTAATCAGATCTTCGGAATTATAAATAAGGTCTTTCTCGAGGTCTTTGTAAAGTTTCATAAACATCAGACGGCTGGTTTTCTTGAATCAGCCATTACATCGCCAAGGGCAGAAATTGTCACCACATCTAGCGCTCTCTTAAAAGAAGTTTTACTTTCGGAAGTTTTTCAAGAATAGAATATAATGGTTCTTTTGTACATTTGAGCGAAAATATTTAAAGGTTTAAGCACAATGAACCTTATATCATTGATTGAAGAAGATTGAAGAAAATTGAAGAAATTTGGGAAGACGCATATTTATGTAAAACCAAAAAAATGCCACGACATGTAATAGGCTCTACTATCGATTTTTTAAACGTCAAATTGACGTATAAAAGTTACTGTAGAAAACTAATAACCGTATGGTCATATCATACTACAACTTAAACTTAAGAAGCGCTTAAAAACAATCGTTGCTATGGTTTTAACAATTGAATCTAAGTTTTTAAGCATTGCTTAAGTTTGAAAAAAGTCGTGTCGGTGCATACCGACCATCAGTCATTAGAGAGTTTTAGCAAACCGTTTTGAGTGATACGTTAAACGAGAACGTCAACGTCATTTTTGTCGTAATAGTTTTAACGTACGATTTTATATTAAACTTTTAGCAAACGTAAAAATTTATACGTCAAGCTTTGTACGTCAAAATAAATAAATCATTATGGAAGATCTGTTGAATATTGCGGCATTTGGGGACCTAAGCGATAATGAAGTTGAAAAGGCAATTGTACACAATATTTTAAATCCTCGAAGAGCTCCTCGACTAAGATCACTTACGTATGGTAGACTGAATCTAGACAGATTAAGTGAAGAAGAGTTACTGCGTATTTTAGATTTAAAAGCAGGATATTAGGAGACTTTGTGACGCTCTTGGCATTCCACCGATCATAGAAGCTGAAAGGAATTGTAAAACTAGTAATGTAGGGGATTGTGTATTTTATTGAGAAGGCTTGCCTACCCTAATAGGTACATAGATTTAGAGCGCATATTTGGATTATCCGCAACTTATATGTCTATCATAGCCGGCAAAGTTATAGATATCATTCTTCAGAACAAGTCCTTCCTCATAGACAATTTGAACCAAATTCCATGGTTAGATGAACATAAGCTAGAATACTATTCTAACGCGGTTGCAACAAAAGGGACAGCAAGGCCCATATGTAGACCAACAGTGAACCAAGAAGAATATTATTCCGGCCATAAAAGACAGCATTGTCTTAAGTATCAATCCTTGCTGTGTCCAGATAGACTTATAATTAATTTGTATGGGGCAATTCCTGGGAGAAGGCATGATGCCGGGATATTTAGAGAATCCAATTTATATGAACAACTGGAAACGAAAATAAATAATTTAGCAAATGGTAAACGTTACTTAATATATGGCGACTGTGCATATCCAATGAAACCATTGTTATTGCGTCCATATTCTAGTCGAAATTTAAGCAGGAAGAATTTAACAATTCTATGAAAGTTGTAAGACAAGCAGTAGAATGGGGATTTGGGAAAGTAGTTAATGAATTTGCATTTTGGACTTTAAAAAACCAAAAATAATGTTGCAAGATGTGCAAAGTATGTATAAAACTGGTGTGATTCTCTCCAATTGTCATACTTGCCTGTATCATGGTCAAACATCGCAATATTTTAACGTCGTTCCACCAGAATTAGAAGAGTATTTAAACATTGCATGATCATATTTTATAAGCCTTGATATAACACTTAATACTTTATTAATACAATTATTTGTGATTTCTATTTATTAATTAAATGTTTAACTAAAGTTGAATTAATCTCAGCCAACTGCCGCTCCAATAAAATTTTCTGAGACCGTTCGTCAATTTCTAGTTTTAATCTTTTTGCTCGTTCCTCCTTTTCGCTCTCATATTTTCCATCTCAAAATTTAACTTCTGTTCTTCTAATCCCATTTTTCTTTTATCTAATAATATTTCCCTCTCTTCGATATCAAGTTCCGCTTCCTTTCTATCTTGTAAATATTGTAGTGGTTTATTTCTTGCTATACGTCGAGGGGGTCTTAAAACATTTTGGATTGCTACAGGTTGAACCCTTGGTTGCAAAAGTCTTTCTTGAGTTGGTTGGTTGAGTTCTTCTAACGGTGTTTGAAAATTTTGACTTTCCTGTTCTGGTTCAATATTTTGAGTTTCCTGTTCAGATTCGACATTTTGAGATTCCTGCTCTGGTTCTTCACCTTCACTATCAGAAATATCGTATCTGCCAGAAAAATGAGAAGCGGCAGCTAGATCCCTTTCTTTTATTGCTCGACTAGTTGAACAAAAGGAACTTTTTGTGTTTTGACTACCAGATGAGCACCAAGAAAGATTTACTGTTTCTTTACAGGAGGGGTTGTTTTCATTTCCAGTTTTCTGTCGTTTAATATGGTTTTTACCAAATTCTCTTCAAGATCCACAACTTGCTGCAGTAATTGTTCTTTTCTCGTCATACTCTTCTTCCGTGCCTGATCTATAATAAATACATGGTGGTGAAGTAGTTCTTTACTTGCGTTAAACAAATTTGTACACATATAAATTTACTTCACTTGTATTGACTTCAATTTTATTAAAAGGTAACTTACTTTTCCAAATTTGCACAATCACCTTTACATGAGATCATGTATGTTCCCGCACCGTTCTCAAGGAAAAATTCTACGACAAACAAGTCGAAAAGCCGTAATACGTCTTTCTAATGACGTTCACGGTAACGTCAAATTTTATTGTTGTCTAGACAACGAGCGAATAACGTACGTTAATTCCAGTTGTACGTCTTGCTAAAACTCCCTATTGTCATAGAAATTACAGTAACTTCAAAACACAAACTCCCATTCAACTACGACGCAATATCGACGACAGTTCTTTTTTGGTAATATTTTATTCATATGCGTTGAGTATCTTCCCAAATTTTTCAATGGCTTATATTTATTTCATGCATGAAGACTTATTACTACAGCGCCTATCTGAAAAAAAAAGTACCAAAAATAACACAAAAAGCTTAAGGTAAATAATCGCATATTTATGTCCTCAACAACAATAGATAATCTGCATTTATAGCTAACCGCTCATAAGTAAATTTGAAACAAAATTTAGATTACATCGCTACAATTTGGTTGTGGAGGATATTTTTGTAGTTATTGATAATAACGTCGCAGCAATTTGTAGGAATCCTATATTCCAAATTTGACAGAATTATCTAGACTCACCATATAACAATAATTTCTAGCAATAACAATTTCCAATATTTCCATTTTAAATAATCACATAGTGAAGTATACCATCAATTTTATTAACTTCCAAACTTTTAGGCAACGCGTAAAACCCAATTGAAATGTGTACTAAATCATGAATCTCTAAAATTAATTGTAAAAATAATATCAAATTTATTTATTTATTTAATCGTATGGTACATTTTAAATATTGTATTGTGATGTAAGTGTTGTGTATGGTGCCCCAGAAGATCAGTATAAACCTGTATAGTGTGGTGACGAAACCGTGTGCAATAGTAGATTGGTTCGTCTTGGCAAAGCATTTACTTCAAGGTTTAGGAAAACCACTAAAACCTAAACATGCCAACCCTTACCCACCCTAGTATTCACATGTAATAATATAATATCAAAGTGTATGTAAGATAAACCAGGAGCCTATCAATACTAGTTTTAAATAGCATTTAATTCATATTAAATACCACAAGTTAGATAAGTGCAGAAAATTATATTTAAGTAATTAGAAAGTAGACAATAAGAAGAACCACCTCGATTCTTATGAAAGCTTAGAAATTTTCAATTACAAAACTTATGATTTATGAATATAATGATCCACTATCTTACTTAAGAATTGATAATGTACAGGGTTTCCATTTACCGTTTTCCCGAAAACTGCTTTTGAATTATTTCCTTACATTAACGAATAGTATCAGGTTTTGGATAAACCCAAAGATGATATTTCTCAAAACTAAAAATATGTAACTTAAAACATTTTGAGAACTTTAGAATATGTCTCATATGAATATATTTTCTAGTTCCATCGTAGCCGACCTCGTATGCGGCAGCAATAATTTGTCGTAGCGCTTTTGCCATTTCAAAGAATTTGTAATTTAATTAAACATAAAACCTAGCTCAGTAACTAAAGCTCTGTAATTAAATTAAACATAAACCTTTTTACATTAGTTATTCCAACCCTATATGATAAAACTTAATTATTTAACAACAATTAATAAATTATTGCAATCTTATACAGTGTGGAAACCTTCACTGCAATAAAATTCATAGCTTCAATAATAGCGATTTTTTAAAAAAATCCCGAAACACGTTTTTCTTTTCCACGTATATGGTTTTTGTTTATCTGTTCCCGGAAGTGCCCAGTCACCTAAGACTTTGTTTTTCAAATGTAAAGGTATTTCAAGTGACATCTCGTTTGAAAGGTCTCTTCTCAAGAAATACACACTATTTAATTCTTGATTATTTTCAAACCAATTTTATAACTTGATTAGAATTTAATGCAAAGAAATGTTCAAAATGAACCCTCTTCGTTATAGGCGAAGTGCAGATCGATGATAATATAAATTCCTTATGTAACATTTCTGGTGTCTCTTATTTCATGTCTAATACTTTGCTGAAGATCCTCAATATCGTTTGTTTGTTATATAAACCTTACTCTTGAGATATCCCCACTAAAAAATCAAGGGGATAAGATCTCGCACGACCATTCAATGTGACCTCTTTTTTCCAATCCATCGGGAAAAATTCGTCGGAATATCTACGAACAGATCACAGCATACTGGAGTGGAACTCCGTGCTGTTGATACCGTATTCGTTCATCAAGAAAATCCAGATCTAACGGATTTGGAAATAAAATGGCTAACGCTGTCAATAAGTAATCTTGAAATAAGGTATGTTGACTCCATCAAGATTACCGTCTGGTACTGGTCCTATAATCTGATTACCTATTATTCCAGCTCATACAACTGACTTTATGTAGGAACTGAGTATGCGTTTCTCGCATTTAGTGAGGGTCAGCTCAATAACGACAATTTTGACGATTAACTTCACCATTAAGGTAACTACTTATATTAGTAAAAAGGATCGACGCTAAGGAAATCTGGTTATTATCGATCAGGATCATCATTTGCTCGCAAAATTCGATTTGGCAGTCCGGCTCATACTTCGTTAATTCTTGAAATGCCTACATCTTGAAAAAGATGAAACTTGGCTGATATATGTATTTTTAGGACAACAATATGACTGACCTTGTTTTCAGGGCCAGTTGCCTGACTAAAGTCACCGAATTTTCTTGAAGAGTTAATAATACGTTTAGCCCAGTCTAGTATCTTCTTCAACCGTGAGTTGTCGATGTATCCGCACAAACCTGGCATGACCCAATTGTTGTATTGTAGTCTGTACTATTTATAGTGTCGCTATTACACGAAATGTCGTAAGACACACATTTCACTTATGTTTATTGCTCGACGAGAGTTTAAATGACCAACCGCCTTCTTGTACAGTTGTATACCGCACTTGAGTATACACCTCTGATGAGCTCATAATAAGAGCGAAAGCGCATCAGGTGTTCTTTCGTGCGTGTATGAGACTGAACAGAAATACTTTACTTTGTCAGCACGAGTATTATGCATTCGAAGTTGTCGCTTAAATAACGATTTGCATTAAAACATTCAATCGTCGTTACAGTTATCTGTTGGCATTACTTAACTAGGAAACATATTTGTACTGAAGATGATATGCAATTAGACATCGTCATCGTTATCAGTAGATCAGAATCCTATCTTTGGAGTTCGACAAATAGAGATAACGTTGGAACTTTGAAGACTCCTGTAAATAAGGTGTTACGAAAAAACAAATTCCATCCTTATCGCGTACAACACCATATCAATATCTAACAAAACAGATTTTGAATGCTGACGCGTTTATTAGGAGTTCTTCTCGTACTTGACATTTTCTGTTTATTCAGATATTCCATGCTATTTTTTCTCCAACCGAAATCATCCATTTGCCTATTAATTTTTGCTTTCAAGTTATTGAAATCACATTGAGACAATAAAACAAAGTAGGTAATTAGGATATATAGTCGTAGCCATGGATACTTCGTCAAACATTAGTGGCCATATTGCTAATTGAGTTCATTTGTGGTTGTTTGTGGTCCAATTTGTGAAATACTCTGTAAAAATGGAATCTAATGGAGATTTAAGTGTACCTAAGGAGATACAGGGGTGTGTGAAAGAGGTTTCATTGAATCTTCTCCCAAAAAAAAATCTCTAGAAATTTATGAATGTGTGTACCAGCGTTTTATGCATTGGTGCAAAAAAAAATTGGATTGTAGTCAGAAGAAGGTATATTTCTCAGAATTAGCTAATAAAATGAAGCCGTCAACGCTTTGGTCACAATATTCTATGTTGCGGTCAACGTTGGAGATAAAGAACGGGATTGATATCACAAAAATAATCAAAATTACGTGCTTTTCTCAAGACGCAAAACGAAGGATATTTACCGAAGAAATCGAATATTTACAAAGGAGCAAGTTGGTCGCTTTTTGGATAGTGTAGTTTATATTTGATGATGAAGGTAAACGCTTTCAAAATAAAAGAACAAAATTTCTAAAAAGCTTTTTTATAGGTTATCTTTATATAAGACATTTCAATGCGCTGTCAGATAGCTGTCAAAGACATTTAAAATGGCTACTGTAGGGCAAACTTACGTATAATTAGATGCATTTTCTTCTTGAGTTATAGGGTTTTAATATAGTTTATACGTTTAATTGATTTGTAATGTAGCATAATGCCAGAATTTGGTTGTGCAGTGAACTGTGGCAGTAGAGGAAATCGTGACAGTGTTGAGTTTTTAGAATCCCTGTTATTTGTAATTTTAAACATAAATAGAGTTAAAATACTCTTTCACAGTATACATAAGTAACTTAATTAAAACAATCACTAAAAGTACAAAAATCAACATAAATTACACATATCGAATGAAAACAAAGGTTTGTTTGGCCCACAGACGCCATTTTGGCAAAAGCGTTGAAATGCTTATTGGGAGTTGCAGGTGCATGTCGTTCTGATTAATTAGTCAATTTAACAATTGAAAATATTAAAGACGTAAAATCAGCCTTAATTGTAAAAATTCCAAATACCGAAACCAAGAGACCACGTTCTTTTATTGTGCTGGGAGAGAATTATTTAAGATTCTATCGAAAATATGTTGCTTTACGACCACCCGGATTGGTAGAACGTGGATTTTTTCTTCGATATGTCAACGGAAAGTGTCATAGAATGGTGGTCGGTATTCATAAAATCAGTGCTGTCTCGCAAGAAGTAGCAAAATTTTTGAAGCTAGACAACTGGAAAGAGTACAGCGGACCGCATTTAGACGGACGTCTGCTACTCTTTTAGTTGACGGTGGTGGTGACCTCACGCTCACTTGTCTTAAAAGACATGGAGTATGGAAAACGAGTCCTGTGGCGGAAGGCTTCATTGAAGACTCAATGTTGAATAAACAAAATATTACGAAAAAATTGCAAGTTGATAGTGATAATGATAAACCAAGCACCGTTGTCATTTTTGATTTCACATCTGAAAATAATATAACTATGAATGAAAACGTGTTAGACTGCTTTGAAAATTGCTCCAAGTATGAGGATACTAGTAGTTTCAGTGGTTTAATTAATTTTAATAGTTGTTCAATCTGTGTATTCAATATCAATGTGAATAAATGTGAATCACCAGTAATTGTAAATATTTCAAATTAAAAGTACCAAGTTTTAGTTAAATTAAATCTTAAATCAACGCTTTTAATCTTAAGATTAAAAGTGAATACTTTTGTTGCCAAGATACCTTTTTTTTCTCACTAAGGAAAATGTCAATCTTAGACACTTCTGACAGTCAAAAAATGTGACAGTTTTGTAAAATATGTTTCCATTTAAAATGTCAAAGTTGACAAGTGGTCCATGAAAGTGGGACACCCTGTATAATTGAAAATATTTTGAAATTGTAGCTACTGAGGAACCTAAAAGAATGGTCAAAACTGATTTTGAATAAATCTACTTTTTAAAGGCAAGGTTCGTAGACAAAATAACGCAATAACTACAACATTGTTAAAAAACACACTGCGTGTTTAAATATTTTTTTCCGAAAATAACTTCGTAAATAAATAAATAAACAAACAAACACAAAATACCAATACTAACAATATCCCAATCATCGATGTTAATAAATTAATAATTCATACTATTTAACAAACTGACAAGCAGGTTGAAACTTTTTTTCGTATTATCAGTATCGGTAATCCATCAAACAAAGTCTGAAAGAAATTAAAGAGCAAACATCTAAGATGGAAAAACGGCAGCAAAAACAAACAATTTTACGCACATCACTTTAATTGGCTTTTGTAGGTAACATAACAGAAATAATTAATTAAAGCAGTCATAAAGGTAACCAAATTTAGAATTAATACCAAAGTGTAACAAATTCATATCACGCATTGTGCTATCTATATTTTACATCTTATGATTTCTTTCTTAACTCGTAAAGAAACAACAACCACTTCCTTAATGGAAACACGAGTATTACTTGAACAGCAAACCGAACTAGCAATTATCTGTTAATAAACAGTTCGTGTCACTGATGTGTATTGATAAAACGACAGTTTACTTTGGAAGGGTTATCTACCTCAACTTACATTATTTGGGACACTGTCACACTTTGAATACAACTACCGCATTATCAAAACACGAAGGAGTTATAAAATATGTATGGTATGTTCGATTTTTAGATTATTATTTAAGAGCAGTTTTATTAGTAGGTATGTTCCCTTTTGCGACATGCAACGAGTTAAGTTCAAGCATGCGAAAGAAATTGGTGTAAATACTGAACAAACTGAGCAATTTACTAATTTATACGTTTTTGAATTATTAAATGTTGTCTTTAATTCGTATTGATTTAAGTGAAATATGAAATAATAGTATTTTTCAAGATAATGAAGGGTAAATAATATTCTTTTGTTTTACTAAATAAAGATTTTATTCAATGGCTATCGAATTAATGAAATGATTTAATCAGTGAAATATTACGCATTTTTCATACAAAATCCTATAAAAATTCTACATATCGTGGTAAGAAGTATACCTTCGAACAAGCAGCCAGTGGAGGAACGAATGAGTTAAGAGCCTTCTGTAACAAATACTGGAGGGGCAATTTAGTTTTAAGAAACATTCGTGTTGTTAATTTAAAAATAAGTCATGTTCAATTGGTTGATGGTTAATTCCTAAATGCCCCCAAAATAAGAAAAAACCACAAAATAAATCATTTCATCACTTTAGTAGGAATAGAAAAAAATTAATTTACAGTACATAATTAGTGACAAAAGAAGTTGATTACAATTGGCATTTTGGAAGTACACAATTAAATTAACCTATTATTTTCATAATGAAACTTGACCATTTTATTATTAAACAATAAACAATGTAGTTATGATACCGTTTGTACAATTGTGTCATTTAGTTTACGGTTTGTTACCAAAAGCTACCGCTCTTCTTTTTTCCGTACAAAACAATAGACAAAATTCATTATATGACAAATAATATCAAACAAATGGAATCACTAAAAATTTGGTCAACAGCGTGAACGTGTCATTATTATTTTAAACAACTTTTCAAGATCGTTCAAACTATAGAGAATGTCAAGCTAAATCAAAAATTAAGAAAGAACACTACATTTGATCTTCAAAACCTGTATACAACACTAGACGGTTTGTAACACTGATTACCCAAACACCTTATAAAACTTCTAGTAACAGTTATAAAAAATTCTAGAAATATTCCTGTTGCTCTTCTATAATGATCTAAAGCATTTATTATAAACTCCTAAAGTGTTCATGTTCCGTAGAACAGTTTTATGTAACCTCTTTATCAAATAGTAATCTAATAAAGTTCATAGTCGCTATTCGCTAAGAACAGAACCCAAACACTTTGTATAACAGAAAATGTTCATTCAGGTAACTGTCGAAAAACAAAAAAAAATCAATTAAATCAAATTAATCCAAAGTAATTGTTCTGAAAAACAAGGTAAGTGGGAAGTAATCGCACAAATGAAAAAAAAAACACATACGCTTGAAGGAGGGTACTTGCAGAATATAAATCTTTGTCTTCGGAATCTCGACTCCCCGAAACTACCTCATAATCGGGAAAAGGGTTGAATTCCTTTGATCGTCTATAACTCGAGATGCCGTGCTCGTATAAGTGATCCAAAGTGATCGTTTTTGACGGAAGATTTTACACGTCCTCTCCGCCAAACTAAAAAATCGATATTTTTTAAGATATAAGCTAAAAAATGGGTTTTTCAAAAACAAATGGATTCGCTTGAATTGGCGGAAATCCACGAGTCCAAGAGAAGGACACCTATTCTGTTCAGTTTTTGACGTCCGACATCTTTGGCCCATCTCCCGAATTAATTGGTCCGACGTTTTTCGATTTATGCCGTCTCGAAGGCGAATGCCACGCTAGCCCTCTCAGATTGAGCCGTTCTTTAGAGGCAAAATTTGGTCCTATCTCGAATTGCTCAGATCGATACTTTTCAGGATATGCCGTCGCAAAGAAGAACATTTTTAAAAATTGCCTTTCGGGACCCAATGCAATGCTAGCATTTCGAGATATAAACCAAAAACTGCATCATTTTTTCAAAATCGATATTTTTCGAGATATCAGAGATAAAGTGCTCAGAGTTTTAAACAATTTAAACCCAAAAACTGAGATTTATATTCAGCAAGGACCCCATACCAACCTATGTGTTATTTCCGCTTGCGCAATTATTTTCCACTGAAATGAAATTTTCTCTGGACTAAAATGCCTATCAGTTTTGATCGATCTTAATGGATGAAAAAAAAAATTACATTCTTCATTGCGAAAACACACGGGTTTGGTGGGGGGTGGCGATGAAGTGGTCTTTTTTTGGTTGTTTTTTTTTGTTTTTTTTTGTGGTTTTGTTAGGTTGTTGGTGGTTTTTGTTTTGTTTTTTTGTTTAATGGTTTTTTTTTTTTTGTGTGTTGGTGAGTATTGGTAATTTTTATTTTTTATGCATTGTAATCTTCTTTTTAAGATCGTGGGACTTGAGATGAGAATGTACACCATCTGGTCGCGTAATGGGAGTCAACTACCTTCTGTTATTAATACTTGGGAGAAAACTGATTAGGGCATTATACTACAAAAAATGATAAGTAGCCACCCAGCAAACAATTCAAGTTGAAAAGAAAAAGTAAGTCTAAAAATTAATTCGATTCTTTAGTAATGTTTTTAGTGAAAATACAGGAAGTAAAACAATACAAAAGTGGTAATAGTATTGTTGCGGATTACAAATAAAAAATTGCAACTTAAAAGAGAATTTGTAAGAGGAAGAGAGGCGACAAAAACAAAAACTACATGAATTTATTAAAAAAAAAACTTTAATGGATGAGATCCAACAAAAAATGCGGCACAGAAAAGAGGAACACTTGCTCAAAATTAAAATTGATGCAAGATGAACATGAACAAAAAATTAAATTTTACCTAGTAACTATGTAAATAAATAGACACATTTATAATAAATTTGTGAAATAAGCAACAAGTTCATTTCTCACTTGAGATGCATTAAATTATTGTTATTTATTATTATATCATGCAGGGCCACATTATTCACACTTCTATCGAAGGCTTCTTGCTCTTCCACTGTTAATATGGGAGGATCAATTTCGTTGTTGTCGATACAAATATTGTGTATCACTGCTGTGGCAACAACTATCCATTGGACTTTTCTAATTCAGAATTGATTCCATTACTTAAAATTGGAAATCTTCTTTCCACACTCCGAAAGCACGTTCAACAGTATTTCTGCTCCTAATTTGGGCCTCATAAAACAATTGCTCACCCTCTTTGTATGTGGTTTCCGCAAGAGGGGGTTACTAAATAATTTTCAAATGCATATCCAGCATCTCCCAATAGCAATCCATTTGCAAATTCACCATTTTCAAATTGGTGACTATATTTGAATTGTTCCAAATTGTGGAGTCGTGTACACTTCCAGGCCACCGTGCAACTTATTTAAAACTTTTTTAATGAAGATGAAACAATTGTTGGATATTCATTGAAAAAAACCTCTTCTATTGCGGAATATTTCTGCATTTGGTCCACTTAAAACCGATTATTTATCAGTATATACAGTTAAATATTAAAATTACCGGGTGACTTTATTTTCACATGAGTGCAATCCACTCGCTCCAATAACCCGAGGAAATCGAGCAATAGAATAAAACCCTTTGTTTTACAGCATTCATCTCTTCAAGTGTAGAAGGAAATTTTATACAAATCTGGGTCTTAGATGTGCAATCGCTTGTTACCTTAAAAAATAATCTATGCTACTGACAACTTTTTGTTTCGCACCTACTTTAAACAAAATCCGTCCTGCTGTTGTTTTATGAATCCTGCGAAGTCACTAACACTATCAAAAACTGCCAGTGGCAAAAATCTTAAACTTAATAATAACATTTCCATTGTGGAAGAGACGATTCCTAAATGTAATATTCATTATGTTTATATAATTATGAATTTATTACACATCACAAACCAATTTGTAGCATGTTTTATTTCATCATGAATTAAATTTTTTAATTGTACCACACTCTCCTTTGATAGGGAAACCGTCTAAAAATTCGTTGTGTCCCAAAATGAAGTGGTTTTGAATTTGGTATGGGTACTCTTTTTTGTAAATGACAATAAAATTGATAATATCTTATGTGGAAGATGAATATTGATTGATGATACAATTTAAATATTATGTATTAAAATAAGTAAGATTAAAACGTAAATAGTGAGTGATAACCTAAAAATGAACATAGAGAAAAACTGAAAATGGATGCTCACTTGGTACTGTGTTGTAAAAATTGTTTTGTTTTTTAAAATAAATATTTGTGTTTGTTTTTTAAATTATATAGTTCAGGCAGGTTTTGGAAAGTTTTATTAAGAAACTTTTATCTGATTTCACAAGTACAGAAAGTAAAGTGGACTGGGTAAGCTGTGGAATTAAATCGATTTAATTATTTTTACAGTGTACACGATGTACCATAAAATAACGCGTGATATAAATATAAACTAAAAATTAACAAAAATTAATGCTTTTTTAGATACCTTGAATTCTAATTTAAACTTTGTATAAGCTGACTATTTTGTTAACAAAGAATACCAAATTTCAAAGAAAATTCCAAGACCTATCCAGCCCAGTTTTTTGAACACGCTATACAAACATACAGAACAATAAATAGTACAATATTATTTAATGAGGAAGTATATAATAACATTGCATAGATACATTTAGAATATCAAAAAGTTTTATTTATTTTTTTTTACTATCTCTACTATCGTTCATTATACGTATTGTAGCCCCCATAGGCCATGCTTCTGCTGCCTTCGCATAGTTTGATGTTATTAGAAGCTATATTATTATATTACTATCGATGAAGTGCAGACGTCAAAAATACTTAACGTAGTTTCGAGTTTATTGAGTCGGGTCAGTGATTATATGGCCTGGGTTCAAATCTCCTACTGTATACAATTTTTTTGTAACTAACTAAAAACTCCTAACTATTATAACTGTGAAAAATTTTCAAAACATTTTACTCTACTTTCCTAAATACAAATGACATCAAGTGGTACATTATTACAATATTAAATTAAAATGAAATTTTGCATTTTCTAATATTATTTTCGGTATTTTGAGAAATAACCCAGCTTTAGAATTTTTTTGACAGATAATGCGTGTCACGTGACTACTATTTTCATCTTAATCGAAGCTGATCTTGAACCAAAGTTCTGATTTCGCCTCACACTGTATACGCAAATTAATATGTCGTTAAATAAGTCACATAATCTTTAATTTACTTTAAAAAAATGTGTATATAATTGACATTATTAAAATTTACATAAAAACGCCTCTCTAGTTACAAGTATTTTTTGCAGGATTTTTTTGGTAATTGTAATTAAAAGTATCTTTAAATGAAGGTTACTCAAACACCGAATCACAGAAATCAATCTTTGTTATTACAAAATAAGGTTTTGCGCAGAACTCCAGGTCCAGTACTAACAAACGTGTAAAAGGGTATCAAAAGTGTGTGGCGTATTAAACATTTTTCACGAAAATTAAAATATAAAAATAAGTTATACTAAGGTGCTTTTGAAAACGGATCATAGGTTAATGGTTTTGGTATCAAAATGAAGCTAAAATTAGTCCGTATAGCTGTTGTTATTAGGAGTCACGTTGTTTTCAAATATTTGTCAATAAAAATAAAAGTAGGTTTTGATAATGAAAGAGAAATAGTATTGGGTTGCCTAAACAATCAACATTCCTACGTTTTGACAATAAGGCTGAAAGGAAAGTCATTAATAAGCAAATAAAGAGCTTTATTTACAAGGAACAGCTTCGAATGATATTAGAACTAAATTAAATAGAAGGTTACAATAAATAAACATCAAAAATTACTAATTTTTATTGATATATTTTCAAAAAGACCGTGTAGTAATTCGGCTGATTTATGATAACGAGCGCTATGCGCAATAATTTTAGCTGCGTTTTGATACCAAAACCATTTTTGTCACTAGAAAGGGCAAGCAGGAATTCGAAAAAAACCAGTTCACAATGCTAAATCCCTATGACCCGTTTTCAAAAACAACTTACAAAATTTTCACGCTCTGACTCTTCCTTGAAAAAGAGGAAAAAAAATTACGTTTAAATAGTCTCAAACAAAAGTTATAGACAATAAAATTTCAAAAATTTTTTTTCCATAATTGTTTTTTGTATAATTAACTATCACGTGATTGTCATATCTCTGCAATTACTTATCGGATTAAAAATAGTTTATACAAAGTGTGGAGTAAAAACAGTGTCTTAAAAATCGGACGTCTAGTTTTTGAGTAATCTTGGTTACATACTGACAAACGTAATTATAATGTACTATTCAGTCGAAAAAAGTAAAATAATGAGGGAGATTAAAATATTCCCATGCAACAATTTTTAACATATATTGGTTATTACTCGTACGTGCAATAATAGGGAACAAATATTATAATACGTTTCGGAGCTTCTTTTAAAACCGAAATTTTGACACAATGGGGGATCTACCTGGCTAATTTGTAAAGAATCCACAACGTTTATGCTTGATTGTACAACCACCTGTCAAAATATTACACTTATATGCAACCGGAATGTGACGACCAACTATAAATGATAATTGAGCGTTAAGTTTCGTTTTCATAAATAAAATTTCTCAATTTTCAAAAGCCTTACTTTCCAAAAAGAATAAGTTTCACAAAATTTAATCATTTCAATTAAAAACAATCTGTACAGTAAACTTATTTAATCACAACAAACGTAATAACACAAAGACCTTTCAGTAATTAATGCAAGAATTTTATAATAGTTGAATCTTACATCAACAAAAGATCACAAGAAATCCTCATCTCGTTGGTATTAAATAAGTATCTGTTTTTTTTGTTGCACGGGATAATGGTGACTGCATTTTATAGATTCTCGTGATCGGCTTTGTGATCTTATATGGCAAACTCCGGTCAGCAGTATTATGAAGAAAAGTAAAATGCAATCTTATGCTACAATGATTATAAAGGTAAAAGGAGAACAATATCGTCTGCTTTGACGAAACGAAAATAACTGATACTTTTTACGTCTTTTAAGATCAAATCGATTATTTCCGCAAATTGCGTAGACTCGAAACGGATATGTAACATAAAAAATAAGAATGATTAAACAAATTTCAGAAAGGTGTTTTAATTTAAAAATATATATAGAGGTTGAATTTTCGTTGTGGGTGGAATTACTTTTACTATTCAATGACGATAGGATTGTAGAACAATCAAATATTGATAGTACGACCCCACATTTATTTGGTTGATTTGTGTAATTGCCATTATAAATGTTTGCGGTTAGCGTAATGGACTTGATTGTTATCATGAAGAGTAAAGAATAGAAGTTTGTTCGCAGTTTTATTGTTAATTATTTTATCTATATTCTGTTTTCATAACAAAATTTTTATTTAAACATTTGGATAATTGCTAAGAAATTAAATTAATTAAGACAAAAATGCAAAAAAATTAATTTGTTCAAAACCGTACCTTCACGCTGACGCTGTTTCAATTTTTTTTCAATTTGATCAAATTGTGAAAGGTAAAATTTGGGCCACCCATCTAAATCAGCTTAGTCTTAAGCACAAACATTGTTCAAATCACGCGCTCAAAGTACCGCTGCGTACAGTTTAGTTTTATTTCATTTACGATTAGTACGTGACGAGAAATCAATTTACTAACAAAATTATTTAAAATGTTGAAAATTATAAGTATGTACATGACACAAAGTTATAAGTGTGCTTAAATAACCTGAAAAATAAACAAAAAATTACATAAAGTTAATATAATATTCAGTTAAAACTTTGAAATATAATATAAAAACCTTTATATCTCAGTTTAATTAGCAACAAATAAACCGAAAATTGTAAAACTCTCAAATTAAATAAAAACGTAATTTAATTTAAATTCCACTGAAGAAACAATGTCGCGTGAAAAATATTTCAGAAGCGTCCGTTGTTTTATGTTATTATATATTTTTTGAATAGTATAAATTATTATTGTATGTATTTCGTACGCTGATACTTGTAATTTAAAGGCTGTGCATTACAGCCGTTTGATGTTAAGCTTTTGTATGCCAGAGTGCTCTCTTTTGTATAAAATTAAATCGTATTCAAATCGCATTTCTTTTTCATTGTATCGCGTTTTCAAGTTTTCTATTGCGTTTCATTTAATTTGTGGGTAATAATCATTTGTCTTTCTTTAGAAAGTACAAAAAAACTTAAATAAAGATTTATACATTTAATTGTTTCTTTAATTCTTACAAAATTCTAAATATAGGGCTTAATTGACTAAAAAAGATCCCCTCTAGCAATAACCTTTAATAAGATGTTGATTATTGTTTAAAATAAAAATCTATTATACAAAGTAGACTAAGTAGATGATGCCCTAGGAATACGAGAATTAATTTTATTTTTCCCGATCTAGTAAAAAAATATAATAAAAGTTTGAAATTTAATTTAGAAATAGTGTCAAAAGGCATTAGAGTCATTAGCATACCATTTCTGGATGTAATTTTCATCTAATTACAACGTTTATGTAATAACAACATTGATTCTAAAGTGGTTATCAATTATTTGTTAAAAAACAAAATAAAAGATGCGTGTTTCATCAACTATTAATCGACTTAATCATTAATTTGATTTACTAATATTATTCGCGTCTTCCATTTTAAAACGGAATCATTAAAACATGATGATGAAAATGAAGTTATTTTTAATTTTAATTTAATTTTAATATTTAATACAAAATGTAGATGTAAACATTTTTTATGTTTAACCTTCGAAGTACTTACAACATTAAAAGCTTATTTTTAAAGATGCACACGAAATTTTTAAATTCTGTCGGTCCTAGATTGTAGCAAATGGCGATTTATATAAAAGTAAAAATGGCGTGATTTGCACCTATAGTGAATTGAAAACCTTAAGCTCCGTCCTAAATCTTAATTCTCTAGGGTATTTTCATCAAAAACATTCAAGTTTCGATAGCATAAAGTGCAAAAATAAGAATTAAAAAAATATTTAGTACAAAGCATTTCATAAGATTAAGAAGCATTAATGTCAGGATAAAGGTATACTTAAATAATATTGTTTCAATTAATTGTGGTATAAAGTGTGACGCAAATCGTAAATAAATTTTAGAACTTAACAGTAACAATAATGTTAAACTATTTTAATAATTATATATTATATTGTCCACTTTTCTTAATTAATTTTGCAATTTAGCCACGATTTTTAAAATGAAAAATCAATATAAGAACTGAAGAAAACCCATTGGATCATGTCAAAATAGCAACCGCAGTGGCCAATATTTGGTACACTTTCGTAAAGATGACTCAAAAAAGTTAGTTTGGTTCTACCATTTTAATTTACATATTGGAAGCGGATTTTCAAGTATTTGTTCTGAGATTCTTTAGAAAATCACTTGTTTTAAATTCAACAAGAAATTCAAAATGTAATATTATACACGGTGTTTCACTTAAAATATTATAGTAGTTGCTATCTTTGGAAATAATTTTAAAATGTACAAAACATATCTTCGCATTTTAGGGGAAATAAAATTATGTAGAAGAAATACGCTAGCGTGGGGCACCCTGTTTATAAATTTTATATACTGGGTGTCCCAGACTAAACTCGTTCAAGTTGTATCTCATTAACAGATATAGATATTCAAGTAGGACAAATCGCACTTTATACCGATCCTAACACAATTTAATATGCCCTGGAAAAAAATCCCCACCTTGAAACTTTTCACGATAGAGACGTCTGGCATTTCTTACTACGTTTTAAGCATTCTCCATAAATAAGTATCATATATGGTTTACTACTCTTCCGGTGTAAATAAATTAAACATATTAAAATGGTATTCACAGTTACAACACGTACAATTTTTATTGAATAACATCAAATAATAATTGTAGGTCTTAAGTAAAACAATATTCCCTTGGTTTATAATGTTAAATTAAATTAATGAAACTGGATTAAATTTTCTTGATTATGCATCGATTTTAATTTTGTAACGGGTTTTTGTAACGATTATGGAAAACTGCATCTAAAATTATGAAAACCTATACAGGGTGATAGAGAAAACTGAAATTAGACATACATGTTCTATAATATATCGAATAGAATTGACGATGATAGTAATGAATTGACAAACAATTACTAATGACGAAGAAAATGATGATTGAGTAAAAATAAAAAAAACCGATATACGTAACTGAAGAATTTTTTTTGGTGTCATAGCCAACTGTACTTTTGTGATGAACAAAATAGTCTACTCAAAAAAGTTCCCGTAGAATCACTACCTCGGTTTATCTTCCTTGACACTTACTATTAATTTGTATTTGTACTTTGATACCCGAAACGTTGCCTAATAAAAGAATTAATTGATTTTGGATAGACAGGTTGACGGGGCCAGTTTGGCACAACCATTTTGGCGAAGACAAAACGTGGTGTAGATCAAATCTGGCGCAAAACCGAACTTGGTACATGCTAATGGTATCCCAACTTGCATGTTACAGAATTATTATTTTATTTACGAGTAAATAGCCGTCAAAGTATTTGAATGCAATTTTTTAAACAAAAATCGGTTGTAAACTATTCAAAAAATAATAAAATATCAACAATGCATCTGATTTATATTCACGACAACAAAAAAAGCAGCAGAACAGAAACGTTTTGGCGGTATGACGATAATGTGACTGAAGGTGATGTTGATGGGGTAGTTCGTTCTTCAGTGTTTACATCAAAAATTTGGGACTCGAACACGGCCAAACACAATGAATACAAATTTAAGAACTGAAATAGTTAAAAAAAGATCGCCTCAATAAACTTTCTCGAATTTTAATTAAAATGAATATATTACTGTGTTCTGAGTTTTGGAGAGGAGTTCAACGAAGAGAGTGCCGAACAAAATTCTACATCCAAATTCTAGAGTTGGCGCTAAAAGACCTTTTTTTTGCCATCACTGACTAATTATGATTTATTAAGTAGATAATTACCAATAAATATTGAATCACAAATACAATTTTCCACGAGATACTTAGAAAACGGGCGTTTCTTCTCACAAATAGTGAAGAAAATTGGTTTTAATCACTAGCGAGGAAAATAATGTCGTGTTACAAAATGCCTCTTTAAAAAATGTAAAAATCCACCTATTAAATATTACTTCTTTCATTAGGTTGTTTTTTTGGAAAATGTCGTGGAATGTTGTGTCTAACACTGAGAGCCTTTTCCACTCTCACTCTAATAAACACTCGCTACGCTCGTGAGGCAACTCGAGCTCGAGTGGGAAAAAAGAACCGCTTTCCTCACTTGTTGGACAAATAACTATTTTCATTGTGCTAAGACTATATATTAGACTGCGCCAAGTTAGCCGTGCCAACTTGTCTTAGATCCTCGAGATCAAGTCAGGTCAGGATCAACCTCAAGCAATTGTTTGAATTATCAAGTTTTCACGACAGATTGTTACTTTGTTTTGTAATGATTGTTTTTGGTAAAGTTGTTTATCTTGATAAAAATCAAAACGTATTTTTTTGAGATCATTCCTTCTATTATCTGTAAATGAAGTAGTAGGCTGCGAATGCCGAACACTTTTTATCTCGAAAAATTGCAGTAGATACGGCGTTACAGTTATTATACCATGGGCGTTACACATAAGCCGATTTTTGATTAAATAACTATTAAACAACACGTTTTGATTCTAAAAACACTATATATTTTGAAAACTGAAAAACAACACTATTTACAAATGCTTGTAGCTTCAAAAACTACTTAAAACGTGGTTTACATATTTAAAACAAAAATCGGTTCGAAAACCGAACCGCAAACAATGATCGAATACAAAAAATTGGGGAGCATCCACTAAGCCCAGCCAATAATTGTGGTAACAAATCATGCAGGGCATGGGAATGTGTGTTGCGTAAGTAGCTAAAATACACTTGCAAAATAGTAAAAAAAACTAAAATCTGAACAATCTGTTTACTGAACAGACAGACTTAAGATTCTCCTTGCACATGCGAACTCAATTTAAATAAAATGATTACGTTGATTACTCGGTAACCCACATTTTTTTTATAAATACCAAATAATTCAAATTTCATACATTCACTGAAATTATAGATTTTATTATGTAACGTAAGGCATCAAATTTAATGATCTTTGAATTGTCACGCCTCTATGAATTACATCGTGTGCTACATTCGAATTTCAGAATTCCAGACTCGTAAAGGCAAAGTAATACATCAAATTTTGAGTTTTTTTTGACTTTAGAAATTAAAAAGTCGTTCTGGGTCGTTATTTATGTATATCGAAGTTCTAAGCCAAACACAGGGCAAATTTGAATTTTTTTTAAATTTTGTTATATTATACGCCTATCTCACTAATAGATAGATAAAATATAACATTCTATAATAAATATTATGAATTTTGTTTTGAAGTTCATTACTATTAAACGACAAATAAGTGTTGCGTCATGTCTGAAAATTAATTCGCATTGAAGCGAATTTACAGTAAGCGATTCAAGATTGTTATTTCTGCTAACGCTTAGCTGGCTATAATAATTGAAGAATCCACTTATGTAACTGCTTACATATCAGCCGACAAAGTTGATTTAATGCAAATTACCATTAAAATATTCTGATAATTGATTAAGTACAATCTAAGCTGGCCATGAAAAAAACAAACGTTTCTGCGCAGAACCGATTTAAAAAAAAGTAACAACATGTAAGAACCTACAGAAAGTGTAAGGCGTGTTATACGCACTAACGTCAAAATGAACCCAATTTTCGCAATTCTGTTAAATTTAAGAGCTTGGTCTGCGTATTCACAATTTTAACATTATAGGATCTATAAGTAAAAAATGTTGCTAACATTAAATATTCGACTACATTACAAACAAAACCTCAAATAGGATTAAAAATTTAAACCTTTTTTTTCAAATTCAACAAAAATAGCAATAAACACAAGAAGATTACATCATACATAGAAGATGTCACTGACAGATAAAAATAATTGTCATTTATGTACATAAAACCACTCCAAAAGTGGAAATAGCAAAAAATACATTGTCAATACAAAACAAAATTGAATTAATCAGATTAAAAAAGTTTCGATCATCAAAAGCTAAATAAATAAAAGTCATTCCGTAAATTGCAAATAATCACACATTACAATTAATACAATCAATTTGAACTATCTTTTGTAATTGAGTTGTAATAATAAATAACAAGTTCAGTGTTGTATTTGCATATAGAAAACATACCCAAATTACAATTTATAAAACTAATGTCTCGATTTATCAGATAATATATTCTGTTGGCAATTGAGCAAATGAAAAGCAGTTTTGCTGTCATTTATATTAAAGTACAGCATAGAATTTTCAATGAGTTAAACGATAGGACATTCACTTTACGTCCACCATACGGATTGATGATCTTCAATCTCTGTTATTGAAGGTAGTTAAGATTGTCTTATAATGGTCGTAACGGATACAGTTGTGATTTGTGAAGAAATAAATAATTTATGCAAAGGTACAATATTTTTAGTAATTAAGTTCTTGCTGTTGTTATTACCGTGTACATATAATTCGAAATAAGTTTTCCGTGAGTGTTTGTAGCTTTTACTTATAATTTAATTTAATATAATAAACGAGCACTTAAACAGTTATGATAACCCAATTTTGTTCTTAGACTGTAATCAATGTGTGTACTTTAGATTTTTTTTCTTTTCCGTGTGCTATAAATTGTTATTGTTTGCAATTGATGACACTCAATTACATACAATTCACCAGATGAAAGTATTTGCTCCTCAATTATTTCCTTTAACTAAAGTTGACGTAATATGAATTAGTATTCTGCAAAAAAAATCAATTTTATAAGTTTCTTAGTGTTATTATTGTAAATTCCTATAAAATAAGACATTTGTGATTATAAACATATATTGAAGTTGAAAATGAAAGATGTATGTAACTAGGGTAATTATTCCGACAAAGTCAAAGAAAAAACGGAAATTATGTAGTACATAAACACAAATTAAACTTTACGTTTTAAAATTATAATTAAATTCACAACGTGTTTTATATTGTTATCTTAAAAATATATTTTTAAATTGAAACATTTTTCAGGGGTTAAGCAAAGCGTTGTAATATCAGCACGGCAAATTCACAACAAACACAAATTAATTTTTGAATTTGGAATAAAGTGTGATTTCCCTAAAATAAAATTATTTTAAATGTTGGTGGAAAGACAAAATATTGTAATGATTATTATTTGAATTGAAACGTTGCTTTATTTCACAATATTATCTATGTAATTATTAATACTTGCAAACGTTACAAAAACCATAAAATATGCTGTGATGTCACGCACAATTACAATTTGGGCGCTCAACGTGGGGCTTCATGAAACCCATGTTTAGTTGCGAATACTTTATTAATTCTGAATTATCTTGTAAAAGATAATACAAAAACATAGTACATAAAGATATACAACCTATTGCACAATGAATTTTTTTTTCATTTTTAAGCAATTTTACCATTAACTTTTCAAATTCTATCTAAACATTATCCCATCCCCATTATCAAATATAATCATTCACACTCATTCACTCAATGATCCTCACTCACCATCCTAATCTTATTTACTTTCTAAGGCTTCATCATTAATACTTCATATTTCTACTTAATTCTTTTCCATTTTTATTTTACTTCTTTTCTTATTTCTTATTATATCTTTTTCCTTTAAATATCATTTCTTAAACTTCATAATAACTTCAATTCCATTGCATTAATCTTAATCTTTAACTTGTCTTCACCATAGCATTGTCCTCTTATTTTTAATTTTTAAGTCTTTCACCCTTCCTCCCTTCCTATTCTTCACATTAACTGTTTCATTTATACTTTCTTAAACCTAACTTCCTAAATTAATAATTCTGCGTTGTCTTATCTTATTGTCATTTAACATTGTTCTTTCGACTTATGTCCTTTACATATTTATCTTTGTGGCTGTTTGATTTACTTGCATTTTCTTTGCCCCTTCTTTTAGTTCTTAAGTTTGAATTTAATTAACATTTTTTCTAATTCTTCCCACATCTTCTCTTCATTAATTTTATCTTCTTAAACACTCGTCCTAGTTTGATATCTATGTGACAATCTCCCTTTCTTCCTGGCTTTGGCTCTTTCTTGCTCTTAACGAATTTTACCTCTTTATTGATGTTGCTTTCGACTTCAAATGTCAATTGAGTCACTTCTTTTGAATTCCCTTTTCTATGTACCATTATCTGCTCATACTTGTCTTCCGTTTCCGATTTAATCTCTTCACGTCGTCTTGCCATTTCAATCTTCTTTTCTTTATCAAGGTCTTCCCAAATCCGTTCAATTATTATCCCTTTCTTCGCAATATTTTCTTTTAAATTTGGTTTATTTTCTTATTCTTCTATTTTTTTTCGTTACTTCCTGTACTTTCTCTTTATAATAAACTGTTTTTGAAAGGAATAAACTGTCCCATAAATGATCGCATCTCTTTTCTAAACCACTTACTTTCTCCACCAAATTTTTTGTCTTACTGTCTGTGTCCTGAAATCTTTTGTTAAAAATCAATTATGTTATTCTTCCGATACTCCAATTTCTTATCAATATTATTGTTAATTTCTTTTTATACTTATTTGTATGTTTTTCTCCATATTTTCCATGTCCTTTTTGAAATCTTCCTTCGTTGTTATTTTCTTTCCCATATTCTCCATATTTGTTTGCATGTTTTTATCTTTTTTTGCATTTATTCAATTTTTAAAATAATTGTTCTTGTGAACTTGGTCCACATATGGCCTAACCTTGTCTTCCTGCCTCTTGTTCTTCAATTTCGGATAAACTTGAGAACGTCCTATCCTCTTCTCCTAACTCTGGTTCTTCATTAATTTCTTTATTTTTTCTAGCAATTCTTCTTGTAAACATTTAGGGTCGCTAATTTATATGTATTTAAACACAATTCTGCCCCACGTTGGGCGCCAAATTTATGTAATGTATAAATTGCTCTACGTAAATATATACCTTATTTAGGATAGACTTTATCTTTTTTATTTTAAAAATTACACATCGCATTAATCCTGACATTTTATTTATTAATTAATTCACTAATCTGACATTCTCTTTACCTAGTTACCTACATTTTTTAAAATTTAGATCTTACAATATATTCAAAATATATTTTTGAAAAGACAGACGTCTGTTGAAAATCACTAAGAGTCAGACATATAGAAGTTTTAAAAAGATATTTATGTAAATTAAGTCTTTTAATATTTAAGATTTAAAAAAGTACATAGTTTAGTACAATCAAAAAAGGTACAAACAAAACATTTTCTTCCAACAGTCTGGGATTACAAAATGATATACGTTAAATTGATATAAACAATAATATTGTAAATACTATTTTCAAATTACCAATACAATTTCAAAAACAACCAAAATAAAGACCAAAAAATAACAAACAACTAATGGGAAAAAGAAGAAAGTACGTAACTGAACAAATACATGAAGATTTGTAGAAATCACACAAAATTGTATAATGATAAAATTACTGAATATTCAGAAATCAGAATAATAACAATATGGAAGTATTAAGATCAAGATTACGTAACGGTAAGAATAAGATATTTAAAATAATAGGATAAACAATGGATCTGAAGTGAGCAATTAAATATTACAAACAATAAAATAATTTTACGAATATAAACAAGAAAGATAGTACCACAAAACAGAACACAGAAACAACAACAGAAAACCATAAATGTCAGCTGCAGAGATAATCATCCAGGAAACAGAATGCGCATTGAAACAAATGAAAAACGGCAAGCTCTGAAAAATGACAATTTTACGGTAGACGTGATCAAGTAAGGAAGAAGTATATTATGGAAAATAAAACTATTTAGTATTAGAATTGTGATGTAAATATTGTTAATTAGTTCTTCTTATTCTTCCTTTAGGTGGAGGTAATTAAAACACTGCAGATTTTTTTAAAAAATGCCGACTTTCCTCTGCAAATGGCTTCTTCCGGGGCTTTTATTGAAAGAAAAAAATTATATAAATAGCACAAATGCAATTAATTAGACATTACAAGCAACAAGGTTTTTCTACACATAAATATCACACTATCGTAAATTTATATATATATATATAAACAAATATAAACTTTTGAGGAACTACGTTAGTAAACCTCAGTAAATGTTGTTTTCAATAGCAGTAAGTAAGGAAGAACTACTAAATATTGGATTGTGTTTTGTTATAGGGATCACATAGAGCGCAATTAATTTGGTTGAACAAGATTGAGTCAAAAAATAAAAATGAAAATGAATATTTTTTTTATTATTTTTGACTAATCTTCTTCAACTAAATTAATTGCGTTTATCACCTTCAAACAAAAAATACAATAATATTTTGTGTTCTTCCTTTACTGCTAAAAATAACCTCATTTATAGTTTACTTTCAACGTATTCCCCTTCAAAAGTTCATATTTGTTTATATATATATATATAAATTTTTACGATAGTATATTTACTGTGTAGAAAAACCTTGTTGCTTGTAATGTCTAATTAATTGTATTTTACCTTATTTGCTATATTTTTTTCTTTTTAATAAAAGCCTGAAGCCTTATTTGGGGCGAAACGTCGGCGATTTTTTAAAAAATCTGCAGTGTTTTTAATTACCTCCACTTAAGAAGAATAAGAAAGAATTAATATATAGAACCAATTGGAGGGACTTACTCAATTGTTAATTAGTTTGTTTAGTTTTTGTGACATATACTGTGATGATCAAAATTGAGGTCGTCCCACGTTGCGCGAAATGTAATTATATTTTATCTCCCTTTATGCCCCTTTATGACTTTATTTTTAAGTATACTCTCTATTAAATAGATTTAAAAATTTTATTTAAATATTCATTGGAAATTATAATTTAAAATCCAAAACAAACCAAATCGTCGCTTTTTATTTATATCTATTTCTATACATTTTAAACCTTTTCCGTTTTTAGATTGGGGGTGATTAAGCTAATGATAATTAGCGAAAAGTCACATTTCTTCTAAATTCAAAGTACTAATTAAAAAATAAGTTGTCCGGTTTGTTACGCAATGAAACCCTAGTTGCCGGCTGGCTGCAGTCGTTAAGAAATGTTTCAATTCTGTAATGAAATAATAATTATAACTAAATAGATACATATAACGAAGAAAATTGTTTCCCACTTACCTTTTGTTACAAAAAATTCTTCAGGATAACCCAAAAACGTAGATAACCAGAATACTGTTTATTTTTAAATTACAAGTATATTCAAGATAGTAACTTTAACGGCTCGATTAATTTCTACCAAGAATATATAACAATATAACACGTACACATCTTCCCAGTGCCCAGGTGTGAAATAGAAACGGCTACTTTCACACAAAAATAATCCACAAAAGTACAACAAGCACCAATAGCAATGGAAAGTTGGGAATCATAATGGATAGAATACCATCAAAGTTCATAGACAACAGACTGGACTAAAAGATATAATAAACACGTAACCAAACAAAAATGGAGAAATAGCTGGAAGAAAATGGTACCACCAAGCTTAAGAAAAAGGTTACTGAAAGAAAAAAATGGAAGGCTTATGTCAAAGATGGACAACAATGGGTTAAAAAATACATATTCAAGCAAGCATTTAACATTTCTGAAACAAACCGCGTAACAGGCGAGTTCAAGAATCGACGAGTGCTTGAAGAGTATCTGGAAAGAATATCACATTATTTTCAATTTTACCGTTTTATACGATTTTATTGGATATTATTAGACAGCTCTTATTATTTTAAATAGTTTAGCTCTATAACAGCAGTTAACATTACAAGTATCGTTATTTTATCATAAATGATTTTATTATAAATGGAAATTTTAAATGGTATCCGTTCAATGAAACGAGAGAGAAAATCGTAATCTTATAAATACATGCCTATAAACCGGTGGTTATAGCTAATGCTAAAGAAAGAAACACTTCTTTGACGGTCAAGAAGTAAGTGCATATTGGAGAGAGACTTTTAATGCAAAGCACACGCACTGAAGAGTTAGACTGAAGCGTGATACACTGGTAAACCAACTTACTGAGCCATTAGCCTGAAACAAAGATCTCAGATCTCAGCTTCTTTAGTTAGTCAGGAAATATTTTAGTGAAGCACAAGACGCATGGGAGATAAATTCAAGATCATTCTCCAATACTTACCATAAGTGATAGGGTCATTCAGATAAAACTGGTAAATAAGGTCACTGATTGGCACACAGTTTCAAAATTACTCTTGAAAACCTATTGTTCTATCAGTTTTGCTAAGTACCGGGAGCAACGATATATGAATCAGTACTGTTCGTCAAAAATATTAAGCGCACAGCTTCTGAGATCAAACCCAGAGCAAAGAGCAACAGATATCACGGATCTAATTACTGAAAAAAGACAAATCAAATTAATATGACAACGATATAGAGTGTCCGTAGGGAAGGACAGCTTTGAACAATGCTGCTCAGCAATTAGAAGCTGAAGTACAACGTATTAGAAATAAAGCAATTAGTAATAAATACGTGAAGAAAGTTTTGCCTGATGGAAGTTTCACGGAACATACTGAATACAGAAACATTTAATAAGTTTTTTATGCAATTGTTGGCGTTTTATTTTCTATAAACAAATTACATTTATTTAAAAAATAGGATTTTGGTTCCTCCAATTAAATTGTATAATTGATCGATCTTTCAGAGGTGTAGGTGTAGTATGTCGACGCATCGGTCCAAATAAATGGGAGCTTTATCAAGGCTAAGCTATATTTTTCGACGTATTACACATTCTGAACAAGATTGATGATTACATATAGGTGCACGTACGATTTCTATAAAACCTTCAATGCATTGTCTTTTATAACAATCTTGTATAGAATGTGTAATACGATGAAGTCGTTATCCATTATATTTATTGACATAAAGGCAAAAAAAATAGTTTAACCTTGATAAAGATCCCATTTGTTTGGGGCCAAAACGTCGGCAATACTACACCTAAAATGCAGGTTTATTTCACCTCCACCCCAGAAGAATCCTCAAAAAAATTTATTTATTTATTTAAAAGCATTTATTTAAAAACATTTAAAACACAATATATTTGTGTCAGAAATTACCCATAAATTCAGCCATAAAATGAATTCTTATTTTAACATTTGTTTATAAAAAATTGTTTTAACAAATTTGCAAAGTACACTTACCCCTATCGAACTTTAAGAGCTTCTTTCATAGTGTTCGCGTGAATTAATTATTATGCAAATTTAGTAATAAATACTTTTATAATTCATAAACAACATATCAAATAATACAAATTCTAATATTTTTTAAAACGAAATATTTGTTTTCAAAGTTATGGCTACGCGCGACATACTCAGAGTGTGTTCGAAGGTAAATTGAACGTGTTGGCGTGCATCAATTTTAGGAAAATTCAGCAATAAATAGTTCTTATAATTATAAACAACATACCAAGGAATAAAAATGCTAATATTTTTTAAATCGAAAATATTTGATTTCAAAGTTATGGCTACGCGCGACATTCTTAGAGGATCAATAGTACTTTAAACAGGTGTATTACCACACTAGTACCGTAAAAAGTATCATTACGATACAAACGCATTCTATACTAAACGGTCGAATTAATTTATAACTACTGTTTTCCATTTAAACACAAAAACTCAATTAGTGGACAAAAACGACAATTACAAAACCCTTTTATAGAAATGCACAAACAAATGTAATTCATTAAAATATTCACAAGTGAAAAAATTCTGAAAGAAATTAATAATAAACAGAAAAACGTTTGTTATTTCGTAAATTATGTGCCACACACGAAAATCGTACCACTGCGTTTTCTATTAAAATGAATAATGTAGTTACTGAATCATTAACAGTAAATGTAAAAAAACTTATAACTACAAAACACTGGATACACGATAAACATGTACTTTTAAAAATGCAAGTGCATTTTCGCATTCAACTAACATGTATGTTTAAAATTTTATATTCTTTAAATTACTTCTTATTCAAATAAAAGTTAAAAAGCATGTACATCGAACATACGTGTGCTTTTCATACAGTTATTAAAAAAACATCAGTTTGAACATACACATACAACTAACAAACACCAACGGATAGAACCTACACACTTTTATAATTCGATTATATTTACCTTACTTTCGTTGTCGTATAATGTATAATGTGTGAAGTAATGCATGTGGGTCGTAATTACCTGTAATAAAGAAAATAGAAATTAAAAATTATAATTATTGTTATAACAATGTTTACGAGAATCCATACTTTTACGAAAAGTTTTTGAATGCAAATTCGCTCATTAGTTTTAGGGCATGCGCCATATTTGTTTTCAAATTATAGACAAAATTAAAATTTTCTTTAGTCTCAAATATTTAAGCTATTCTTGTAAATGAAAAATTAAATATTCATATAATTCAAATTGGAACCGAAGCCAAATTGCAGAAATTTTAAAATTACGAAATGAGTAATTTTTCAATTATATCAATTAACGTTCTGTTTTGTAGCTCATTTCAACAAAATTAACATTAGTAAATGAGACCAATTAGAACAAAAAGTACGTGTCAAAAGTCAAAAGTTAAATTACATTTAAAAAATAATAATGGCGCGACCTAGAAAAATTTTTTTTATTACTCTAAATAAACCTAAAAATTTCATTAAGAAAATTTAGGATACAATAAAAACTCTAGCGAAACGTAATTAAAAAAAATTATCTACAGAACGAGTAATTTCTTAATTATATTAAATTTAATTACCACCATTAACTTGTTGATCAAAAAAAAAGTCTGGAATTTGGGATACGAACACAAAAATCGTGGTTATGCGTAAAAGCAAGAATTTTTTTAATACACGCAACTCAGCGGTAATTAAAGTTAATAGTTTCTTTTAGAGCAAGTTTAATCTTAACATTCTTACATTGTGCAATACAACCTAAGACTTGGTTCGTCTGATTTTTCTTCCACATCATCGACTTTTCTGCTCTAGTTCTTAGGTAGGTATTGCCTTTATTTGTGATTGATTAAAAATAAATACTACCTTTTATACGAGAAGGCGCGTCTTTACACACACACAAACTATTTGTTTCTTATAATTTAATTGTATACTTTTGTATTATGACTAAATTAATTTTCTGTCAGAGTGATCCCAAAGTTTGCGAACTTTCTTATTAGTTTTGGTAGTACATACCTCATTATATCGTTTCTAACATCATCATGATCAAATTATGAGTGACAGAAATATGTTGTATTGTTAATTTAATAGTTGTGTGAAGGTTAACGATTGCCTTTGGGAGTTCTACCTGACATGTGAATCGAACAAACAACGGAAATTGGGGAGTCACGTCTTTGTTAACATCAGGTATGCAGTAAATTCAAATGATGCATCGAATAGATTGGTATGCGCAACGAGAAATAACATACGGTATGAATTTCTTGAAGGACGTTTATAAGGAGAGATAATTTAATGTATTTTATGATTTGTGCAGTCAGTATTTTCTAATAATGAGAGAACGGTTGAATAATTAATTCATGTAGATAACTGAACTAATACGATTCATAATAATGAATATGTAAATTGATGTTTATGGCATTGCAACAAGGCTGTTGTGTACAAACATTGCAATTGGATTTTATAAAATTAAAGAACTTTTAATGAACAGTCAGTTGAACTTTATGAAAATGACACCTGTACACAAGGTAATTATAAACTAATTGAAACAACTCATATTTTGACCAATAAAGTACTATTCTAAACAAAAGTGTAGTTTAAACAAACTCACAATATAAATGAAAAGTAAAAATAAATTTGATTTTAAATAACTTTATAATGAGAATAAAGTGATTGACAAAAATTAACTTTACAGAAAAAGTGTGAGGTGAGATATATAACTTTTTTACAAATAAGTAGCTTGGCTGTAAAAATACAGAACAATTTTTATAATCACAGTAATTTTTTTTAAGAAAAAACGCGAGTTAATATAGCGACATCTATGACAACACGACTGTACCATTTTCTATTATGGCTGTAAAAGTAAACCGGTAAATTTATACCTATTATTCTGGATAGTTTAACACGGACTTTTAATATTCATGTTTAACATTCAAACTATTCAGACGTCTGGAATGGTGAAAATTAATCAAAGTTTCCATAATAAACGGTGACCAAGAACTGAGAGATTCTTTTCATACGGTTTTACATCCAGAAATATACTTAACAAAATGATACTTAGTTTTTTAAATGTAGTAGTATATTAGACAGACTAAAACAAAGAAACTTTAGAAAAAGTTAGACACTAAAATTTTGAAAAATTGTTGCAAAATAAAATAATCAGATATCGTTACATTAAGAATAAATGTTAGCTGTAAGATTTGTAAAGGGTTTTGTATAATTCGTATTTCCCATGCATTAAAATATTGTAGTTACCTTTGTGTTACATAATAGGATATTCTATAACAGTTTGTCGGAATGTGCATAAATTCGAATACATATTTTTGATCAAGAACGTATTGTTTTTGAAATAGAATTAGAGAAAGGCTATTCTAAAAATTTAAAAAAAGTATTATGGCTAGACGGATAATCACGAAAATCTAACCAAATATTTCGGTATTATAACAAACGTTGTCGAAACATCGACTTTCTAGACAAGAAAAATTGTTTGGCTTAATTGTAATATACGTACTAATCCTAGTTGGTTGTGTAAAAGAAGTTTTAAAATTTTTGTTTTGAAACGTCGCATAAATGGTGAAAATATAACATAATTTAAACCACTTGTGTTTCACTTTATTTGTATAATAATGAATCCCTCATCTCTGAGTGAATGATTAGTTCCTGACGAATAAAGAAGTCTTATTCGATGTCAAACAACCATAACCGACCTCCACTGTATCAACACCTGGCCGAAGCTTTTGAAGGCAGCAAGTCAACAGACGTTAGTTGCATCGTTTTTTAAAAAGGCTTCGACAAAATGCTTTATCAAAAATGTTTACACAAGTTAGAACATTTTGGCATTAGAGATAATGTGAAGGAATGGATATCAAAAATTTTAAGTTGTAAGTTACGTTCCGCAAACTCGGTCTTTGGACCCTTACTTACAGATTTTATAAGTCAGCCATACCCAAAGACCTGTGTCTGACTTTATTACCGTCTTTGCTGACGGTACGAAAATCGTCGGCAACCATTCTACTCATCAAGTTAGCCTTTAAACACCTAAATCAAATATAATACCGGTGCTTCACTTGAACGTCGACAAGTTTTTACTACACGTTGGTAACAATCACACAAGTTCAGCTTATTACTTAAATGAACAATTGCCGGAAACGGTCTGACCACATAACGTAAAGTGAACATGTTTCTTCGGTATGTAAATGTACAAACTCTAAACTTCATTTGCTTCGACGATCATTTTCCAATATCTCACTTACGCGTGTCAAGTGCATCCTAGAAAATTTCCAACGAGTCGCAAACATTCATATGACCAGGAAAGACCTTCCTAGAGAAAAGATTAACAAAGAGTAATCTAAACATCCGAAAACCATCTTCTTCCATATTCTTAACCAACACTGCAGTAATTGATGCGCCTTCTATGAGATATTTTCAACCAAGCTTACAGTTTGGTTACTAGGATCGCTATTCTGTGTGCCGTTCGTTGCCAGTAGAGTCCGTTGCAGGGCTCCCGTTGTGATGGATTAAATTTGACATGTGATTTTTATGTATTTTTTAACGTTGATTCCGAATATTCCCCTCACTTTTCTATATCTCAAACCTTTTTCGAGATATTCGACTTTAAAGTTAAAAAATTTCAACAACATTTTTAGTTGTGAATCATATGTATTTTTCGATGCTAATTAAGAAAATCACTAACAATTTATAATATCTCAACCAGTTTTCGAGATATTCAACCCAAACTTACAGTATTTTAACTTGTTTTTAGTTTGGTTATAAGCCGTACATTAGAGGCTTTTGTTTTTTTTTGTTGCTTTCTTCTTTTCTATTCCTCTCCTTATTTTCTAACACTCGTATTATGGAAGTAATGCCTGCTTGAAACCAAATTATTCCTCTCCTATTTTTCCATTTTATTCAATTTTTCTCTTATTACTTATTCCGTCATAAATACATCCTGCCTTGCAATTACACTAATTCCTCTATAGTTCTCGGATTTTAAATGTAGATGACAAATAGGACTTCCATTTTTCCGTCGATTCTTCTTATTCTTCTTCCAAGCAGTTCTTCTGAGCCATATTTGATAAATTCAGGTGCAACATATTCTAGTGAACCAACTTTACTATTTTTCTCATAGACATTAATGTCTTGCGAGTTTCTTTGAACGTTATTTATACTGCCCATTCTTCATTCCAGGTATCGTGCTGTATACGGTTTGTGAACTCTGGCCTTAGTTCTATTAAGTTCTACAAGTCCTTACAGTATTTCATGCGATCTAAATCCTCTATATAAAAAAAGTGAAAAAAAGGAGCAATAAAATTTTCGATTTCAATGATTATTAGATCTTAAATGTGGAAAATAGTTACAAAACCATTTATACACATGATCATACTTAACCATAAGAATAATTACAACGTGGCATTTTTATAATAATAATTAGACTTTCTTGTCAATTATATCGTTGTTTAAAAACAGTAAGAATAAGAGTATTGATATATAACCATTGTAATTATCGTCCTTATCTGCTTACAAGGTATTAATTACAACTCATACACTAACTTGAAATAGCACACATGAATTCCTAGTATCTATTTTTATCTTTCTAGGGCAGTTAAAACTTTGAAGGTCTGAAAAACGCCCACTACTAACGCACGAAACGTTCTCTTCAGAAGGAATCACCTCTACTGTAATACTATGCCCAAAAATTATACCAGTGTCATTCAGTATAACAAAAACCTGTGTCCAGCCATTTGATACAACGAGTGGATATCAAAATTCAAAGTTCCCAATTTTTTCTCGTATTTCTTACTAGGTAAAGAAACCAAGCCAGTTGTTTAAGGTCAACTATCGCCAGAATGGTTCTCTTTACATCCCCAATACATCCACTAAATATTCGGCAAAAGAGCAGAAAAATCATTTTATTCTTTTGATACCAAAATTGAAGTTCAGTACCCTTTGGTGTCCCCAATGTTTCAGTTAAGTATTTTACCCCAAAAGTTTCAATATTTTTCACAAGAATTAGTTCCTGCTATGTCCAACACTGTCTTCCAAGTATGCGGCAAAGAGATTGAATGCAATCGGATTATTATTATTGAATATTAGTGAAGTGACATTTGTGAAACTGTATTTTTTTACTAGAATCAGTGAACTACTACAAGCAATTGAGATTAGCTAGGCAATTTAATGAATTTTTTATTTAAATACTCTTGCAGCACTAGTGATACCTCAATACAATAGAAATTTATCGTTGCTGTTGTACAACAGCAAATGACGTCATTTAAAATTCACACCGTTGGGCGCCACGGTCTGATGTTCCTTGTATAAAAAGAAAGCAGAAATTGAAAATGTAAGTATACGCGAGTTTTACAGAAAGTAAATATGTTGAGATCCTTGATAAAGAACATAAAGAAAGAAGAAAACACCAAATAGTGTGCACTTGCTGCGAGTAGATGTTACATGAATGTGAAGTATACAAAAATACTAAGCAATGTCGCGTGGTATAGCGAGGACAGTGAATAAATGTGAAACACCATTTTTCGATATTGAGCATACTTTCGAAGGTAACAACCAATTTTTGAAATTTTGATTGCTCCTCTTATTATTTTTTAATTTAAGTCGACGTCGACTATAGAATAATTTAGTTCTTTGGTTATACATCCAGCTCCTATAGAAGGCCTTCTATGTAAGGAAACTATTACACATTAGTAACAACCAATATTTATTAAGTCTATAGTGTTCTTCCAACAGGGACTATACTGGCGGGCAACTGATTTTGAAGAACGGGTATTCAATATGTTGAAACCAGAATTAAGCAAGTGATACTCGACCGTCCTGAAATATTTGCATTTGTATATTAAATATAAAAGTTACAAGTATACAGGAAAGTTCTATGTTCGCGTAAATCAATGCAAAACGGCAATCGGATAGTTCTACCTTTTATATTTTACAAATTTTGAACTGAGTAGTTGAACTCCGTATAAAAGAGCACAAAAGAAACTGCGTCTGCATCAATAGGATAAATCTCCAGCCGAGCATGCCCTTCTTCCAGGAAGCAGAAGAGAGTATCCATATTAATAGAATATGGCATCCAGCACTTAAAAATACTAAGACCAAAACTATTGACATGAAAATTAGTTAGCCATGAATAGCAAACCATCCGCGCATGACCAGTCAAATGTTACCACCAAGACTATAAATAGTGTAGAAAATCCGATGAAACATCAGTCACAACCTTGAAATGAGTTCTACGGTCTTGTCACTGAGGATGTTTGCCGCAGTAGAAAACAAAACGTCTGGAAGAAGAAAAAAAGTTATAACTAACCACGAAAAATAAAAAAAAATAAAAAAGTTTTGATGTACATACTCATATTTTTAAAGCGATAAAAAGCTTCTACAGGACTTAAAAAGTTCGAAGAGTTTTATTTGATGAACATTCAGTATCCGATATTCAAATCCAACAGTAAATGACATGTAAATAGACCAGATAATAATATTTTTAAAAATTTACAATATGTCAGTTTTGTCAGATACTGAATTTAGTGAATGATTTTTAATTAATTTAAAATTTGTTCGGCTTGTTAATTAATATATTTCAAAAAGTATATATAAAGTGTTGAAACAAAATATACACGTAATTAAACAAATTGATTGGTTATAAATTTTCAGTAGTTTGATTCACATTCTTTCCATATTAGTACAAAATCAAACTGTTATGTTTTTATAGTAACTTTAATTTGGTATTTCTTAATTAAGTGTTTTGTTTCATTATATTATAATTATGCAAGTTTACAAATAAAATTCGAGTCTATTATGTGAGAACCATCACTTATAATGATAAAACCACACAATTCCACAAATTGCTTTTATAAATGTTATAAACTTTAATTTTAAAAATTTGAACTAAGCATATAGAATTTAAAAAAATACATTAAAAGTATTATGAATTAAAAATTACACCATTGATTATAAAGTTACTGGTTACACATAATTTAGCATGACGTTTGGCAGTTAATGTGTGTGATCTTATCTATTTTTAAATCTAGAACAATATTACCGAATTTTATGTTAATATTTCCATTAATAACTAGAATAGTTCACAGTTCTTAACAATTTTGCTGAAACCATAATTTTAATTCACATGGCAAACTACACATTTTCTTAATTTTATCCTCAAATCGAATTTTTTACTTCCACTCGAAACATACGTGCAAATTGCTCAAGAACACGAATACAATTAAATTTGCGCTTGGTGTCCAAATGTAGTGTAACAAATAGCTTATAAATTTGCGGATGCTGAAAAACTTTGTAACAGATAAAGTAAAACCTGAACAGATTTATATTACAAAAACAAAAATAAAAATTTTTCTGAAAAATTAATTGTCACGCATATTTTTCGTAGCATTTCGTTTAGATGTACTTTAATTTTTTCATAAATAAAAATAAAAAAAAACCTTTAAATTTTTTTTTCAAATTAGGTTGGTAGTTTTGACTATTGCCACAATTAGAAAATGCCGCCACTTTATCATAACAAATGACAAGAGCGTAATACAAAAACATTATTAAAATGTCGTATGGAAATGGAACACATTACCGTACTCTATTGTTTATCAGCAGTGTATTACAATAGTATATTAAAAACAAGTGTCATAACCAGGCTTCGTGCCGAAGAAAAGTTTGCAACCCAAATACATATGCCTAACGGGTGGGGGAAGCAATCCAAGCCATTCCAAAAGCGTATTTGCTCTACTCTCAAAAACCCATAGCAGAGTCCTTCGACCGGTATAGCATGCCCACTTTCTAATATGTCAACGAAACATTCAACTAAAAGAAAGCGAACGTGAGGTAGCACGTCATTTTTTGTCGCGTTAATAGAGCAAATCATTACATTTTGCCCAAGATCAATTTAAAATAATCGAATGCCACATGAACTAAAAAGTGCATAAACTAATTTTAGTAGTTGTAGTAGTTGAATTATATTTCGTCAACCAAACGACTTCCCACCTCAAACCGTTTTTAACGGCTAAAATAGGAACCCTGGCTCATCACCAAAAAAATCCACTTGTCTGACGTGGGTTAAAGTTTATCGGCTTTCAGAAATTGTAATTTGGGTTAAATCTTAATATTTTAAGCTGCTTTCTACAGTTAAAATATTTCCAATTCATTATGAAACACCCTGTACAATTACAATAAATAATGGCAAATAAACATAGAACTTGTAAGTATTACTACGAGGATGTATTGATATCTAGTTAGCCTAGACCAGTTCCTTGCATAAAATAAATAAGTGTCAGTGTAAAGTTTGACGTCAAAAAAGTAAACCAGAGTCACGCAATAAATTAAATGAAAAAGATGTCCACCGAAATTGTGAAAATCGAAAAATTGGAGTATCGAGCCATCATCAAGTACCTGTATTTAAAAGGGTTAAGAGGTAAGCAGATTTACGAAGATATGCTTAATACCCTTGGTGATCAATGTCCTTCGTATGCGACCGTCAAAAATTGGAATGCAAGCTTCAAAAGAGGTAAATTTTCCATTGAAGATGATGACCGATCGGGAAGGCCAGTTTCTGTGTCAGTCCCCGAAAATATCGATGCAGTTCATGACATGATTTTATCAGACCGTCGAATTGGGCTAAAACGGATATCTGAAGCACTGAATATTTCATACGAACGCGTTCATCATATGGTTCACGTCAATTTGGACATGAGAAAATTGCTGCAAAATGGATCCCCAAATGTTTGAATGTTGACCAAAAGCGTGCAAGGGTAGAAGCATCGCGTTCGATCTGTGCTCGATTTGAAAACGATGTAGACTTCTTAAACCGAATTGTTACTATGGATGAGACTTGGGTACATTTCTACGATCCAGAAACAAAGCAACAATCGATGGAATGGCGACACTCTGGTTCTCCAAGACCTAAGAAGTTTCGTGTCCAAAAATCTGCTGGAAAAGTTCTTGCTTCAGTTTTTTGGGATTGCCATGGAGTAATCATGATTGATTTTTGGATAAGGGTAGAACAATAACTGGAGATTACTATTCGACATTACTGACCACTCTACGGGAAAATATTAAAGAGAAAAGACGCGGAAAGCTATCCAAAGGTGTTTTGTTTTTGCAGGACAACGCCCCTGCACACAAATCTCATGTTGCCATGCAAAAAATTCGTGATTTAGGGTTTGAATTACTAGAACACCCCCCTTATTCACCCGATTTGGCTCCGTCCGACTATCACCTCTTTCCTCAACTGAAAAAAGTTTAAAAGGTCGTACATTTTCTTCCAACAAGGAGGTAATAGAAGCTGTGGAGGTCTGGTTTGCAGAGCAAGAAGAAACATTTTTTTTAAAGGTCTAGAGACGTTGCAGGTTCGCTGTAATAAATGTATCCAATTAAGAGGAGAATATGTTGAGTAATAAAATATTTTGACATTGAAATTTTGTTTGGTTCTATAGTAGGCTAAGAATTTTTCAATATATCCTCGTAAGTGTTCACTAAAATTATAATATAGATTATTAATTATTTCTTATTTTTAGTACTTTGGCACTTGCTCTTAAACATGAGGTAATTTACTTGATAAAACACACTACAAGTGCTGAATAGATGCACACAAGACCACCGCATACAATAAATGCAATACAATACCAGATTATGATAAGTAACAATCAACAAAGAACAAACACCTAATACAGTAATCAATATCTGAACGATATAAGATTGTATGATAGGTTAACCGTAAGAGCCAAATAAATATTGCAGCATAAAAAACAACAATTATAATTACGAACGTTTACACGTAAAAAATTAATTCTCCAACAAAAAAATTGTTGACAGTTAACAGTTAACTGTTACGCTACAATCTCTATTTTGTCAGACAATAATCTTGCCTGCAGTTGGGTGCACTTTTCAAGGATGCTTCGCTATTAGCTGATCAGTATAAGAATAACTTCGCAAATAGACTGGTTTACATTACACTAAATGTATATTATTTTATTTCTGGTGTCATAGTGGTATCCTGTTGCGCCCATATTCTTGGTGTAAATAGGGCTATTCAGGTGCGCACTGTGGGATCAAAATGCGATAGCTATTTTACTTCGTGAATTTTACTATTATAGTTGTCAGGTGTTTGGTAGGAATTACACGGGGCTTCTTATTCTTGAACTTAACTGAGCTTTAACAAGGTTATAAATAGTTGGTATTGGCCCTTGTTAGATAGAGTCTTGTCGTTTTTTCTTCAGATGGAAGCAGTGTGTTTAAATTTTGCATTGTTCCCAGATTCTGAAAGTGTTTGAATGCAATTTGGTCATTGCGGTGGTACATACAAGGATTAGACTAAAAAACTACCTATCAAAGTAATTAGTATTTCATAAAAGTTTACAAATAAAAACAGCTTCCAACTGAATGTTTTGAAGGCGTCCAGATGAAATGTAATGATAAAATATCAGAATATATGATAAGTGGGAATAAACAAATAGTTATAAACCGAATGATATTTCGAAGGTGTCTTGATGAACAAAAACCACCTTCCAAGGTAATTAATATCTGAACGTCATCAGATTCTACAACAGTGAACAACAGCTAAGTTTTTAACCATACTTAATATATTTTTGTGAAACAATTTAAAATGTTGTAGTAAGCGTCCTAATTTATCAATGTTTTGCCGGACGAAGACGAAGTTTATAGAACTGAGGTTTCTAAACGTCTACGAATTACTAATAATAAAAAATAATCTCTACTATTGCAAAAATTAATTTAAAACTAGTTAGCAACTCACTACAAGAGAAATTAAAATAAATTACTGTTTGGTTCAATAAGTTTTGTTGATTTCCGTCCGTGACAGGCGTCTGCACCAACTTATAATTATAACATAACCGTTATGTCAAGTCGTATATATGTGTACCTTAAGCAACGTATTTTGTAATAGTTGTTGTGTTAAATAATAACGTTCCCATTAGAAACAAATATTCTAAAGTATTTTTATAGTATTACTTTATTTTTAGATGTTATAGAATTTACACTTTTTTGCTTAAACGGTATTTTCCGTGCTTAATGACATTACTCAAACAGAAATGTTTTATTACATACTTTTATAAACAATGCATGAATAATATGATAGTATTACAGCTTAATATAATTTCTTTTTATTAACATACATACATGAGAAATTAGTTTATGTTATGTTTGGCGTGCGACTATTAGTTACATAAAATGTCTATCGACCACTAACATAAAATTGAATAATAGTGAACGATTAATTATTTGAGGAGTTTTGTATACTATTTTATCACTAGCACTTCTTTTGTAAAGATTAATAGTTATCCAACTTGACTAATGATGCATTACTTATCTCAATATAAGTACCAGAAGAATCATGTATAACATAAAAGCTTCGGACCTATATCTTTAAAACAAGTACAGGTAATAAAGATGAGAAAATGCAAATTAAAGCTTAAGAGACAAAAGAGCGGTAATGAACCCAAAGCCTCCAAAACAAATTTATCAAAACGTAGTTGACCACAACCGAGAATAATATACAAAAATTTGACGTTTATAAATAATTAACACAGATCGTGTTTTCATAGCTTTACAAAAAAAAGTCGTATACAACATGCACACATATCCCGGTAGATGAGTATAATAAATTTTTAGTAATGGTAAAAGTGGTTCCAAGAAACTGGTTATGTTGTGCACTTAAAGGTATTTCCTTTCTGCTGTCCGGTGTCCCACACATAATTACACAGCCTTATGTCGTAATTTAATAGTTTCATGTTTCGTACTAAAAGAGCCTATGGTTTTTTCAAATTTTGTTTTGGTAGTAAGGAGTAAGAGCTTTTAATTTAATTCATTCTTAAGGGGAAAATGATTTTTCGTCTATGATTTACTACGTTCATTAGGTTTAAGTGTTTATAAATTTTAACGAAATTAGTCACTGAATATTTAATTATAAACTAAAATTTACTGAGAAATGAAAATGGTAATCACCAAAAAACCGGTTGGTTAATAATTTTTTATAATTTATATAAGCATTAAGAAGCACATTAAAATGTATTTGAATTAGTAGTGAATTAATACAGCTATTATCACTTCTAACACAATCTTTTATCCTTTTTGAATAAAATTTTTAATTTTCTAATGTCTCAATCTGAAATAAATAAGAAATTGAATAATAGAATAATTTTTTTTATAACCGTAATCTTTCTAAGGGTAACGATGATTGCCATACATTGTAGGGTGAAATTTGCAATTTTGGAAGGCGTGGGAAAAGAAGTTGATGACAGACTTCTCAATGTTGCGTAACATTTTCAACCAAAACTGTATCGGAAGGTATTGAAGGAGCTTTAATAAAATGTTTCAAATTTGAGTTACCATGAGAAAAACCAAATCACCATAGAAATAAACTGAAACTTATTAATAAATGGTTACAGTATAAGGATCGCCTCTTTTTCCAATGTAATTCGCTTGTGCGAACTTAATTAAATTTTAAGGTCGAGTTTCTGTAGATAATGATTTCCGTTGGTAAAAGTATTGGGTGTGATCGGTATGATCTTGATGGTGGGGACATGGGTTATGATAAGTTTGTACTAATTTCTACATTTTGTTCACAGTGGAAAGTATGCCCCTTTCCGAAGAACAAAATAGTTATATTTTACACATAACAAAAATGGAATGTCGAGACACAATCATGTCGTCAACAATTTGAAGAAGAATTACCCAATGTTCACATACCTTAGTTCAAGAAAAACAGCTGATTGTTTCACATTTCGATGCTTACTGTTGCGTTTAGTAGGTACTTGTCGACCAAAACGTACAACCGAAGCTACGATAAATAATTTACAACAGCGATAGTACAAAGTCCTACTAAATCGTAGCCTAAAGTAGTCAACCAGGTACACCAATCTAATTAAAAAAATGTACTCCTAAATTTGTTTATGTTTAAAATATCAAGTTCATTTGCCCATAAATTCATAACAATCAATTAACAGTTTTCATGTGTAATTATTTATCGATTTATTTTGTATGCCTTATACTACCTGCTGCAATTGTTGCTTGATCATTTTCGTCAAAGTTTACAATACTGTAAATTGTTTCACAATAATCTGAACAGTGACAATATCTTAAATTTGACATTAATATCTATTGACATAGGAGTATGGATTGTGTAGTCAAGAGATAGGACGTTTTTTAATAACATGATCGATGTCATCTATACAGATTTTTTACCTTTGATACCATTGATCTCGAGATTATATGCCGTAAATTGTTGTTTTCATTTATATTTAGACTTGTTATATAACTCAAATCGTACTTATCTGAAAAATCTGTTTATGTTGAATATAATAGTCTCTCTTTCGCACTAGATCCGGTGTTCCTCAAGGTTCCAATCTGGGACCACTGTAATTTAATGTCTTGATAAATGACATTGTAAAAGTAGTAGATGTAGAATGTCTGTTATTTGCAGACGATTTGAAGATATTTTGTAATCTCCGACAAAGATTGTTTTCGTCTACAGAACAACTTAAATAATTTATCTATATGGTGCAATCTCAATTACTAAAACTTAATATCGGAAAACGGAAAATCTTGTCTATTAGTCGTCAAAAACATCCTGCTCACTGTGGATATACACTACAAGACATCCATCTTTAGCGAGTAACCACTTTACGAGATCTTGGTATAATATTTATATGTATGTATGTACATAGTATGTATAGTACAATTATCAAAAAAATTAGCTGAAATATTTCTGCAACATTTATTAAATAGCATTACAGCTGTACTTATACTTATAAATACTTACCATGTTAGAATGCAAAGCTGTGCAGCGAAGATTTTTAAAGACAATGTGGTACAAAGTAAACTACGTTTATCCCACCAGAGGTTATCCATCCACATAAAAATCTCTTAAATTTTTTTTAGTCTTTAGATTCGCGAAAATTCTGGTGGATGATTGCTTTTCATCAAAGAATCTACGAAGTCATCTGTTCATGTTATAAAATGAAAACGGTTTTTTAATTTACTTTTCGGTAGGTAAGTCCAGTTTTTTTCAATTTTTTCACTTTACTATTTCCAAATTAACGTTTTGATATTGTTTACATTAAGCTCTCATAAAATTTGTGATATAGTTACTTTTAGGGAAAAAATTTTACAACTTAATTAGTTATGTTGCATATTTTTGTACATTGATATGAAAATCTTGTTACTAAAGTTTTTTTTCTCAGGCTAGTTTTATACATGTACTACTGTTTGATTATGTACATTTTATCTAATTTATTATTATTATTCTAACTCTACCTCCGCGTAGAAGGATAACACTTTAAATCGTAAACCAACAATTGGAGGAAAAAAAGTACTCTCAACTGAGATTAGAATTGTGCGTGTTTAACAAGATAATGCTTTCCCACTTGTAGCTATATTGAAAACCATTCTCTTATCGAGACGTACACCCATGAAATTTAAAACTTGTACACCACAATTTCTGTAAACAAAAGTTTGCACATTGTGAAGCGGGCTTAAGGGTATCATTTACAATTCTAACAGCAGGTAGTCTCAGCAGGGGTTATCTCGTATACTGAATCATTAGACAACAAGGGCCAAATTTTATACCAGTAAACCGTAATGCACTAATTGCAGCCATTGATACCGCATGGGAAACGATTAATATTAATTATATTGATACCTTGATAGCGTCAATGAGCAGACGCCTCCAAGAATGTATCAATAATAATGGAGGTCACACCCATTATTGATTTCTTATATTTATTTATATAGTAATACCTTTATTTAAAAAAAAAGTTTTCATTTAATTTTAAACTATAACTTGGTATCTTAATTATAATTATGTAATAAATTCTTGTCAAAAAACTAAATATATACGTTGACAATAAGAATTGCCTTAGTTTTTATTTTCACTTTTTATATTAACTACAGAAAAAAATGAAACGTCATAAAATATACATTTTGTAAGGACTAAATATTATGAATAGAGAGTTTAATGATTTTTTTTAATAACTTACAATAATTAGTAGGTTAGATTTATTTAAAAATAAGTAATAATCAGTCAACCCAAATAACCATGTTTAGTTTTTGATTTAATTTAAAAGTTATTGCTTGTAGACGTTTTTAAATCAAAATTATTTCTAATTTTATTTTGTAAACATTTCCTAAACAAAATTTTGATTCGATAATTAATCGAGCTATGGTGTTTAATTAGCGATACCTTCAAATATATTCTTTAAAGAAAAAATTAAGTAAGCAACGTAAATTACCTATTTTCTAAAACGTGCTTAGTGTAATGATTCATTCTACAGTCCTTCTATAAGATAACCCCTGCTGAGACTACCTGCTGTTAGAATTGTAAATGATACCCTTAAGCCCGCTTCACAATGTGCAAACTTTTGTTTACAGAGATTGTGGTGTCCAAGTTTTAAATTTCATGAGTGTACATGAACTCTAAAAGGTAAATAAGAGAATTCTACAACCCAAATCTAATATCAAATTTAAGCGAAATTATAATTGAAGCAAGCTTAGAGAAAAGTTTTCAATTCTACATCCTCATGGTTTAGAATTGTTAGCAGATTATTGTGTAGACATTCGCACTTAAGACACTAAAATAAGTTCAAGCTTGTGGGTCATATTAAAAAACTCGAGATTTCGGTGCATTGTTTACGGCTTTGAAAACACACTCGAACTACCACCTCGGTTCAATAGTAAAAAGACAAAAAGTTGGAATATCGGATATTTTGTCACTTATTAATGGGCAACAATTAAGTCTCTTTACTTTTTACATGAGAAAGTTTACAAAAACCCAAGAATGAAGATGAAAATAATGAAGCGTTTATAAGCTGTAGAGTTTTATGAACCTTCGGAATTAGGACACGAGACTTATATCTCACATTAAAAATTGGAACCTATTGAATTATCTTTGGGTCAATCGAGACTATATAGCATATGATATATGAAAAATAGAGTTATTGTGATGCATTGTTGAAATTTTGCCTAGCATTAATTTGCTTGGTAAACCGGAAATAATTCACAGTAAGAGTAGTATTGAAGACAATATCATTCCATCAATTATTCTTTAATTGGATAAAGAATCATTTTATTCCATGAAAGTCAAAGGAGAAAGTTTCTTTTGATTTTACCATATTTACGTTTTTTAAAATGTTTAAAATTGGTTCAAGAAAATGACGTCATCATCCTTTACATATCAATGAGCATAGCGTTTTACTTGCCTAAAGAAGTCACAACTTGGTTCATTAACAATAAAGAAAGGCCAATTACCTCCATATTTTGTCAAACGTGTCTTTAAAATGTGTCCCTTTAATATATTTTAATAAATTGCACCAAATGTTGTAAAACTAATTTTTCCAATGACAGGACACGTTTGCCAGCTAGCAATTATGGTAGAAAAGTAGTAAAAAATAAATATTAGAATATTTGACAATATTTTATGAAGACAAACCAAAAATTATATCTGTTGATCTTTTCTGTAAAAGAGGATAATTATAATTAAATTTTAGAAATGTTCTGATTAAGTAAAGCAATTATCATAAGAAAGAATGTTTTCAATTATCATGCAGCATTACAAATTTTTGAACAAGTATCCCTAAATAAAACAAAAAATTAATAGTAACGTCACATTTAACATTCAAATCTCTCATTGTCACTTATAACAAATATGTGCACCTTTATTTTTATCTTCATTTATATTTTGAATTGTCTTAATCTACTTAACAGTTTAAGAAGACGTAATCCACAATTTTGTCTTTATATAACTACATTTTTACATCGTTTAATTTCGAACTATGTGGTCAAGCTACATACCAATACTCAAATTCATGTATATTTTACATTTTCTTATTTAGTTATCTAAAGATGACAATTATGTAAATTAATGTTGCCGAAACTAGTTAAAATTTTATACAGAGTGGAACAAAAGTCTGGAAACGCTCAATTATCTCACAAATGGGTAGTACGAATTGTACAACATTTTGGATAAGTATATTTTGGGATACGAAGATTCCAGATTTGACATCTGCAATGTTGCCAGATTTACCGTTTTCTGATATTATGACTAATTTTGGTTTTTAAATAGATCACCCCGTATATTGTATCATTATTGGAATGTCCCCTTCAATACGAGTTCAACCATAATGTAACACTCAATATTTGATAAAGTCAGGAAGGTCTTAAATTAAATAAAACTGTCCGTGCAAAATAGAATTCAAGTAATTAAATCTGGCAACATTGCAGATATTAAATCTGGAATCTTCATATCCCAAAATATACTTATCCAAAATGTTGTACATGTTGTACAATTCGTACTACCCATTTGTGAGATAATTGAGCGTTTCCAGACTTTTGTTCCACTCTGTATAACAATTTTATCAAGTATTGGCCAATAAATTGATTTTTCCATTATTAAAAGTAGACCAATACCAAGATTGGATCCAAGTTTTATTTATTCAACAAATCTCTCAGTTCTGATGAAGCTTGCTAAGCAGGTATACTGGTTTAAGATGCATCGTTGCTCAAATAACTTTAAATAATTAATGTATGAATGAAAAACTTGTAAATATTAAATTACTCGTGAACATAGATGCAATCAATCTTCTGTCCGCGTCAATTCAAATACATGCGCGCATCTCCTGTCACGATTTTGTTGTCCGCAAAAAAAAAAAGTTTAAGTTTCACGCCTATTTTAAAATTGAATAGGACCCTAAGGTAAGTCCTTTGCTATTTCCTTACCAGTCCAAAGATACGGCTCTGGACTGCTTCCCTCGTTTTGTTCCGTACATCGTATTCATGGTGACGCATTTCAATTTGTACGTCAACTTGGCTCATCCCGCTGAATTGTAAAGCGTCGACTAACTAAATCTTATACCGCCCCCAACTTCAGTTAGGGGTTATAGTTTGACTGATTTTGTTTTATTTTGCATATGCATCTATTATTGTTTTCGTCCTCCGACGAACATTGATAGCATTCGGGCAACAATAAAACTCACATTAATAGAAAAAAAATAAAATTACGAGTTAGAGTACCAATTCTTCAGTGCAACTCTCAAGTGACACCGCGGGAGACCTATTTAATAAATCTGGTTCTCGTGATTCGTCTACACACTCTACACCTTTATGTTAATAAAAGCTAGGCCAAGAATACAACCTTAAGTCTAAGAACAATGCCTCTTCAAGTGATCGTCTTTGTGTATGGTCTTTATGGTCAACAAATTTAAGAAAATTTTTGGTGAAATTTGGTACTGAAATAATTTGTAATATAAAAAATTTGTTATTTACTTTTTTCTGAGATATCCCTTGTATTTAGATTATCCAAAGTGTTAATTTTTTATCAACTAACTTTCTTGTGCTAAAGTATACTTGCTTCTATTGCCATAAATATTCGTCGTCTTTTTAATATTGTTCAAGTTACATTTTATTTTTACTTTGTTCTCATCACCCATGGTACTGAATTCAATCGCAAAATTTTCAGCAATTTTTCACCGACCGTTGTATATTCATGAGATGGTGATTCCAAACTTATGCCAACTTAGGAGGAGATCCTTATCGAAAATTAAATGGAATTTCTCCTACAACACTTCTTACCAAATTCACGCCCTGCCGAGTTACATATCGGACGAAAAAACAAGCGGCCAGAACTAAATATGAATTTCAAAATTAATCATTATTTTAAGTCAAAGTAGTGGCATGCCATTTTTTGCACAAAAATTTTCAGAGCAAATCCGACACAAACGTCAATGGAAAAACTAAAAAACTAAGTATTTCAATGCATTTTACTTTTTAACCATCAACTTTAGAGAAAAAACTAAAGATAAAAAAGTTTCCAGAAAATGTAATGGGGGTTTTAAATTTTAAAATTCTAACGGTAGAATAATATTATAACGTGCGCTTTCAGGAATAAAAAATAAAGTCAAACACGTAAATGTTATTTTCCTACAGATCGTAAGAACCGCCATCCCTTTGTTGTGTCAATGAGGTTTCTTCTACCTAATATTTTAGTATTATACATAAGACACTGTAGGATGTCATCAAACCCATGGATACAGAAACTGTATCAGTTCAGTTCATTTTTTTTTATTTTCAATCTGGCCCGACTACGAATTCAAAATTTAATATATGGCCCTCTGCAAAATTGAGTTTGACTCCTCTGCATTAGACTAAATATTCGTACATGCTTGTTGAAATACATTATGTGAACGTGTACATTGTACATGGTGTTTGTTTTCAATACTTGAAATATATTTTACCAAGAATTTTCCATTACAAGCAAATAGTCCCGAAGAAATTAATTCCCCCAGAATATTGCATAGCATCAAAGTTTCCCATTAGTCCGTGCATCGTGTAATTTTTAAACGATATAACCAAGCTAGTATTTAGTATAAATCCAACAAGTAATAATCAAATTTAAAAAAATAATTACTGTAACTATTTAAAGTTTAGGTAACTGGCTAACTGTTTTCTATAGGTGGAAAATATACAACGTGGTTGTTATATTGTTAACTGAATAAAAATGTATATTAAATTGCCCTATCGGATGAATAGTTTCAAAATATTATACTTATTTATAACAAGAGATTAATAATTTTTATTGTAAACAAAGTTCTTCCGAAACATTCAATAGCTTTTTGTTGATAGTGAATACCATTTTCCCAATAAATAAAACATTTTTAAAAGCTTCCAGTTTTAAATCTTTACGTAGAGATGTTATTCTTGGATGTGGCTAAGGTTCCAGTTTAAAACGATTCGCTTACAAAGGCCACCCGAATTAGTTTTTTCTATTGATCCCACGTTCTTAAATATGCATATGGTTACAAATAGTACTTGTGTTGTGATTGTCATCTACAGAGTGTACACGTACATAAGGTCGTCAAAATTATAGTACAATGTAAATACATTTTTTACCGACAAAACTCGAAATCAAAACATAATCGATCATTTCTTATATGTCAACCACCTTCAATAATTCCTGATACAAAAAAATTGTTATCTTAAAATTTGAGATAAAAGTATAATAAAACATTTTAGTCTCTAACAAAATGAAAAGCTAATAAATTACAATAACTCTAAGAATTTGATTTTGTCTTAACCGAAACTGTTCGCTATCGATGGCTTTAACGGCATAAAATCCTAATCCATAAATCACATCATATTTCACATCAGACAATTTCTCACGAGTTACAATGACGTTAATAACCGACTTAAAAGGAATTTTAACACAAGTAAATATCGACCCACAGGTAAATAAATATAGGTAAGGAACATTGTAGCTTTTATTAATCACCTCAAACATACTAACAATAAAATTTTATTAGAGAGTAATATTTTTCGTAAATATCAACCAAATCGAATTCATCCGGTATATATTTACAATTGGTGTGACTATAAAGACAGACAAAAAATGTTTGTTTTTAATAAAAGATTAATATGAATATTAAACGTAATTTTTTTACGGCCGATTGGTTAATTTTGAATAAATCTTTATAGAGAGAAAAATTATAGAAAATACAGTTTCACTACAAAACACGCATTTTTTTTATAATTCGATTTTCTTTTTTATGTATTCCGAAAAATGAAAATTTTCTATAAAAGTCGGAAAGTAAAAAGCGAGTATTTCTTTTGCAAAATTCTATTATGAGTTTCTTTTATTCAGAAGTTCAACAGTAAATCGATAGCTTCAAGATGAGTTTTTTTAATGAATTAGTTACTTTTATTTCATTTATTGACGGCCAATTTTGTTTTTTGTCTAAAAGTTCAAATTAGTAAGTAAATTAAAATAAAAAAAGAACACATTCCAATCAGGATACTCTGTATAAATATAAACATATCCTCGTTCAACCACAAACACAGAGAAATTGGTCTGAGGAAATGATTATTTTAGAGTTCGAAACGTTGCCATAAAAATAATCAATTTCTGTTTGCTTGCTCCTCCTAGAATAGGGCAAAGAAGCATTAATTATTAAAACGAGTTTTAGTAAAATTACATAATCATAAGTAATACGCGGATAAAAGGAAAAAACTATATACAAATTTTAACTGAAAAAATTGTGTTTTAGAAAAATAATTTTTAAAAAAAAATTGTATACAATAACATTTCCAACAAGTTCCCTATCATAACTTTTTCGTATAATTAAAATTGGTAAAGTTATTTTTAAAACAATTAGTGTCACGGGATAATTATATCTCAGTAATTACTTATTGGATCAAAATAGTTTAAACAAAAGTTGTGTATAATTAAATTATAAACAACTTTATTCTAAGAAAAATATATAAAATAAATATTTTTGACAATATTCCAAAATTTCGAAAATCTATTTAGGTTAATGGCTATTTTGGTTTGATCAGATCTGCACTATTATAAATAAGACCGATATGCAAAGCCTGGTGATTTTGCTGATACCTTGTTACATACGGACGGACAGCCGGGAGGCCTGTCGGCCATCGGATAAATTTTTTTTTTTGTTTCATTATTACGTAGTGATTCTAATTCGTCGAAACAAGCGAATAAAGTAGTGTTAAAATTTTCGGTTTGGAAACCGTCGCATAACTCCTCATCTTATTTATTAGATGTGGAGTAAAATTCGGATATATATTCGGTCGATATTACTTTATGGGACAACAATCTCAGTGAAATGTTACATACATATTAATAAACCAATATTAAACATATTTTCATTATTCGCTTTCCCAATATTCTAAGAGCAATAATTGATCAATAATTGTTATTAGATAGGTAACCATTATGTTCATTCACAGAAAGCAAAAAACTGCTGAAAGGGTAACTTTACAGAAAACTTAATTACTAATTAAATAAATTTTTTGACGGCACACTATACGGGACTTGGTTAAAATCCTTCTTAGATTAAATACAATTGTATCCAAGAATTAAAGTAGTTCGGCAGGTTTCTAGCCTAGTCAAATGAGTAACTGACAGCAACTTTATATTTCGCTACCCTAATGACTGGTGGTGTTTGGGTAAAAAAACATCGATATTCAATACTCTGACAATGTTTTCCAAGCCGCACAGTTGTCTCCAACTGGCACAAGGGGCAGGCAGTCCCTCTAGAAGGCAACTGAAAAGCAGAAGTTTTATCAGCAATTGCCAAAGATGAAAAGGAGGGCTTTGAACTTAAATTGAAGAACGGTGATATGAAGCTAAAAAAGTACAGTACAAATTCAGTCTTGGTTACCACCCGCCTCTGTATTTTAGGCATATTGTGAAATACTTCAAATTGGTGGCTTTAATTTCTAAACATGCTACAAATGTCATAGGGTTAAATGTGGTCAGAAGAGAGCTGGTGCACAACAGTGTTGCTCTTCTAACTAAACCTTTCTGGTATTGGTACATCAGAGTTGCTAGACTTCGTCAGAAAATGTGACAAGCAAGTTGTGCTTGTAGATCAGAATCTAGTACGTTTTGATGCTCGTCGGATTATCCAATTCATGAAGAATTTTGTAGTCCATGGAGTTTTGTGAGATCGGGTATGGCCTTTCAAATACAGTTCCACATATCCGTCAATAGATGACAGAAAATCTGGACCAAAAGTGGACGATACAAAAGATACTCACAACGGTCACTCAGATTGCGCCTTTCTGAAAGGTTTGCTTAAATTTATAAAAAAAACTGTTGGCATCATGTGTCACAAGTCTTCCTGAGAAATAAAAAACGACGGGCATAATCAACAAAATGACGGGTACTGAAGTCACAGAGTTCAAAGAGTTATGCTTGCCAGGGGCACAAAAAGCATGGTCTCTGCCTTGGTGTCCCAATTAGTGGCAAACCAAGAATGACTTGCAATAAAAAATTATTCTGACTACCTGATCATTTACATTCTAAGTTGTGAAGGTGATGGTGCCGACATCTCCCACCTGTTGTAAAATTTACAAAAGACTGAACTTTGAACGATGAGTGTTGATACTTTACTGTTAGTTTTTTTTTTAATATTTGTTACATAATAAGTGTTTCGTAATAGAACTGTGATATTTCTCTGATTTTTTTTGTCTGATATTCCTAAGTAGACTACACCATGGTTGAAACTATTGCAAAATGTACAGCTTTTAGTTCATTAGCTTTAGGGGAGGCTTTTCTTATATCTATCAATTCATTGTGATTAGCCTATATTACGATTATACGAGTTCTCCTATAAGAACTCATGTTAAATTCCAATTTTTAACCAGCCATAATTCAAAAAGAAGTCCGAGAAGAATCGCATTTTTTGACCGCGTCGTGTTCACAATGCTTTAAGCTTTAATTTAAACCTATTTTCGAGTAGCCGTGTAATCTACTCCAAAACAGCCAAACTACTTTAAATACTATAACAATTAACCTACGATCAAATTTGATAGAATTTGATGTAAATTGAATTCAAATTTTAAATTACTTAATATTAATTATTGGTTGTCGGGTTCATTGTAGACAAAAAAATTAACGAGTTTTTCTTAACTTTCATATTTTCTCGTATTCAGTGATCTTGAAGTCCAGTTAGAAAGAGTCACACTCTGACTTGCTCCTGTCGTACCTTTCTTGTACTCGTCAGAAACGTTTAAATATTTAAAAAAAGTTTAAAACGAATACCCTGTAACTCAGCCGAAAGAAGCCACATTTTATTTACGTCATTTCAGTTAAATCTTAATATTTGTAACACAAGATTCTCTTAAATATTATTAATGAATCACCCTATAAACGTAAATAATTAAGAAATTTATAAAGATGTGTTGATTATGGAAAAACTGGTACATAATTATTACTCTTATATCACAGTGTTACACTCACCCCATTTCAAGAAAATCAAAATTGCATTAAAGCAACTTTGTCGACAGATGTGTAAGCAGTTACATAAGTCGATTCTTCGATTATTATAGCCAACTACGTGTTGGCAAAAATAACAATTTCGAATCGCCTGCTGTAGGTTTGCAAGAGATTGTACAATTGCAAACAAACACCTAGAATCACTTGACAGCTATTTCGTCCATTTCGGACTCTTCAGGAGTGAGAGAACTCGATTCTAAATTCACTATTGTTTACAAATGCGCGTTGTCGACTATATTCCCTACAGGAATCCCCATGGTGGCGTAGCTTTTGCTAAAAAATTGAAATGATTGTTGTTTTTTTATAGGGTTTCAGTATTTTAAATCCGATTTTGATAAAATTTGGTATTAGAAGTTTTTTATAAATGCTGTGATCTAAGCACATTTTTGTCAGTATCCTAATACTCAAAACGGCACTTTTGAAAAGCGCGTTTTATTTTACTTTATTATTTCGGAAAATAATTCTCATACACAACTTTCCCATATACTTTTTTTAATCCGTTATGTGCTTTTCTCATGTAACATTTAATAATATTTTTGTTATACTACTTAATTACACAAGAGAGTTATGAAGAGCATTTTATTTTTAATTTCTCGAGTGAAATTATTGATTCCCGTATCACAGACATAACACAAACAACAAAAGTAGACTTAATCGTGAGTAGACTTCAGGTTTTGTTAATATTGGGCGCAATTTAATGTTATTCAAATTTACAGACTACGTACATTAGATAAGTGTTATTTAAACATATCTGTTACAATGTGGAGTTCTGTTGCTACAAAGTTTATTAAGATACCGTCAGTCACGTAACTTTTAAAAATTACTAACATCAGTACCTATAATTGAAAATTCCATAAGCAAGACTTCCTAGGCAAGTAAGTATCTTAAACAGTAACCAAAGCATGTTCAAACTATAACGTATACAACTTCGCAAGTATATACTTGTAAGCAAGCAGTAAAGTCCCACGAACAACAAACTACGAAAACACGATGCGAACAAAAAGGTACAGACCAAGTTAAAACAACAAAATCGAACAAAGTAATCAGAATTTGTTATAGAACAATTTATTTTCAATGACATTTGTAGTAGCCGCATCTAATTAATAGTTCTAACCGAAATCAATTTAAAAGATTAATTAGTGAAAATAGATGAAACAAAATTGCACTACAGTTAACCAGCAAAGTAATCAGTTTATTTATTCATTTTGCAGTGATTACACGAACATATAAATTTCGATATAATTTAAAACTATGCATGACCCTAAAATTTAGTCAACTTTGAATCCTGCTAATGAGATGCTGTAATTACGTAAAAACTCTGTTCATTTCACCGCTTTGTCAACATGGGTGTAATTCAGTAAATATTTATTTTAAGATAACTTATCTCTACCTGCTTATTAGACGATTTCGAGCAAAAGCAATATTCAGAGTTCGCAAATACTAAAATAATAAAAGTTTATTTGAGAGTAAAATATACAAAAACCACTAGAACGGTCAATAGCATCGCTGGTTTTAGAATTATGTACCCATTTGATTTTGAACAGAAGGTGCTATATGTTATGCACTTTATTGTTTGGTATATTTAGAATGAACGTTCAAATACGATATAGTTAATTCATGTTCTTTCAAAAAAAAGTGTACCAATTCCGAAAAAAAATTAAAGTTTTAATAAAACTGTATAATGTAACAATTTCAAACTGGTGTAATAATTTACACGTAAGGTTCGAAGTTAATAACATTTTATCTAATAATATAATACCCACGGCGATTAGGGTACACATCAGATCATAACATAAACGCTTGAGCAGACATTACGAAGAAAACAATAAGCTTATAGTAAATATGTCATAAAAATTGTAATGAATAGCTTCAATCCAGACAACAAACGGTGCTAATAAAAAAGCATCGTGTCTTTTTTACTTTACGTGCACTTAGAAATGTCTGACAAGTGGAATTTGGTAAAAGAAACCGAACCTACGATAAAGTACTTATATTAAAAGCAAACATTGTGTTCCTATGGAAATAAATATTTTTTAGAGTTCATCTGCTTTCCAAGATAATTTAATTGAAACTTATACTATTTATTATCACATAAGAATGAAGAGCATGGGGATCTTGAAAACGTTAAAAGATAGAAGGTATCTCAAATTACGAAGAGTTATATTTACATGGAGTTCGAAAAAGTTCAACGTTTTTCGTATTTTTTGCGCTTACTTTAGAAGATATTAAAACTCCAAAAGTTAATTTTTCATTGTGACTTTTCGAGTTTTAGAAAATGATGCTTCCATATTTTTAATCCAACATTTCATGTCGGAGAAACCATCGACAAATTATTTTTTTATTTGGCTGATTACGAAGAGACACCCTGTATTTTGGTTATATTTTTAGTTCAACGATGTATCACACATTATAGTTTAGAGCCTTTTTTAAAGAAATATGATATTTAGTCAAAATGTGTGTCTTACGACATCTCGTGTAAAACATTGACACGTATGAATAGTATAAACTAAGAAAAATGCTAACAGTTAATTGTAACGACATGTGTACGTTTAAAGTGCATAGCGCTATCTAAGCGACAGCTTTAATGCTTGAAACGCACGTGTGTCGATAAAGCCAAGTAAAACTTGTACAGAAGCATAACACGCAACGAAAGAACACCTGATGCCGCATTTCGCTCTTATTATGAGCTCATCAGAGGTGTATACTTAAGTGCGGTATAGAACTGTACAAGACGGCGGTTGGTCTTTAAACTCTCGTGGAGCAATGAACATAAGCAAAATGTGTGTCTTACGACATCTCGTGTAAAACATTGACACGTATGAATAGTATAAACTAAGAAAAATGCCAACAGTTAATTGTAACGACATGTGTGCGTTTAAAGTGCATAGCGACACACATTTTGCTTATGTTCATTACCTGTTTGGGCCCGTAAAAAACAATCTAACCAAGAAAGAGCAAATACAGCTTTATTAATCGTTGTAGAAAATGCTGTAATATGGACAAGATTAATTGAAAGTCGAACTGGGATACCGAAATCTACTGCCTAATTTATATTACGAAAGCAGAAATTTTATCCACTTTAGTTTAGAATTTGTCAGGGCCTTAGATCTGTTGAAGATGGGTTTTAGCGAATGGTACATCAGACATGAGACAATATCAAGTAGATGTACAATTTCCCTTTCAAGTAATTTAGTCCAATGAAAATATAATAACTAATAATAGCAAACATTATTGGGCAACAGAAAAAGCTCATATAAAAATGAAAGCAAGACACCAAAACAGATTTGAATTTAATATGTGGATAAGTATCTTAGGTGATACAATAATAGGAGCTCATCACAACAACTTAAATTCCGAACGCTATTTGTATTTGATGCTAACTGATTTCGAAAACGCCTTGGGAGAATTACCGATGGTTCCATCAACATGATGCACCAGCGCATAATTCACGAAATCTCTTGCAGCGGTTCCTTGGAAAAAGGACGATGTAGCGTGGCCAGCCAAGTCATCGGATTAGTCACCCACTTTTCCCGTAGGGTGACATAAAAAATCAAATATATGACGAAAATTCTGCAAACGAGAATCAGTGATTAGCACCCGTTAATAGAAAAACAAGAGACATTTCAGATCGTCTTTTAAATTTAACAATAAGAAGAGTTTACATGTGTTTACAAAATAATGGTAATTTCAGATAAGCTTTTGTCGTTCATTGGTCAATTTTTATCAACGCTAACTAAGTAAAAAGTAAGAAACATTAAATATCACTATTGCTTACAAAATTATGTGATAAATCGTTGAATTTGTAATAAAAAACACTACCACATACAGAGTGTCTTTTGTATGCGGTCATATAAAAAAAATAAAATTGTTGATAGTTTCCTCCAGATGAATTGTTGGATAAAAATAAAGTTAAAAAATGACAAGAAAAAAATGTTTTTGGATTTTGAACATCTTTTAAAATAAGCGCAATAAATAAAAAACCCAAAAATTGATGTTTTTGTAAAATCTAGAAAACGAAAAACATTGTTAAACTTTGTCGAACTCCACGTAAATGTACTTTAAATTGCCTAATTTTTTGTAATTTGAGTTGCCTTGTATCTTTTACCGTTTTCAAGGTGCCCATGCTGTTCATTCTTATCTTAGACACAGTGTATAGAATTATTTTAAGGTATTATTTATGATTTTTTGAATTATGATGAAATTCTCATAATACGTGATAAGGTAATTGTTGTATTTTTTTTTAAACTGATTTAATTAAAGCCTTCTTATAGAAGGGGCAAATCAAAACACACTTTACGGTGTAATTCTGGCGACGTTTCGTGTTACAAGATGAGTACTTCCTCAGGCCAATTTTACAGGTTTGTGTGTTGTCTAACCGAGATCAGGTTCGCCGTTTTACTTTATTTACATTTCTGGTAACATACCATGTCGTTATAAACTTGTACTACACATTTACAATTGTAACATTTCATTAAAAACTAATTATTTTTATCAACGCTAAAAATAATACGTGAACGAATTTTACATCGCGTGTATGTGCTGTTCGTAATTCTGCAATTTACACTGGCAACACTATTTTATTCAGTTGACAGGAATTTTATATATTGTGTTAAAAATGTGTTCGGCATTTTTCGAAATGTTGAAAAGTTCCCAGCTGGCATCTTACATACTACAGATTTGTATAAATATTATATTTTACTGGTTACATTGTACATACACTGCCACCGTCAGCGCAATGTTTGCTGTTTTTTTTTAAATTAATGTATTTTAATGATAATTTCAGTAAATCTGTTAATGAAGAAAACTTCCTTTTATTAACAACAAAAATGTTCGATTTTGTTAGACAAAAGGAAATGTACAATATACGAGAAACATTCAATGATTAAATCTGTAAATTGATTCTCAACCACCATGGTAAATATAGTAAGTCTTCTTGCGCATGTCTGTCTCATGACGTCACTCACGGAACAAATTTGAATTTTAAAATGATACACCACCCAGGAACAGTGTTTCATAAGACAGTTAAGCTCTTACCAAATTATTTTATATATTAAGTAGCTGTAATTATCAAACATTACTCAATTTCACTGAAAGTATATTCTAAATTTTTTACTTAAAAATGTATGCATAATTCATAAAAATTGATAATTTTGATGAATTATGAAAACTTAAAAAAATTGTTGGCAGAAATAGTAAACAATAAAATAAAGAACGTTATTATGCAAAAATCACTCAGACATGTTACTCCATGCGTTCGCCGCGACAAGTATAGTAACAGGTTGTGCGGTTATTGATTGTGTATTGACCATACCAGAATAGAACGCTTTTGAATTAGATAATCCCGAAGAGAATATTAATACACTTGGCCGGTGATGAATAATTTTTTTTTTTTTTTTTTTTTTTTTTTTTTTTTTTTTTTTTTTTTTTTTTTTTATATTTTTTTTTTTTTTTTAAATTTTTTTTTTTTAATAAAAAAAAAAAAAAAAAAAGAAAAAAAAACTCAAACCCTTTTTTAAATTTTTAAAAAGGGAAAATTGTGTTAAATATCAACTTTAAATAAAAACTTTTTTTTTTTTTTTTATACTTAACATTGTTCATCACATATGTTATTTCTATATAATTTTTTTAAAAAAAAAAAAAAATTTTTTTTTTTTTTTAGGTTGATTTTGTGTCCTATTAAGCAACAAAATATTTTTATTAATTATGTGTAAATAAAACAAGTTCTAAACAAATCTATTCGATATACGAGGATATAAATTGCAAAAAATTCTTAGCCTACTATAAGAACCAAACAAAATTTCAATGTCAAAATATTTTATTACTCAACATATTCTCCTCTTAATTGGATACATTTATTACAGCGAACCTGCAACGTCTCTAGACCTTTCAAAAAAAATTTTCTTCTTGCTCTGCAAACCAGACCTCCACAGCTTCTATTACCTCCTTGTTGGAAGAAAATGTACGACCTTTTAAACTTTTTTCAGTTGAGGAAAGAGGTGATAGTCGGACGGAGCCAAATCGGGTGAATAAGGGGGTGTTCTAGTAATTCAAACCCTAAATCACGAATTTTTTGCATGGCAACATGAGATTTGTGTGCAGGGGTGTTGTCATGCAAAAACAAAACACCTTTGGATAGCTTTCCGCGTCTTTTCTCTTTAATATTTTCCCGTAGAGTGGTCAGTAATGTCGAATAGTAATCTCCAGTTATTGTTCTACCCTTATCCAAAAAATCAATCATGATTACTCCATGGCAATCCCAAAAAACTGAAGCAAGAACTTTTCCAGCAGATTTTTGGACACGAAACTTCTTAGGTCTTGGAGAACCAGAGTGTCGCCATTCCATCGATTGTTGCTTTGTTTCTGGATCGTAGAAATGTACCCAAGTCTCATCCATAGTAACAATTCGGTTTAAGAAGTCTACATCGTTTTCAAATCGAGCACAGATCGAACGCGATGCTTCTACCCTTGCACGCTTTTGGTCAACATTCAAACATTTGGGGTCCAAATTGACGTGAACCATATGATGAACGCGTTCGTATGAAATATTCAGTGCTTCAGATATCCGTTTTAGCCCAATTCGACGGTCTGATAAAATCATGTCATGAACTGCATCGATATTTTCGGGGACTGACACAGAAACTGGCCTTCCCGATCGGTCATCATCTTCAATGGAAAATTTACCTCTTTTGAAGCTTGCATTCCAATTTTTGACGGTCGCATACGAAGGACATTGATCACCAAGGGTATTAAGCATATCTTCGTAAATCTGCTTACCTCTTAACCCTTTTAAATACAGGTACTTGATGATGGCTCGATACTCCAATTTTTCGATTTTCACAATTTCGGTGGACATCTTTTTCATTTAATTTATTGCGTGACTCTGGTTTACTTTTTTGACGTCAAACTTTACACTGACACTAATAAGTTATTGTTCGTTGCTATGGTAACGCAATATTTTGTTTATGCAAGGAACTGGTCTAGGCTAACTAGATATCAATACATCCTCGTAATTAATAAAAATAACTACACAGTCCTCCTCTTCACAAATTTGCTTACATTTTCGGTATAGGTAGATTAAAGTGAAACCTGGTGAATATAGTAAATGTTTCAATCAACGGTTCTTCAAATCTCTTAATTGTCCTATTGCCAAAATACGTTTTTGGATTAGTTTATTGTCTTAATTGAAAATGTTTTTTTCTGATCTCACGATTATTTTCACCCTGCTATTCGTCAGTTGTTGTCTGCCTTTTTCAAGGTGATCCCTTTCGCACACAAGAAAACACTGACATACGTCTCCTGTAGATGCATTTGACTTCACATTTTTGGTGCAGAACCACCTGTTTTTGCTTTTAACTGCTTTGTGTCAAGCGTATAATGTATGTATAATGTGCAGCAATTATTGTGCCAAAAGCTTAACTTTTTTGCACTAGTGTAAAAAGTAGTTTTTTTTGTTTTTTATTTTTTTTCTGATCGTATAAAAATGTTGTGGTATTTTTAATCGGACGCTTCTAACACTGCCGATTTTTTTGCATTATATCAACTAATTTTCCCTCTTTAACGAAACAATTACTCGAGCACATATGTCGACATTATCTTTCTTCATGACGGTGCATCTTATCAGAATAAATCATCCTCAATGTTAAAGATTTATAATAATTCGCCTTTCTGAAAAAAGGAAACAAAATGCGTTTTCAGCAAACTTATTTATTTTGTGATCTCAGCACCATTCCCTAAACGCTCTATGTTGTTTTGAATAAATTACGTTAGGATAGTATGAGCTTAGTTATATTGCACCTGTAGGTTACGTTAGTTTTAAATTTCCTTATATCCATTTATTTGGATACAGGTATATCACTTTAAGTTTTTTGAATACGCCAACAAAACCGATTCGTTATTGATTTACGAACCATATTGCGTACCACATCTTTAAGTGTACCGATGTAATACCAACCCCAAAAAATAATTCTTTGGTGTCAAATATTTACACAAAAGATTTGTTTAAACATTTAATATATGGTGACACACGTCGTGAAATTATTTGCAAATATTTGCACAACATTGTGTTCACACTCGCAAAATGGCAGTGCCACAAATATATTCAGTTATAGACATTTTCACAATCACAGAATGTCAATACCAACTTCGAAGACAGATTAAAAAAAAACAAATTTAAGGTAGATAATAGAAAATCATAAGCAGCAGTTTCAAAAGTTCTTTAAAAAACCTGTGCAATTCTGTACTGAACTAATGTAATTGGCAGATACTTCCCGTTTAATTAATAGACCGGGTGTATTGTATAAAAGTTGGAAAGTTTCAATTTTAATTTGATAATTTCATAATAAAATATGTGCAAATTAGATAAAATATCAAAGATATGTTGTTGTTTTGACAGTCAGAGATTATAAACCAATTTTATATGAAGTATATTCGCTTCCAAAGTTGATTTAAAGTTTTGCGTGTGATCCGTGTACGAATTGAAACATTAATGCAACAGATACCCATGCGAACCACGAAATTCCAATCGATAATTCGGATAAAAATTTTGTTATCGGTAAAATATTAAAAAACTTTTTTTTAAGTTAATTCCGAATCTATGCTAAATTTTAAAACAAATTGATTTTTCCTCTTGTAACTTTAGAAAAAAAAATGGTATAAAAATTATACCTGTTGCTGGTGAGTATTCTCTCGCCCATTGAATTTCTTTACCAGGTGCACAAAACAAAAACCAAAATAAGTTGTTGTAAAAATTGAAAATCCCCTCAAGCCATGGGCTTTATTTTTGTCACCGAACGTACGTTGGAAAAGCGGCTAGAAAATTTTTTTAAAGAAATTAAGAAGAACTACCTTTAAATCTGCTGTATGTCCTGTTTCTATGGTGTACCTCAAGGATCTATTTTGGGCCCAATATTATTTACCATATATGTTAATGATATTGTAAATTTTTTAGATGATTTTTCAATGATTATGTATGCTGACGACATCTCAATTATAACAGCTGCTCCTATTTAAGACATACATAGTCACTAACAAACAGTATGGTCAATACACTACATCACTGGTTCTGTAATAACAGATTATTGTTTCTTAATGTTAATAAATCTCATAGCCTCATTTTCCACACAAAATATCGTAAAACCAACCATCAAATTTCTTTAAAACTGGGTAGTTCCCACATTGACATTGCACATAAAATATGTTTTCTTTGTGTCTAGATAACATATACCTAGATTGGAAAGAGCACTGTTTAAACTTAATTTAAAAAATCAGTACATCGTGTTTTAAAATCCGCACTCTTAAACATTGCATTAATGCTTCCGGGTTAAGGAAGATATACTTCGCAGAAGTTCAAAGTCGGCTTTCATATGGGATACTTCTTTGGGGCTGCTCTCAATATTTAAATAAGGTTTTTATAGTTCAAAAGAGTTATTCGATGTCTGACCGGAAAACCGGCTCATCATTCGTGTAGGAATTTATTTAAAGAATTGCAAATTCTCATTCTGCCTGGTTTACTTATTCTGTTAGAAGCTCGCATGAGACACAAAAATGTATTGTTGCCTGTTAAAGTTAACTTAGAATTCACGCAAAGATGTTTTAAAAATCTAAGTGTGCGTATTTTTAATGCGATTCCTGCGAATCTAGAAAATATTTTTCTATTTTGGGTCGCTTACAGAGCTATAAAAGCACCCAAATGAGTTCTTTTATAGAAAATTGAGTTCTTTTATAGAAATAGAACAATTTTTATTTCGAAGGGTGGTAACACTGATTTGATATTCAACGTCAAAACTGTGGTTACGTTCGGCGTGCGTTAATTTAAATCGTAATTAATGTTCAGTAGATTTATTTATCTACTTGTTTTTATTTCCACCAATTTTTTTTTAAATTAAACGAATGATAAATGTACTAATTAAACTTAAACTAGCATTTAAACCAAAGTTGAATGAAAATATTGCCACCTTAGCAATTATACTTCAAAATTCCCTAAATTTAAAAAACCCGCAAAATTTTATTTTAAAATCAATCTGAAAAGCCCAAAATAGAAAAAATAGTATAAAGAATTCGTTTCAGAAGGCATTTTAGCGACTCGTACTTTACTCGTCTTATAAAATACGTCTTCTGAAACTAGTTCTTTAATATACCTACTATTCTTTTAGTAGATTTAAAGCTGACCTTAAATGCTTACCTTTACATAACACTTTTTATAGTATAAAAGAATTGTTTGATACAATGTGATATATTAATATAATGCTGTTGTTCATGTTGACGTATCCTATACTTACATTTAACTATATGTCTCTAAGGAAAAATAAAGATTATTATTATTATTTATATAAAATTTAAATATAGAGTTACCTAGAAAAGAAAAGTATCTTGCAACATACAACAAAAAAACGTTTCAAATTAGGAAACGTTCTTATGTTAAGATAAGCTTCTTCTAAGGAATTAATTTTTATGTCAATTGCAAAACGAAAGTGTTAATTTTACTTTACTTTTCGTATTGGGTTTACATCAGAGTATTAACTGTAATTTAACGACATTCTTCCGTGAGCAACACCATTGTTACAACAGCAATTTAAATTTACTTATTTCTCGTCTCTATCGCAATACAATTTTGAAATAAAAGTACTTTACCCTGAATCCGCAATTAAACTAATCTGAAGATTACCCCATACGTAAGCAATATATTCGGCGCCATTAATTTTTTTAAAAAATGTACATTCATTAATATGATCTAAACAAAAAATCTAATGAACTTTTCTAATAGTCTACATTAAATATCACAGTATGCGGTCAGCATTTTAATATTTAATTGCGCATTTGTGCGGTGTGTATTGCGTCGTGTCCTTTATTAAGTGCTTATAATTAAATTTCGTTTAATCTAATTATGGTTAACGTAGGACGTAAATATATTACATATCAATTTGGTAAATTTTTGAGGTTTAAAAAAATGTACGAATTCTCTTTGCCGTTTCCACACAAAGGATGTTAGTCGTTAAGTATTATAGTTTACTAAACCGTTTCTTTGCAATTCTCACGGTGAAAAAAGCCGCTTTTAAAAGGTTTTTAAATTACCTTTAAAATTATTTATCTAATGCTTTGATCCGTATTTTAAAGACTCTTTACAAAACAAATGCACTGAGAGTGATGAAAAATGAAAATACGTATGAAAAGTTAAAGGTGGTGTATTGCATCAACAGGTATAAAATAAAATTGCATAGATTGAGGAATATTGAACGTGTCTGTAGCTGTGAATTATAGCTTCCTTGGTTTTGCGCTTCTCCATAATTTTAGCATGTGTCGAAACCCTTAGAAAACCTTTTGTTCCATACATACATTTAAATATATTTACAATATAAAAAATATATCAAACGTGGTTTCAAAAATAAAGTGAGAAGTTAAATTACTTTTACTCATGGCATAAATTTTCATTTTGTTGAATAACCATAGATGATTTTGGAATGAAAAAATATGTAGATAAGTAGATTATTTCAAAATTCGTTGTTAGTCAAGTAAAATTTCATAATTATAATCTCATTATACCATGTTTAATATATACAGGTACATTAATAAGGTAAGCTGTAAAGAAACAAATTGATTATGTCATTCCGTTTGGTGTTCGCGGCCTTTTATTTTATTTATGGTATAGAAAAAATGCTATACACCATATACTGAGTTATACAATGAGTTTTTAAAACGTATTTTAATAAAAAAATCAGTAAAATATTTATAAATTTTCATTTATTAACAGGTATGGTGCATTTTATGAAAACACCTTGGTGAACGAGTTGGTTAAATTGTTGTAGGTAGTGTTTTGCCCACAAAACCCGAGTTCGATTCCTATCGCAGTAATTTTTAATAATTAACTTGTTCTTTAGCTGTCTCGGATCAGAATTCGTGAAAGTAAAAACTACTAAAATTTAAAATTAATTTTATAAAAATTGAATTACAAAATTACCAACCCGACTGTCATATAACTATTTTTTTATATGTCCCTATTTGTTCATACCAAGTTCTGTATCGCAAATTAATAAATTAAATGTCCATAAACAATAACTTATTTCACTAATTTTTTTATTAAAATATACGCTTTAAACACTCATTATTATCATATAAATTTGTTACTATATTTTTATCCATCCAACAAAATATGTTGCTTTATTGTGTTCAAATTTGGCCAGAAAAAATATGCGTTAATTTTTAATTTAACATATTAACGCGCATGTCAATATTTCGATGAAGCACACGGTATATTTGTAAATGACGTGTTAAACCAAATTGAATGAGAATAATATTGACGTACTTTTTGATGAATTTTGTGTAAGGTACTTTTTTTCTCCATACAACAACGTAAAAATATTGTTATTCATTTATGTTATACATTTTTTTAAAATCCAAAGCGTAAAATAATACAAGGGAGCGTTTCATTATTCTATACTATATTTCTTAAAAAATTTATAATGCAAGTGTATAACTTTTTCTGTTGTTGAATAGAGAAAAAAATGCCTTACCTGGATCCATCAAAAAATATGAAGATTTCAGAAAAAATCACTATCGTAACTTGGTATACGTCAATATAATTTTGACTTACGAAGCTCATCCAATGATTGTTTAACATGAATCATATGTCAAATCAGAACGTTTTTAAAGATTTATTTTTGTCCAAATTATCGAATCACCAATTATTTCCAAAATAAGTATTGTCATTAGATAAAAATGAAAGAATGTTGATTTATAAATATTTTGCAGCAATAATTGGAAATATGTAATTACGTCACAACCAAGATTTTCTTATCATATAGTTGAAGAAAGCAGTAGATAAAGGACGGAGACATCTAGAGGCAGAGCACGTTTGAATTAGAACGAGTACAGAGATATGTGAGAATGGGGGAATTAAAAATATGAGTGAAGCAAGAAATGAACAGCAAGACCTTGATTGTTATAAGTAATTCAAGTGACAAGTGGTAAAATTATAAACTAACTTTACAGATTTCTTTGCATATTATTTCTTCTTTTCTTTAAAGTTTTTTTCCGTTTTTAAGTTATTAGTCTTTTTCCTTTTTTCTCTTTATAAAATAAACAAGTAGTTTTTACGTTTTGTGATTATTTAGTCAAAAAACATTTAAGAATTAAATGGATTATAGTGTACTCGTTTTCTTTTAAGATCATATTAAAAATGGAGAATTTAGAACAATATAAATTTATCATCTGATAAATTTTCCAAAGAATAAAAAAGGGACAAAATTATTTATATTTGAAATCTAAGAAATACTGATCAAAAATTAAATTAAAATTATTAATTATGGATTTTAATAACACTTTAAAATGATCTTGAAAATGAAACAAATGACAATAAAACTCATCTTTTCATGATCAGTCTCAAGTTGGTAAACATTTGAAAACCATTGTAAGTTTAAAAATGTTCTGTGTAAATATTCGTAGTATAAAATAAAACTTCAATGAACTAAACATTTGTTGATAGATTAAAGGTTTTCCTTGAACAATCTAGACAGTATGAGAACCATCTACTTGTAGGTGACACACACATCGATATTGTCAATAAAAACATTACTAATGTAGGACATGTTGCAAACATATTTTCCTAGGTACCTATATGATTTACACTTAGTATTCTACCAGTATGTCATGTCTGATCACAATGTTCCTCAAAAATCGTACTTGTTCTCTTGATAATATATACTAGCATCGTTGATCGACGGTAGAGCCATCTACATGTAGGGACAATTTCTTGGTATTTTCCCAAATTTTTAAATCAACGCTAGCACCCTAAGTGATCATTATACGATTCTATCAACTATTAACATGAAACGGGAAAGGTTGGTTGTTTCAGATAACTATAAAATACAAAGGGCTTCAATGACTTTAGATACTAATCTTTTTCATTTAAAAATGAATGAATGAATAGGGACTAAGATTTTTCTATAATGAAGTCGAATTTTACTAACAGTTGTGTGATCCATAAAGTAAAATCAAATCAACTACATAAAAGAAAGCATTGGATTACAACAGGTCTTGGTAATCTATCAAAAAGGAAAGAAATGACATATCTATTCGTAGGGAACCTTAACTCTGAGCTTATAGGTAAATTTAAAAAATAGACAAATCTACTAAAATCCAAAACGTATAAATGGTCATTTATGTAACCAGTTTCGTTTTCTAATTTTGAAAAAAAAAATGAATTAAACCTATTTAGAATTCAAATTCTAATCGATGTGACCGATGTTACAGTAACTATTTACAAAAAGTGGACCATTTTGACTTTGATTATGAAAAATGTCACTTTTGCGGATTTGATATAAAACGAGTGTGGCAATTTATAAATGAAACTACTGATACAAAAAGTAAGAGTAGATAACTCATCAAGAAAATAGTTACTCCTGATAACCGTTATTTAGATCCCTCAGAAGAGCCCGGTCTGATGAAACTTCCTCCCCGAACCCCCCAATTCTCATCCGCAATTCAATGTTGATTCCAATTATAATATATTTAGTTTTGGTCTAGGACCTGCAGGGGCTGATTCTATAAAGGACCTAACAAATACACATATTTTGGATTTTAGTATAGTAGAATAGTTGGAAAATGGTAAAAAAACAGCTAAAAAAAATTTTTCCCCGCTACATAACCCCAAGCCCCACTGCTGGACTCCCTCCCTGAACCCCCAATTAATCCCCCCAGTAATTCAATGCTGATTCCAATTATATATTTAGTTTTGGCCTAGAACCTACAGGGATGAACCTATAAAAAAACACACAAATTTTTAGAATAGCAGACTAGAAGTAAGATTAAAGTTTTAGTTGGTAATATGAAACTTGCTTGCACGCTGTATCCGTGTTTTAGTCCAGAAAAACGAAGTTAATTATAAACATAATATACAAAAAAAAGTTAAATGACTGTTCCTCGCAATCTCGACTCTATTAATTTTGACAAATTTATGTTTCCATGAGAAATGTTTTTCATGAGAAAATAAAAATAGAAACCGTACTTTCATTCCATAAGTCTACGGAAATATTAACTACGCCCTATTTACGTTTCAGAGTTTTTGAAATAAGTGTATAAACCATAATATATAATAAAAATATACAACCATCTCCCAAATTACATAACAGCGTTAAGTTCTATACGACAGTTTCAAAACTCCATAAAACAATTATTACGTAATCATTCTTTCTATTCACTATCCGAATTCTTTAATAAGGATTGGGAAATTGTGTTGTAAATATAATACTTCCTAGATTCCTCACACCTCTATGGAGGTAACATACGAGATTCTCGTAAGTTTTTTTTTATTATTTTTTTTGTGTTGTAATTACATATTGTTATTTTCTTTTCATTTATGTTAAGTTGTGAAAATAGGGGAAATAAATCAAATCAATATAGTCAGTTGTATAGACAATTACCACATTTTATCTAAACATAAATACGGCTTTAGAAAAGACTAGTATGGCAAATACAATTTGTCACTTCAAAAACGGTAGTGGATCATCTTGACAGTGACAGTGAAAGTATTAGAATATTTCTTGATTTACAGAAGTTATTTGACACTGTCAACAATGACCTCCTACTGCAAAAATTGACAAAAATTTAATTTAGAGAGGACGGAGAGATAGTGTGGGTGTGGTAACCACGGGTGTCCCTTAAGGGTCAGTGTTGGTACCAGTTCTATTTGCATTCAGTTCTTTTTTGCATTTATATCCTACTGTGCTCATTTGCGGATAATTTGGGAGGAGATGATTAAAAATGCCACCCATTCTTTTTCTTAACTAATATAGGCTAGCCTGCAAAAAAAGGTTAATTACCAACTAATCATTCAAATCCCCGATTGTGATCTATCTGATTGCAATTGTGAACCTTTGAAGTAGGAGATTATTATCAAATACCTAGGGATTACGATGGACCGGTTCCCATGAACCAAAGTTTTACTAATTTAGGGGGTAGAATAATTATGTTGTAAATATAAACACATACAAAAACTATACAAGAATTTACTTTGGGTTGTAATAATTTAATTTAATACTCTAATAAAGACAATTTGGATTTTGATTTGTTGTAATGCGGCCAACCTGATAGTACATTGTATTTAGAGATGTTGAGTTTTCAACATATTGGTTTTCCTACAATTTTGAAAGCGATTTTTCTTACGATAAGACAAGATCAAGAGACTCTCCACAACTGCAGTATATAACATATTTTTTGTTATAGTTACTTGCATAAAATCTAAAGTATTTCCTAAAAATACTAAAGGAAACAATAAACTACGTTTTGATGGTGTTTAACAAATTGCTATAAGTCTCAGAAATTATTATCATAAAAATGTGTTCAAATGATAAGTAGACCCCCAAGTAGTGAATGTAAAACCTTTTCACTACATTCTGAATTTTATGAGCATCAATTTGTTTTCATTTATTCAACTGTCAGCTGATTTCACAAATGTTATTTTGACTTTTTAGAATTATTTTTAAAAATTATAGACTTTGAAGGCCATGACGTAATGCTACATTGACGTTTTTCCAATAAATAGTTTATCTTGAACTATGCAAGTGCATTTGAGAGACCTCTGAACTCTTAACGATTTCTCTAGTTTTGACCAAAAATTAAAATAAATAAGAATTCAGGCAATACCCCTCTCTTCAATTTATCAATTTAGTACAAAGATGTGTCGAAGTATTCTTTGATTTTAAAGGTTTGATTAGTAAACAAAATACGAAAATAGAGGTACATAATAGCTGAGTTGCAGGCGAGGTGCTTGAAAGACTGTTTAAAAAAAATAGATTTATTTCCAATACAATCTGACAAAATTTGAAAAGTTTATACTATGAGTACGGGATATTGCATAATTGAACAAAATTTCAAAAAAAACGTCAAACTAATCTTGATAGTTTTAAGGTTTTGTGTCGAACTGAAATAGTATATTACGCAATAAGTTTAAAAATGTAAGATTTTGCAGAATATGGCCTGTTAGAGTATGAACGATGACTTAAGATTCATATTATATGAAACATTCAAACCAATACATTTTGTAAATAAACAACAAAAAGTTGCAAGTGTAATTTTTCTAAATTTCAACAATTTTTTTACCCAATTATCGTTACGTCACTATTTTAAATTAATATTAAATTATTTTATAGTAAGAAAACACTATTATATAATTAGTGCTTGTCTTGCATACATAACAGTTAACCAATTGATAACGTTTATGATTATTTTCTGCGACGAATATAAATATAAGTTATTTTTAAGATTATCAGCATCTACTTGCTACAATATTTTCTTATTAATAATCTTTATAAAATACCATACTGATATATACTTTCAATATTTGAAAAGCAATCTCGGTTCATTATTATGGTATATAATTTATACTTTCAAACTTAGACTACGAATTAGAATTTTGGTAACACTTGAGTATAGTATACAAAATTCCAAAAACAACTGCTAAAAGTCTTTCCGCTTCTAATCAAGATACAAACTCTAAAAGTTGTGCCGCGGAGTCTGTGACGTCATAACGACACGCGCTGAAAAGTACTCCCAAAAAAACATGTACACTCATGAAATTTAAAACTTGGACACCACAATTTCTGTAAACAAAAGTTTGCACATTGTGAAGCGGGCTTAAGGGTATCATTTACAATTCTAACAGCAGGTAGTCTCAGCAGGGGTTATCTTATAGAAGGACTGTAGAATGAATCATTACACTAAGCACGTTTTAGAAAATAGGTAATTTACGTTGCTTACTTAATTTTTTTCTTTAAAGAATATATTTGAAGGTATCGCTAATTAGGAACACCATGTTTTTTTTCGATTCAAAATTTTGTTTGGAAATGTTTACAAAATGACCAATGTAACAACCCTTAGAGCAATATGACTCAAAGGAAGTAAATTAAACAAGCAAGGATATTCTATTGTTATTGAAACTTATTCATAAAGTAAAAGCCATTTCCTTATAATGCTAATGGACAGGATTTTCTTTGAAGTATTAAGATTACAATAGAGGACTTATAAACTTTCGAAAATATCTAATTATAAATATTTACACTGCAATTGCGTTTTTCCTTAATGTAGTATATTACATGCCCACACTGTTTTAAGCCGTACCCGGAAATAAGCAAAAATTAGTTTACATCAAAACCCTATTCTGAAAAATGTTTGTTTATAATATTCAGACAAATATTTATGCTAAATTTAATAGTTGATTGGAGACTTTTTATAAAATGCAATTGTAACTAAATGGTTTGCAATTACAATTGTATTTTCAACAACTTAGTGTGTGCGGTTTATCCAAAAAATTGCTCAAATAGTTGCATCTGATGGTTGTCTCGGTGTTCGATGTCGGTATGACCTCAAACTCTATGCATTGAAATTTATCGCAAAGGGTATCACGTGGCGAATAGTGTTTTTCTATATAATTTCTTAAACATGTGTTAAAAGCTATATTTATGAAAAAAAGATAATGTATATAGAATTTATATTACAAGTGAATAAAACTATAGTCTTTTCTTTCTGTGGGACAATTGTACGGGCAACAGAACACAAATTGGATATTGTGAACCAGTCTGATATTATTTTTAATATCTTTGCTGATAAATTTTTACTGCGGCAATGTAAACTACCTTTTGTAGTCAAGCTCAATTATTTTATATAGTTTACCCCCATTTTCTGACACAATAGCGGCCGATAACCAACAACCTAGACTCAAATACTACTTTTCGATTCCAACGTCAACAAATTTTACCAATAAATAAGCACAGTGGTTTCCCATTTGAATACAAAAGAACTTGATGCTCCTTAAGAAATATACCTACTGTGAAGCACAACAATACTCGTAAATCACTATAAACGAGATAAATCGCAATTAATAACGCAACAAAGTACAAAACAATGCAACAATAATTTTGTATCCTTAAAAGATCATTTTTTATTTTAAATGCTATCGTTGACAAATATCAAAAGATACAACTGAGTAATCTGTCTTTCACGTAAAGTAACATACAAAGTACATTATTCATAACCACCTTAAGCACGTGAGTTTATTTTTTATTGTATAGAAAATGGCGTTAGAAAAGAAGAATTTTAAACCGTTCCTGGCAATAAGAAATGTAAATGCAATCAGAATTTATGTGTTCTTATTAAAACTTAGACATTTATATGGTACTAATTCATATAGGGGACTGGTTCTAAACAATTGTTTTTTTATGTTTTACACTTCAATCTCGAGTACATCTCGCGTACATGTGCTTCAAGTTCTCTTTGTACTATTATCGGTAATTTTTCACTTTTCTATTATTAAAAAAAAATGGTACATCGACAAGGGCTACTCTCTAAATACTGTAAAATGTTACAAACACACTTTCATTGGTTTAGACAATAAAAAAACGGAATTATTACTCAAGAAAATCGGTTTTTGGGAATTTTATGTATTAAGCTGGTCCGAAATGAGGGAGTATATAAAGTCCAGCGTTTCACCAGACATTTTGACTTTAGTAAATCGCAGACGAAAACAGTATGTTTTCCAATAACAAAAATGGAAATTCGGGAAATTCGTCAACAATTTTTTGGCTATTTCGTTGCAGAAATGAGTACTAATCTACATTCAAATTTTGTCCAAATTAAACAATTCAATTAATATTAAGAAAATTAGCGAAAATTGAAGATGGGATTGTTTTTTTTTTAGATTACTTAAAATCATACCAAAATACGTAAACATTAAAATCAAGTGAGGTGGCAGTGACCGTAAACAAGCACCCGCAATTAAGAGTTCGAAACGTCGTCACCCACCAGAACTATTTCTTTCAAGTAACTCAATTCCCGCCTTATACAGGGTGGTTGTTTGGAACCGTACACTCATGAAATTTAAAACTTGGACACCACAATTTTTGTAAACAAAAGTTTGCACATTGTGAAGCGGGCTTAAGGGTATCATTTACAATTCTAACAGCAGGTAGTCTCAGCAGGGGTTATCTTATAGAAGGACTGTAGAATGAATCATTACACTAAGCACGTTTTAGAAAATAGGTAATTTACGTTGCTTACTTAATTTTTTTTTTAAAGAATATCGCTGCATTGATATGCAGCCATTGATACTGCATGGGAAACGATTAATATTAATTATATTGATACCTTGATAGCGTCAATGAGCAGACGCCTCCAAGAATGTATCAATAATAATGGAGGTCACACATTATTGATTTCTTATATTGCCTTTCGTTCATCAGCCACAGCCACCTTCACTAAAATTAAATCTTGTTAAATGGAATTAACATTAACTTTCAACATAAACTCGAATAACTCAGAAACTATTTGAGTTAGGTATGGGACACCCTAATACTGTTCGATAGGTATTCGAAAAGCCTATTGTTTCGTGATGTCAGATATAGGGTGTTCCATTTAAAATAAAAGAGTTTATCATCTTTCAATTTGACTATAATTTAATTCAATTTTTTTACTACCCTGTATAACTTTTTTAGCACGTTATTGTTTTCATTTATTACCGAAGGCATTACTACTATGATAAGGCATAAAGATTCATACGTCACATAAAGCACTTTAGTTTAATAATTTTTTCAAATTTATGTTGTAATTTTATAATTTTTTTAAATATCTCAAAAATTATTTGAGATAGGTATAGGGCATGTAACATCAACTTACCTTTATTTCAGCTCTACAATCCAAATTGTTCTCAAATACAGGGTGTTCCATTTAAAAAATGGCAACTTTGGCATTTAACTTTTTTTGACAAACCCTGTATATTAAAAAATATTTTTAAATCATGCCCAAAAAGACTCTGCATACATGTACAAAAAATCGCCGCAACATATAGATGCGTTCTCATTTGAGAGACCGTGTCGTATAGATTGGATTTCATTTATATAGTAATACCTTTATTTAAAAAAAAAGTTTTCATTTAATTTTAAACTATAACTTGGTATCTTAATTATAATTATGTAATAAATTCTTGTCAAAAAACTAAATATATACGTTGACAATAAGAATTGCCTTAGTTTTTATTTTCACTTTTTATATTAACTACAGAAAAAAATGAAACGTCATAAAATATACATTTTGTAAGGACTAAATATTATGAATAGAGAGTTTAATGATTTTTTTAATAACTTACAATAATTAGTAGGTTAGATTTATTTAAAAATAAGTAATAATCAGTCAACCCAAATAACCATGTTTAGTTTTTGATTTAATTTAAAAGTTATTGCTTGTAGACGTTTTTAAATCAAAATTATTTCTAATTTTATTTTGTAAACATTTCCTAAACAAAATTTTGATTCGATAATTAATCGAGCTATGGTGTTTAATTAGCGATACCTTCAAATATATTCTTTAAAGAAAAAATTAAGTAAGCAACGTAAATTACCTATTTTCTAAAACGTGCTTAGTGTAATGATTCATTCTACAGTCCTTCTATAAGATAACCCCTGCTGAGACTACCTGCTGTTAGAATTGTAAATGATACCCTTAAGCCCGCTTCACAATGTGCAAACTTTTGTTTACAGAAATTGTGGTGTCCAAGTTTTAAATTTCATGAGTATACATTAGAAGAATCTAGGGATGAGGAAATCGTATGGCTCTGAAATTTTGTTGTTGACCGAAGTTTGTTGTGTTCTTTCTAATAAAAATATTTTCAAGATGGCGGCACTTCCGGAAATGCCGGAAGTGGACACGTACTCTCTTATTTCAAATACGATTACATATTTGTTATGGTTTTTTTGGTTTTAGCAGTTAATTTTAGATACATTTTTATCAGCATTCTCTATACCTAACTGTAGTCGTTCTTCAGATATTTTAACTTTACGATATTTTTTTACATTTGTAACGTCACGCTTGACGTCATATACCGGCGTTACCTTTGCAGATATAGCGCTAAATTTGGGACGTTGGGCAGCAAAAGTATAGTTTTTTTATCGCCATTATGCTAAATGATATAGCTTCTACAGGGTGTCCCAAATTTAATTTCGAAACAAGACAATTTAAAACTACAAATACTCAATTAATTCAAATACGATGCTCTACTTTTTTTCGTCGATTTCGATACAAAATTAAATGAGGAGTCAATCATTAATAGCATTTCCTTTACCTATCTGCCATGGTTTTCGACTTATTAACGATCTTTATAAAAGTTAAGAATTCGTTAGGAACAGGGTGTATGAAAGCCCAGTTCAAACCAGAAAAGAATTGGAGGAACGCGTTAGGGTAGCACTCAGTCAGTTGAATCCAGAACATATTTAAAAAGCTTGTGCAAAAGCTGTTCATACAAGGATCAACCGTTGTTTACAAGAAAATGGAGGCCTATAGAGCATTTATAGCATATTTATTTGTATATTAGCTTATCATTGATTTAGTAAATTATAAGTTTGCTTACATTTTGTTAAAACAAGTTTTAACAAGTTTTAGTTTTTTGTAGTTTCATTATTTGTTAGAGGATTTTGACAAACATCAACAGATTTTATTTTAATTTACTTTTATTTTGACGTACAATGTGAGACTTTTTTCCAAGGCATGCTTTTCAATTATTTCAAACGGATTCTCAAGTTTTATAAAGATCATTAATAAGTGGAAAACGTTGGCAGATAGGTATAGAAAATGCTCCTAATTATTGATTCCTTATTTAATTCTGTATCAAAATTGACAAAAAAAAGTAGAGCATCGTATTTGAAAAAATTGAGCTTTTGTGGTTTGAAATTGTCTTGTTTGAAAATTAAATTTCGGACACCCTGTAGAAGCTATATCATTTTTGCGTAATTGCGATAACAAAATAATACTTCCGCTGCACACCGTCCCAATTTTAGCGCTATATCTGCAAAAGTAACGACGGTATATGACGTCAAGCGTGACGTTACCAATGTAAAAAAATATCGCAAATTTAAAATATCTTAAGAACGTCTACAGTTAGGTATAGGGAATGCTGATAAAATTTATCTAATATTAACTGCTAAAACCAAAAAACCATAACAAATATGTAATCGTATTTAAAATAAGAGTGTATGTGTCCACTTCCGGTTTTTCCGAAAGTGCCGCCATCTTAAAAAGATCACAACGAGGTTCGGCTTACAACAAAATTTCAGAGCCATACGATATCCCCATCCCTAGATTCTTCTAATGTACGGTTCCAAACAATCACCCTGTATAAAGAAAGGACTAGACTATACTGGCAAAAACTAACAACTCTCCTACAGAGTTACAAATTTCGATCATGTTCATCTCCTTTGTTATGAGTGATCTCATAAAAGCCATTCTTTTAATGAGACATCCTGTATTATATTCCATGTCTCAGTTTATTTTGGTATGCTTTATCTGGAAAAATAATTTAAAAAAAACAATTAGAATAGGAAATGATTAAAAATATATTTAAGGCATATTTTAAACAATCATGCATATGGTAAACAAACTTCTATATTTTGAATTTGATGGAGGGTTGTCTCGCACATTATAACACTAAATTTTCTCAGGATTTTGTAATCAAACCCGACATTTTTTCTAATGTTTTACATATTATAGAGCAACTCCTTACAATTTCATTAAAGCAACTTTGTCGACAGATGAGTAAAAGCAGTTACATAAGTCGATTCTTACATTATTGTATCCAAATAAGCATTGGCCAAAACAACAATCTCGAATCGCCTGCTATGAATTCGCAAGAGATTGTACAATAGCAAACAAATACCGAATGATTCTCGGATCCGATTAAATAAAAAGACTAAAAACAATTGAAGTACGTTGGTGGTGACAAATGCGATTCGCTTCCTAATGTATTATTGACCCTAAATGAATCGTTTTTTAAATATTGAACAACAATTATTTTAGCTCTGTTCAAGGCATTTGTGTTGTGTTGTTGGAGTTGTGACGACACAAATATTTAGTTTTCTCAATGAAACACCCGGTATTATTGTATACATTTCAGTTCACTTTGCAACTAAAATTAATATCGCCCCATCCATTCTACTTTTTCTAAAGAAATCCAAATACGCCAAGAAAGAGGGTAGTGTACTGTATGGGTACAGTATACAATGTGGAACGGGGTTTATGAGAAAAAAACGATAGATTGGTTACTCATCGTCATCGGGTCCATTCTTGTCTTGTCTGACAAACTACATGTAGATGGCAAACACAAACCCTTACATAATTGTGTAATTTCAAGTTTTATAGCTTCTATAATAATATCGCAAAAAATTTTCGGAAAGAGGTAATTCCCCCACAAGATTTTTGTGAGTAAACCTGTAACGTTGCAAAAGTTCTTCATCTACTATTGGTGACGTCTGTTATACTTTTTATTAAATTTTAAACGAATCTGATGTTTTTGAGGAAGGCGACACAAAAATAACATAAAATTATCCATTTTTTGTTTTCTCTCTTATCTCTGCCTGTTGTTTGTTACAAGTTTGCGCAACTACTTTTATTTAAAAATCATTAACCATTTGATAATATTTTCAATTACATAATTCAAATGTTATTTTCCGCGATACCCAACATAATCTAGTTTAATTAACATTATCTACATAATTCCATATCGGTACAGTCTAGAACAAAAGTATTTTTTTTTTTAAATGCGTGTAATACATTCTTTAAAAATGATTATACATCGACATTTTTGCAATAAATTCTGTTTCTCTCGCACATAAAACAGATTACTTTGGTCAGGATCTGAGTGGTTTAAGGTTGTCAAAATTTGAGAATAAGAAGCTGAATGATTACATCAACAGACAAAAATTAATAAATACAAAAAAACGTAGAATAAAATTACTTAGCTAACAAAGTAACTACGCCGATAGGGTGATTGAGCTACTGCGGGACTAGCACAATTTGACTTATCGCTTGTCCCAAGCCAGGATAAAGGAAAATGGGATAGGATAATAACCTCGTTAAAAAAACCTGGGTTCAGCTGGCTCCTGCTGACAGCACCTAGTAAGGGCCCCGAACCAGTGTACGGTATAAACGGTAAACAGCACTATCTATTTATTACGATAAAGAATGTCAAACACAAAAGCATAGAAGATCGTGCAGAAAGCAATGGAAAACTGTTGCCCTGACATATTTTCATAGGAATAAATAATCTAAATTATATCAATAGTCCTCCAATCGGATCTCCGTGAAAGACAACAAGTGAAGACTGCACAACTAAACATGGACACCAGAAAAATATCACAGTGGACCGTAACAACACTACTAAAACGCGAAAGCAAAATCACACCAAATCTACACCAGATGGAACAGCAGGAGGTATAATCCTAAACAGAAAATTTGGAACCAGAGTAACATACTATAAACAATACAATGAAAGAGTTATACTGTAAAGATCAAAACAAGACTTGTCAACACAGTAATAATATAGTAATGGCAATCTTACTTTGGTTCCACGTCACCTATGACATAAAATTCATACCAATCTAACACCTAATTTTTTTGTATGTATTAATTATTTGACAATTAATAGTGTAGTGAAAGTTGCCAAGTTTTTCTTGTGTTGAATGTTGATATAGGGTTTCCGGATGTTTATGACCGTCTGAATCTGTCAAAATTAATTTTTGTATTGTTTACCTCCTTGATTGGCTTTCTGTTGTTTGTAATATTACTCCATTGAACATTCGTCGAAAATCTGCGTTAAAACGAGAATGGGATAGATGACAACTTAACAAAAACTTACTAATTTGGAATGATATTGAGAACCCTCCAGCTAAAAAACTTAAGCCTCGAAGTCATGTATGGTTGCAAGACTTCTTAACTACGGCTTTTCCTGGAGTTGAAAAGTGCAAAAGATGGTGGTCTGCAGTTGACGTTTTCAATAAATTTCATTGATGGTCCAACAATAAAGGTCCCGGGCTTTGATCAAAAACGAAAAATTTGGTCAAAAGTAAATCGCATAAGAACAGGCCATTCAAAATGCAACTCTATGTTGTTTAAATGGAGTGCAATTTCTAATCCAAATTGTGAATGTGGAAACGAACCAGAGACGGTTGCACATACTGTGTAAGATAGTCAATTAACAAAGTTTAAAGAAGAGTTTGTAAACAATCATAATTTAACGGACGAAGCTATATTAGGCTTACTAATCTGAAGAACATCTAACGTTAAGCAATATTTTGTATTCTCTGTCTTGATTATTTGTTTTTCTATTATTTTGTTTGTTATTTCTTTAACTTACTATTTTTTCCATCATTATCGTGACTAGCGCTTGGGCCCGTCCATTATATGTCAATATGCAATGGCTGAGCTGTTTTTATGTTCTTATTACCTTCTATAATGTTTACACACTTAATTTATTAATATTGTTACATATGAATACTAACGTGAGTAAGGGTTGGCACTAATCCACAATTGAACACGGTTTCGTCACCACACTATACATGTTTATACTGATCTTTTAGGGCACCATACATAACACTTACATCACAATACAATATTAAAAATGTACGATACGAATAAATAACCTTCGAAGTGCGCATAAGTTAATAAACACTTTGGATGTAATTAACTAAAAATGCATAAATACATTCTTTATATGTTATATTTATGAAGAACGAAAATGATTTATTCAAGAAAACCTCCAAAGTGTTTTTTTTTTAATTCTAACCTATAAAATTTACTTAAAGAAGCTGTGCGCAACTCCGACAATGTTTTTCCAAATACGTCACTTGTATTAGGTAGAAAATATTGTTTAAGTAAGAAAATGAAAGATTAATTGAATTCTGCATACAACATAAATTAATCGCAACCAACGCAATATTTAAACATCATACACCTGGAAAATGCATATTAGTTAAACAAAGGTTTAGGAACCAAGTCAAAGACCGTAGAAGCTACCTCGGGCCGGATATAGATAGCAAAATCATAACATGGTTATGATGAAATATCACCTCAAGGTAAAATTATAAAGAAACACGAAAGACAGAAATGGAACATACAAAAATTAAAAGAAGACCAGGAAATCCTACAGAAGTTCCAAGAAAAAGTAGCGAATGAAGTTAAAACATAACCCCCAAGAAAAGCAATAACAAGGTACGTATCACATCAAGATTAAACTAAGTTATGAGAAAAATCGCCCAATAGAATAAAAAACTCTGGATAACCGGCGGAGTAATACAACTTATTCCAGAGCAGAGAAAATATAAAAATAACAGTACAGAAGGACAATGGGAATACAGAAGACTACAAAATACAGTGAATAACGAAAGCAGGAGAGTACATACTAAACATCTGTAAGGAAGTATAAGTGTAGAAGTAGTACAAGAAATAGTGAAAACAAAAGTCTTGCAATAGAAAACGATATAACAGAAGATAACAAAATTTCGCATAGATATATAGCAGATATAGAAAAACTATGCAAGGAAGAAATGGCAGAAGAACTACAAATGAACGAAACGTTAATACAGGAAGAAGAATAGGAACCACCACTAATAAAAGCAGAATTTGAATAAGGTATAAAAGAACTAAAAATAACAATGCTACTGGAATTGATGAAATACCCGCGGAAACTATCAAATGCCTAAATCATTGAACACTCAGGTTAATATGTGACCTCATAAAAATCATTCATTAAAGACATATCCCTGAAGATTTTATAAAGAGCATAATATTAAAAGTACCAAAAAGACCTGGAAGCCATAAATGTGAAGAACACCGAACTAAAAAAGATAATATGTGGAAGGATAAGGCCAAAATTGACAAAATATTGACAGAAAATCAGTTCGGATTCCTAAGGAGCACAGGGATAAGGGAATCAATACTAGCACTAAGGGTGGTTACTGAGAAATGTATTGAGAAAATTAAAAAGTATATATCGCTTTCATTAACGCAGAAAAGAACAACGTGAAATGGAGCAAACTTTTTAAATTTTTAAAGAAAATCCGATACACACTATAACGACATACGATTTATTTATAACGTTATCATCTCAAAAGGGAATACTGTCGATCAACAATAAAGACAGAGGAATACAAATAAAAAAAAGGCGCCAAACAAAGAAATGCCCTTATCTTCTCTTTAACCTATATATATTCAGAAAGAAATTGATGAAATCAATGAATCAGATAATTCAGGAATCAAAATACATGGAGAAAAAATTAAAACGAAACCGTTCGCCAACGATATAGCCCTACCCCTACTATCAAATACTAACGAACAACTAGAAAAGACACTAAATACCATGGGAAAATTAATGAAATGAAATACAACCTTAAATTTACAACGAAAAGACCAAAATTATGATACGTAAAAAATCAACACCAATACTGACATAAGAATTGATGGGAAGAAATTAGACCAGGTAAACGAATATATATATATACTGCAGGCGATTCGAAATTTTTATACTTGCCAACTGTTATGTTGGCTATAATTATTGAAGGATCGACTATGTAACTGCTTTACATACCTGTCGGCAAAAGTTGCTTACATTTACGTACGTGAACGCTTTCACAAGTCGACACCAGATGTCGAAAAAGTTATCGTTTAAATATTATGATCCCTCCAGTAGGGCATACAGTCGACAGCGCGCGGTTGTACAATAGTGAACTTACACTCGAGTTCTCTCACTCACAGCTGTCGGGTGATTCTCAGTGTTTGTTTGCTATTGCACAACCACTGCAGGCGATTCGAAATTTTATACTTGCCAACTGTTATGTTAGCTATAATTATTGAAGGATCGACTATGTAACTGCTTTACATACCTGTCGGCAAAAGTTGCTTACAAGCGAGACTAGCCAAAAAGTTTTCTTAAACAAAAATACTAATCTGCAACAATATCCCAAGGAAAACATTCATACACAAATTTTTTGTGAAGTGTTGTGCTATACGGATTGCGAGATTGGAAAACAGGTCTAACCTTCGAGCGGGCGCGCGGCTTGGCGTAACATGAGCAGGCGCGTGTAGTATGTTTTACGCTATACTGTATTTTGATATACCTACAAAGTATTTATTTATTTTTCTGTTCAATGATATAGGCAGTAAATATTTAGAAAAAAATATACTCATTGAGATATTTAGATTTACAGTTTATTTAAAAAAATTCAAAATTTTCAAAAACAATATATTATTTCTTAAAATATTTTATTTTAGAAATCTTACTATTCAGTTTATTTCTTGGCATTCTAAACATGAAATGTTTGTTTGAGAGTGGCGTTTACACGTAAAAGATTTACATTTATGACATTTCATAGATGCTGACGTTCTTTTTTTGTCTGCTACGCACAAACGACATACTCCACGTTTAGGGAGCGGTTCGGACGGCTGCTCTTCAATGTTTTGTTCTTCGAGTTGTCCATAATTCACTTTCAAAAATGCACTGATATCAGATGGTAGATTTCTAAGGTTTGATCTTGATATTAGATGTTCCTTCATAAGAGCCAGCGATACATTCTTCAAAAAGATTCTTCTATATTTTGGGCAAAGCGATGATTTGGCAAAGGAATATAATACCTGAGCATTTATGCCAGCAATGTTCATTAGGCTGTAAAAACCATACAAGGCCATCTTGGTGTTATTCGAGAAATTGAATAGGTTGCGCACATTTTGTCTACCGTGTCAACTCCACCTTTCGTCACATTGTAATCCATGATCATTTGTGGCTTCTGGGTTGTAGGGTGAATATCATCTGTGTCATGTAGAGTGGACAGAAGTATGACTACTTTATTTTCCTGGGAAAATATGAAGTCAACATTTTGTTTTTTGGAATCTGAATATACTTGATTTAACTTCTTTGTTTTTGTGAGCCAAGAATTCCTGTGGTATTTCTCTTTTATTTTTCTTTAGAGTGCCAATCAATGTGATTTTCTTTTCCAGTAAATACTGGCAAGAGGAATGCTGGTATAAAAATTATCAGTGGTCAAATTTCTGTTGGACTTTTCAATAGGAATAACTAATCGTTTCACAATATCAAAAGGAGAATTTGATGAGGCGTATGGTCTGGTTGTTTGCCGCAGTATATTTCAAGGTTGGATGTATAAAAAGTTTTACTGTCGCACAAAGCATACATTTTTATTCCATACTTTGCCGGCTTGCTAGGTATATACTGAAGCCAATTACAGCCAATTTTGCGCATTGTGCTAGGCCAGGAGATTCCTTGATAATGTTTCTCGTTTTTGTTTTTGAACATTTTGCGTAGCTCGACTTACTCCATTTACTTATTCCATCTTTTTCCGACATATTTATCACCATCTTCATAAGTTTTTGAATCTGGTTCTTCATCGGATGCACTTTGTTCAGACAAACTGTCAATGTCCAACGTTGTCAATATGTTCATCACTTAGATCACTGTCACTACTAACAATATTTTCATGATCGCTCTGCGGTTCAACAAACATTTGTTGAACTATAGCTTCAAGTTCTGCCTGAGTTAGGGGCTTATGAGAAGACATCGTTTCGGAAAATCTAGAGAAATGGAAAAAATAATTTACTAACTCTAATTCGACAGGAAAAGTAAAAAAGGTGTTAAAATTTTCGATTTTGAAACCGTCGCATAAGTCTCACATCTTTATGTGTAAAGATGTGGAGTAAAAAATTAAAACCAATTATTAAAAAGAGTGCAATATAAAAAGAAGTAAATCAATAAGCAATCAAACAATAACCAAAAAACTTAAAAATCTACAATGCTTACATGAAAGAGCGCACGTCGTAAATTTTACGACAGACCTTATCTGTCGAGAACTTTCACTCAAACTAAACTGCAAATCACTGCAGCAATTATTCAACACACGGGATTCTCAGAAAAAAATATGCACTTTACTAAAATTGTCGTAAAATTTACGACAGCGCCCCCGCTCGAAGGCTAAAAGAAAAAGGAAGTTTCAAGCACTGGAGTAATGAATATAGAATAATAATGACAGCTGTGGAACAAATACAGAAAAGACAAGACCAGCTAATTGGACACTTTTCCTATGGGAAGGAATTCTAAAAACAATAATCGAAGAAGAAACAGAAGGAAAGATAACAAGAAGACGACCACGCCACCAATATATTAAACAAATCATTGACGACGTAGGCACGAATAACGAAGTCAAAGAAGAAGAAGAAGAGACTAAAGACCTATGGAAAGAGAGAGTCAAAGTCTTAGTTAAAGCATTAGAAAAACAAAATGAAAGTTGTAATTACTTTAAGTCTATAACTATAAGTAGGACGAAAATTGAAAGTTTTTTTTATCAAAAGACGTCCATCCAAATATTTTTAAATATGTTAAAACATGTAATGCAACAAATAAAATATATTTGAACATAAAAAAAATGAATGAAGATAAATATCCTGGTACCAATATCATTAATCATATATTATATTATACTTATAATTATATAATACGCCACCAAATTTATTATTCAGCCCTTAAAAACCGTCAATTAATAATTCCATATTAATATAAGCTTTTAGGATTTAAAACTTTTGACTACTGACACATAGTGGCCATAATGTGCAAATTAGCCCCGCGTGCTAGTGCTATGATACAGTAATCTTAACACTTACGTCAACTTGGATCAGCGACACTTACCTGAAATAAAATAAATTACAATTAATAACAACACAAAAAACGAAATAAAAATGTTACAATGTAAATCATGAATAATTTTCTATGCTTAGAAGATCATTTTTTATTTTAAATGTCATCGTTGACAAATATCATAAGATAGAACTGAGCGATCTATCATTCGTTTAAAGAACTGTAAAATATATTATGCACTTGCAGACACACGCGAAAATTTTTATTTGAGAACTTATTGAAGAGGGATTTTAAAATATTAGGTGCGGCGGTAATTAAGTTTAAAAGATTCAACAACTGTCCTCCGCTCCAGTATTGTTAGACTTGCTACGCAAAGAGATGGAAACGCAATCTGCTATTCTATCTACATATCTACTGAATACACCCTCTTCATTTAGTCTATTCATACATCAAAATACGAACATGGCATAAATGTTAACAGAATGGAGCCTATCAAAACGTTGGTAGAATTATTTTAGCTTATACATAAGCGAAACTTAACTGATAAATAGTCACAATTGCATATATTTTTGCAATTTGCAACTGTGGCTAAATTAACCAACATATTTAAAGCACATGTAGATTATATACTATACAAGTTCGCTGATAATTGAAACTAATAAATTTAAACGAAGCAGAAAAAACAAGCATTTCGTTGAGAACTCTACACCCCCATACTAATAAACATATAAGAACGTTTAGAATGTGTGGAACATTTGATAGGAAAAGTGAAAAAGAACGTGTAAAAGCTTACAGAACCCATTTGCTCAAAAAATCAAATAAACATCTAAGAGCGTATAGAAAGTGTGTGCAAAACCAATATGAAAAATATACCTACGTATCTTATTCCTGCTGTTCAAGACGTTCGTGGTCTCGCTGAAATTCACTTTGATTTGAAAAAGAGGAAAAACTTCGGTAAAAGTTATAGATAACAAACTTTTCTTCCAAAACTTTTTTTGTGTAATTATTATTCTTAAAGATATGGTTAAATTAATGTCAAATGTCGGATCAAAAATTACTTAATGCCTAAGTTGAATATTATTAATCAATGATATAACCAACAACTTCTGGCAAAAACAAGACGAAGAATAATAAAAATTCAGGAACAGTATACATGTTCATACTACTAAATTTAGTATAACACTGACTGACTGTTAAATATGTTCCCTTTTTTAGTGGGGAACATTCAATCCCTACCTTTCTAAAAACAAAAATAAAATATTGTTCAAAACATAACTCTCCGCCTTGAAAGGCTTGACTTTCAAACATAACAAACACATTATATTACATGTCAGTACATATGCAAAATAAAGGTGATTTTGAAAACATGTTCACGAGTATAAGAACAAATTAAAATAAAAGAATAACAAAACATGTATGAAATAGTAACACTATATGTCAATTAGTAGTGGACAAATTCTAGTAATCGATCGTCGAGTGACACCGCTTTGAGTTCGTATGGACACTACCCGTACAATGCCGTCACGTCCAGGATGTAGCTCAGTGATTTTGCCCAGTTTCCATTGCCGAGGAGGTAAACTATCGTTTTTGATTAGCACTTCTTTCAGGTTTGGATGACCAATTTTCCATTTTCAACGTTGCTGTAGTTCGGTGATATATTCATTGGCCCACCTGCGCCAAAAATGCTGCACCAGTTGTTGCAATCGTTGAAAATGTGATAATCTGAATTCTGGTACAAGCGTCAAGTCTGGATCTGGTAATTCCGTTAGGGAGCGCCCAACGAGAAAATGTGCAGGTGTTAATGGATTTTGATCTGATGGATCTGAGGCTTGCGGAGTGAGAGGTCGAGAATTCAAGATAGATTCAATTTGTATAAGCACAGTGTTAAACTCTTCAAAGGTCAAAAGGCGTTTGACAATATACGTTTCATATGATGTTTCAAAGTTTTAATTCCTGCCTCCCACAAACCTCCCATATGAGGAGAATTAACAGGTATAAAATGCCAATTAAAATTGTTCTTTGTGCATTCATTTTGTAATTCTTCTTTTTTTGACTTTAAAAAAAATCCCAATTGTTTAATTTCTGAGTGTGCTTTAATAAAATTTGTGCCATTATCTGATAAAAGCTTTGACGGCATACCACGTCTACCAGCAAATCGTCTTAATGCTAAAATAAAAGCATCTGCAGATAAACTAGTAATCAATTCTACATGAATAGCCTTTGTAGCTAAGCATATAAATAAAGAAACGTAGCATTTGGTATGTTTTGCACCACGACCCTTACGATCCTTTATGATAAAAGGACCTGCGTAATCAACACCTGTAAAAGTAAATGGAGGTGTATGAGTAACACGGTCTTTTTGGTAAATCTCCCATTAGAGTTTCTATGGGTTTTGGTACAGACCTAAGCAAGGCCAATAGCCGCTACCGCTGCCTTATTGATGAAAGTAACAATTGAGGACCAGCATGTAATAACCTTACTTAAAAAGTAACCTTGTGAAGGGATGTTTCGAAGAAAGAATATAAGGATGTTTCTTATCAAACGAAAATGATGAGTTTCGAATACGTCCTCCGGCACGTAATGTACCATCAATGTGTATGAAAGGGTTAAGGTTAACTAATTTACTGCTATTTAATAACTTTGTTTCAGAAAGCAATCGCATTTCTTTGAAAAATGACTCACGTTGAGAAATTTTTATTAGTTCGTTATGTGCATTTTGAATTTCAAAAAGCGACAAGAGATTGTGATTCCTATCAATACGTGGTGATCTGCAGTTTTTAATAAACCGCAGAACAAATGGCATGATACGATCAAGACGTGCTAAATTAGAATAATTCTGAAAGGGAAAATCTGGACCACATGTAGCAGGATGGGATTTGGTTGTCATTTTTTATTCAGGCAAATCACACAGTTTGCTAACTACACTAGGCCAATGTGTTTGCTTAGAAGAAAGAAATAAAGGTCCATTCCACCAAAATGAACAATTTTGAATGTCCACCGGAGAAATACCCCGACTAAGCAGGTCTGCTGGATTATCTCCAGTTTTTACATATTTCCACTGAAGCGGATTTGAAAGAGTTTGAATTTCACTAATTTTGTTGCTGACAAACGTTTTTTGAAGATGTGGTGACGTTTGTATCCATCCAAGGACAATAGTGGGTTCACACCAAAAATATATGCGATCAAATTTAATTTTTAACGATGATGTTACTTTATTTGCTAATTTGACCGACATGATTGCGCCAAGTAATTCTAATTTTAGAGTAGTAACAACCTTTAATTGTGCTACTTTGGTTTTGCACAAAGAAGACGTACCAAAACATCTCCAGATTTATTTATCAAACGAACATATGCACAACTACCATAAGCCATTTCACTTGCGTCTGAAAACATATGCAATTCGATTAATGTGGGAAATGAAAGGCAAATTCGTCTACTAATTCGCAATTGATTTCATCCGAAATGGTGTCATCCCAATCTATTTTTTGTAACCATAATTGTTGCATAATTATCTTGGCGGTAATTATGCATGGGCTAATAAGACCTAACGGATCAAATAGTGATAATACGCTTCGCTTAGTAAAAACATCACATGAATAGTTTGTAATGTCTATTTTATATAAAAGATTGTCTGATTTGCACGACCAAGACAAACCCAATGCCTTTGTGCTTTCATCGGCATTAAAATCGAATATATTACACGAAATATCGGATGCTTGTATGCATTTTAAAATTGTTGGCACATTTGATGACCATTTCCTGAGAATAAAATCACCTGTTTTTAATATGCGACTTATATGTTCACAGATGTATGATGTCTCTTCTATAGTATCTGCCCCTGTGAGCAAATCGTCAACATACATATCATTTTTGATGGTATCAGAAATTGATGGATGAATATTTTGGAAATCATGAGCTAATTGAAATAGACAACGAATTGCCAAAAAACTGTATGACCGCAAAATATCATCAGGGGATGATCTCCAAACAATTCTTTGTAGTGGCCATTGTGATGGGTCAACTAAAACAGATCTATACATTTTTGTACAATCAGCTGTGATTGCGTATTTGTGTTTTCTAAAACTTAATAAAATCAAGAATAGGTCTCTTTGAATTGTGGGACCGACCATTTGTAGGTCATTGATTGAAATGCCTGTGCTAGAAGGACTACTACCATCAAATACAATTCTACATTTGGTGGTTAAGCTGTCTTGCTTAAATACACCATGATGAGGTAAATAAAATGATTAAGGAGAATTATCTGTATCGTCCACTTCCGACATATGTTGCAAAACCTTATACTCATGCATAAAATTGAGATACATTTCTCGAGAGGATGAATTCGATAGTAATCTCTTTTCTAACGACAAAAAACGCATTTCGGCACGGCCCTTTAAATCGCCCAGTATATCCAATGATTGTCGTAGAGGAATTGACACAATAAAATGGCCTTCTCCGTTACGCCTTGTTGTTAAAAAAAAAATTTTCTTCTTCCGAGAACTTTGATTGTATATTAGAGGAAGAATTTTCCACCTCCCAAAATTTAGAAATTTGTTGAGAAATATCGTTTGGGGTCACATGACACATGGTACTTAGTGTTTTAATATTGGTAGCTCCAGAAATGATGTAACCAAATTGAGTTGAATGAAGAAGTGGGTGGTAATTATTGTTTTGCCTTTGCAGAACTTTCCAAAATAAATCAACTCCTATAAGAAGATCTATATTGTGCAGGTTGTAGAAGTCTGGATCAGCCAATTGCACGTTTTTAGGTAAATTCAAACTGTCAAAGTCAATATTCATCGATGGAATATTACCAGTAATTTTATGGGTTACTAAAAATACAAGTGTACTGGAAAAATTATTAATTCTGGATTGAATGGTCGCATCAGTGCTTTGAAGTATGCTTGTGCTGGAAGCATTAATCCCTATAACTGGAATATCAATTGGAGATGTATGCAACTTCAAACTTCGACACAAAGTAGAAGTGATAAAATTGGATTCTGATCCTGAATCTAACAATGCCCTGCATGCATGAGGATTACCACTCCGGTCAAATATATTTACCAAAGCGGTTGGTAAGATTTTGTGAGATGAATTAGAGAGTTTGGAATGGTTAGAAATTGAAGAAGCAGTCTCCTGCGCATCAATAGATTGAATGGGTGCCGATGGCTCGTCATTTAAATGCAATAATGTATTGTGCCGTTTTGAACACTTCTTCCAACGATAATGAGATTTGCAATTTGACAGCATATGTCCATTCTTTAAACAATTTAAACTTTGCAATTGAATATTTCATGTTCCTTGGCACATATTTTACAATTTATATTAGAAGAATTTTCAACGGTGACATGAGAACTCTTTTGTTTTGATTTGGAACATGCAGAAGGATTTGATTGGGAAGTACTTTGCGAACTATGAGTGTTAGTTTATTTTTTCATTTTTTCTAATAAGCTACATCTCTTTTCTAAAAATTCATTGAGTAAATGATTTTGCATTACGTCTAATAAGTTACGCAAAGCATTAAATAATTCTTTTACAATTTTTGGGAATTCGACTATTCCTTTTACATGATTGTGTATCTTTTTGTTTTTGAACCTCTTTTCGAGAAAATCCCAAGCGGCCATGTAATTGATTGCGGATACCTCTAAATTTTCAATAACCTTTAGGGCGTCATCCTTGAGACAAGAACGCAAATAATGAAATTTTTGTATGTCATTCAATTGCTTATTGTTATGAATTAATTAATTGAACGTGTCATAAAACGATGGCCATTCTGAATAGCATTTGCCTGAAAATTCGGGCAATTTTAAAATTGGTAATTTGATTTTATCTAATGCACTAAATTCGTGATTATTTGATAATATTGATTGGTCGCTAATAATTGATGGGGCATTAGAATATTCTAAATTGTTTTGTGAAGAAAAATGCTTAGCGAACAATGATTTGCATAATGATAAATTAGAATAGTATTTATCTTCAAAGCTTGCGTTCAACTACCTGCTGGTCTAATTAATTTTCATTTACGGTCATTTCGATTTTTGTTTGAACTTTTTGAAACTCAGAAATTATATTTTAAAAGTTATTAATGCGCTTTTGAAACGAATAAGTGTCGTTTTCACAAAGAATAATTTTCTGCTCTACAATATTGTTAAGACAATTTGAAAAAATTGTAATGCGTGATTTAATTGTCTTCTTGCAAATATTGATAAAAATTATTTATCCGGCTCGAAGGACCAATGTTCGGGTTTTGAGTTGATGTTAAATATGTACAATAAAAAAAATGATTTGTATAATATTTGTTTAATAGCGGACTGTATACATGTTCATACTACTAAATTTAGTATAACACTGACTGACTGTTACATATGTTCCCTTTTTTGAGTGGGGACATTCAATCCCTACCTTTCTAAAAACAAAAATAAAATATTGCTCTCCTAAACTCAGTTTACAAAATTCTAGCACACTTAATAAATGAAAGAATTAAATCAAAAGTAGACGGTATGAGAGGGCAATAGCAAGCAGGTTTTCAAAAGGGAAATGAGTAACAGACCATAGTTTCGTACTTAATCAAATACATGAAAAATGTGGGAAGAAAAATATACAATTACACACCATCTTTATTGATTTCAAAAATGCATATGACAAAATTAGAAGAGAAGAAATTTTTAAGGCAATGAAGGAACTAAAAATATCAGAAGATTTAATAAAGCTGACAAGGATGACGTTCAGGAATACAAACAATAGAGTTACATACAAAGGTCAACATTCAAATAAATATGTAAGTAATATAGGGCTAAAACAGGGCGACCCACTTATCAACGACGCCTTTCAACGTTGTACTAGAAGCAATTTTTAGGAGAAGCAATGTAAAAACAAACAAAAACTTCTTAAATTATTCCCACCAAGTACTTGCATATGCAGATGACGTCGTACTACTTGCTAGAACCCAAGAGGAACTAAAGGACATATTCAAAAATCTAGAAAACCAAGCCTGGGCAGTAGGATTACAAATAAACAAAACTAAAACAAGTTACATGATTCTGGGAAACAAGCTACAGAAGGACCAGAATTTAAAAATAATAGTAGATAAAAAACGGAAATATATAGTCAAACTTATTAATAATATGACATGTTTGGGTACGGAAATAGAAAGCAATGGCAGTCGTGACAAAAACATTACAAAAAGAATTAGTGCGGGATCTAAAAGTGCGGGAGCGTTAAATCACATATTAACCGAAAAACCTAAGTAAAACCCTAAAACTAAACTTATACAAAACAGTGATACGTCCGGTGGTGTTGTTCGGTAGCGAATCGTGGGTGCTTACAAAAGACAATGCAAAAAAATTAGAAGTGTGGGAGAGATGAATACTAAGAAGAATCTTCGGTGGGATCAAGATAGAAGAAAGTTAGAAAAGAAGAACAAATGCGGAACTTGAGGAACTATTGCAGGAACCCAATATAAAAGTGATGGTACGAGGATATATTGAAAAATTCTTAGCCTACTATAGAACCAAACAAAATTTCAATGTCAAAATATTTTATTACTCAACATATTCTCCTCTTAATTGGATACATTTATTACAGCGAACCTGCAACGTCTCTAGACCTTACAAAAAAAATGTTTCTTCTTGTTCTGCAAACCAGACCTTCACAGCTTCTATTACCTCCTTGTTGGAAGAAAATGTACGACCTTTTAAAATTTTTTTTCAGTTGAGGAAAGAGGTGATAGTCGGACGGAGCCAAATCGGGTGAATAAGGGGAGTGTTCTAGTAATTCAAACCCTAAATCACGAATTTTTTGCATGGCAACATGAGATTTGTGTGCAGGGGCGTTGTCCTGCAAAAACAAATCACCTTTGGATAGCTTTCCGCGTCTTTTCTCTTTAATATTTTCTGTAGAGTGGTCAGTAATGTCGAATAGTAATCTCCAGTTATTGTTCTTACCCTTATCCAAAAAATCAATCATGATTACTCCATGGCAATCCCAAAAAACTGAAGCAGGAACTTTTCCAGTAAATTTTTGGACACGAAACTTCTTAGGTCTTGGAGAACCAGAGTGTCGCCATTCCATCGATTGTTGCTTCGTTTCTGGATCGTAAAAGCGTTCACGTACGTAAATGTAAGCAACTTTTGCTGACAGGTATGTAAAGCAGTTACATAGTCGATCCTTCAATAATTATAGCCAACATAACAGTTCGCAAGTATAAAAATTTCGAATCGCCTGCAGTAAAGTACGCAAGAGGTTGTACAATAGCAAACAAACACTGAGAATCACCCGACAGCTGTTTCGTCCTTTTGGGACTCTTCAGGAGTGAGAGAACTTACACTCAACTGTTATGTTGGCTATAATTATTGAAGGATCGATTATGTAACTGCTTTACATACCTGTCGGCAAAAGTTGCTTACATTTACGTACGTGAACGCTTTCACGAGTCGACACTAGATGTCGAAAAACTTATCGTTTAAATATTGTGATCCCTCCAGTAGGGCATATACTCGACAGCACGCGTTTGTACAATAGTGAACTTACACTCGAGTTCTCTCACTCCTGAAGAGTCCTAAAAAGACGAAACAGCTGTCGGGTGATTCTCAGTGTTTGTTTGCTACTGTACAACCTCTTGCGAAATTTGATACTTGCCAACTGTTATGTTGGCTATAATTATTGAAGGATCGACTATGTAACTGCTTTACATACCTGTCGGCAAAAGTAGCTTATATATATATATATATATATATATATATATATATATATATATATATATTTTTTTTTTTTCTTTTTTGAATACGAGATATATATATATATATATATCTCGTATTCAAAAAAAATAATTGGAGATGTTGTTAAATGTGACTACCGTATTTCTGTAATTATTTATCGTACAGAAAAGTGAACTGAAAAACTGAAAACTTATTTGCTCGAATGTTTTTTACACTGGGAAAGTAAAGTTAAGAAATTCCACCATTTCATAAAAGTTTTCCTTTTCCATTTTAATTTTGTTAACTTGATAAAAAGGTAGCTCAAAATTTTCCGTTCAATTTGTTTTGTTTTTGTTTTTATAATTTGGACTTTAAGAAATCGAGAGATCGGTTACGTATTTTTAATTGTAGGACCCTTTCGGGAGATTCAAAGCTAATTAATTAGAAAAATGAAGCCCATCTCGTAAGCTGAATATGGGAAAAAATCAGTGTTTTTATATTGGATCCGTCATTTTGCATTTTTGGGTTTTCGGATTACAGCTTATTAATAATATGCGATAGTTTCAAACACCACGTTTCATGACGAAAAGTTATAGTACATCACAATTAGGAAAAAAAACTGGTTGATAAGGCTGTCCTCTGTATGTAGACACGATACCTTAAAACCAGCTTGGTTGATTTTAATGAAACTTGGTACACCGTATACCGGAGATTTATTAGTCTGAGCGCAAAAATTGCTTAAGAAAAGACCCAGGAAAAAACCTACTAAACAAATCCTAATAATAAATAATAATCCAAAAGAAAACCCAAAACTTTATAACAACCAATAAATTGACAAAATTACCTATTAAAGCTGTGAAGAGCATCTACATATTAAAGAAGTCTCTGTATTTGACAATTTCCTGATTATGTTTAAGAAAGTTATTAAGTTAATTAACCAAATTATCGTACTTTTACGTTATTTGTTTATACACAAATTTACCAATAAAGTTTTCAAGCTTTATTTGCATATTCAAGTTATTTGTTTAAACAGAGCAGAACACAGTGATAATTACATCCAAGGTGGCATAAAGTATGCTTTGAGGCAACAGGATTGAGAATTACAATTACATCGAGCACTGCACCATTGAATCATTTTTATTAACATTAAGATCCAAAATGCAAACGCCCTTGAAAGAAAAAATGAAATGGTGCGAGAAAGAGAAAGTATATTAATAAACCTTCAGAATACAAATAATAGGTTTGAGAAATAAAACTTTGGGTACTTACAATATATCCGGTCCTACATACATACTTTGTGATTGCAACTAATAAAGAAAGTTCGAATTTAGCTGACTGACGTCGCGAATTTATTATAATAAACGTCATTCTAATTAGGCCGATTGGAATCCAATCATAGATTAAAACATTAACTTCATTAACTTCAATCTTCACTTAGGTATCCCTTCCAACAGCCTTGGATTCTCATGTATGTTATTTTTCCTATTTCTATGTATATTTCCATTTTTTGTCTCTTCCATTGTATCTACCATTTCCTCTGTCACGAAATGTGATGTAATAATCCCATTACTTACAAACTTTTATTTAATTCCACCACTGTTCGTACTTATTAAATTCGTAGTTGGATAATTGTAATCATTTGAAGCAATATTTGAGAAAATAAATTAATAAAAAAATAAATTTTTTTTTGAGCACTTTAGTGCACATATGAAAATGAATTCACCTTTGACCTAACCTCCATCATACCTATCATATTATAATACAATAACAGTCACTTTTTGCGTGATGTTTGGTCAATAGAGACTATTACTACTCTTAGTAGTAGTACTTCAAATTAATTATATTTTAAATGGAAAGTTTGGCGTCACTAATTGTCGTTAACTAAACTTATTTATTTTTATAAATTGGGTATTACTTACTCATGAACCAACATCATTTGCTAGTCAATATAAACGTTAATAATTGCCTCTATAATAGTGTTCAAACTAATCCTGATATTTACGTTAGAAAATGTTAAATTCGGGTTCAATGAATTTATATTTCAAATAACAATAACAAACACCAACAAGAAATTTGTAAGGACAATATTTCGTGCTCTCATATTTTGTTAAAGGCATCGCATTTATTTTCAGATACAATCAGTATACGCAAACACGTAAAATAGTCCTCCATAAATTCGATCTTTTCCCATTTAACAGTTAATCTCTTTGAATTATACGACCATTATCTCAGGAAAGGCTAGCGAGTTTTAAAGTGATGGAACATTTAAATTTTTAAAAAAGCATCAACAAACATTCAAGAAAACGTCAAGCTAACGAAATGGGTATTCTTTATAAAGGTTAAGGCAGGCGTTTTTTTTTTCAAATAAAATTATGATTTTATTAAAACTAAATTATTGAAAAAGGTTTTTCGAGATCTATAAAACAACAAAAAAAGGATTGTAATGAAAAGCGGAAACTTCGCTGAGGACATTTTTCACTTGTGTAATTTCAGATCTTTAATTCAGTTTGCGGTTTAATACATTCATAGAAAAAACACACACTATTTGCTGACTTATCAACCGCTGTAAAACTGCATGGAACTTACCGTATACTTCGGGCAAAACTTTTCGCAAATTTCCTCTTTCACGACTTAATATTAAAGTTTCGTAATTGAACATTATACATCTTATCCGATACATACACGTTCACGTTGAAAATCGTGTAAGAAAATGTGCGATTATTTATGTATGTGTGTTTGTTCAATTCAAATAATTTAGACGACGTAATAGAATTTGTAAAACAAAAATGTTAATTAAACTTAAAAAAAATCAATTTTCATTAAATTCTTTCACACGAAAAAACAAAAAAAAATTATAAAAAAAATTACGCCCTTCTGTTTCAGGTATTATTACAATAATTTTTTTAAAAAATAGTTGCAGTAGAAGTTGTAGAAAATGCCTTTGCCAAGATTTTTTATTACAACCTACTTCAGTATCTTAAGAACAGCACCTACATAGCAGACGACGTCATCTGAAGAAACATAGTACAAAGCATATTTCGCTTTAGAAATAGAAATATTTGCAGTCCCCAACAAACCATATATATATAAGCCCTAATATTAATTTTTTTTACTTATTAGTTAGTACCTACATACTATAGAATATATAATTATTGCAATCAGAGTTTTGCCAATCACAACAAAACAAACGTTTCGCGCCAACACTAATAAACGTACACCTAGTTCACCTCGAATTACAAAATATTGTTCAAAAAGTAAAAGAAGAAAATAAATAAAAAATAATTCAAATAATCAAAAAAACAATATACATATAATGAATAATAATATAGAGGAGTAAAAGCGTTTTTAGGTAATACCAATCTTAAAAAAAATGATAAAAATTGCATGACATTTCGTACAGTAACTTTCGAGCTATTGAAGTTCAAGTGATGCTCCTTTGGTCATTTTGTAAACAATTAATCAAGATGAGTTTTGTACGTTAATAAAGACTCAAAACTCAACAGTGGCTTATGCTACCAAAAAAAACTACCAGAAAACAAAGTTATTTGGATTGGATTTTTTGTACATTTTGCACAAACATTTGAAATTGGAAAAACTTTTTTCGAAGTTGATGTCGCTTATGTCCGCTATGGTAGAAAAACAACAAATGTTGAGGAAAACTAGCGTTTTTTTGAGATTTTTACTTTTGATGAAAAGGGTGTTTGAAAAGAGTGCCTAATAAGTAGAGAACTATACTCAGTATACTATTGGCGCGGAGTAATAAACCTGTCAGAATTATCGAATCTCCCGTATTGCAGTGGCTTAGGTACCTGATACGTTTGGAAAATCATATTTTTAGTAAGTAAATATATTATAATAGTAAAATCTACCTTGATATGAATTATTATGTGGTTTCTTTTATTGTTTCAATCCTTACTTTGTGGAATCTATTTTTCATCGGTCCCCGCAAATTAATTGTAATTGTAATAAATGTACTGACGATATCTGCATTACTATTTTGTTTTATATTTATGTCATATATTATTTATATGTTATTTATTTTATTTGTATAGTAGATCACATTACAAATTTTACTTCTTACGTATTATATACAATTATTTTTGTATCTTGGTATAATACCCACATCTACGGCTATGATTCTCGTTTCGTTAGTACTTGGGCTGATGGCAACGTGTTTACACAGATTAAACTATTGTTCTCAGACCCTAGATGGGTCGATATGCTGCAAGAGCGGCACAATTATCTTATTTTGGTTAGAATTTATTGGTTTTTACTTAACCGTAGAAGTACCGCTTTCACAAGAAAATAAAGAATTATTTCAAGCAATTATGATTTATTACTCCGCGCCAATAGTATACAGACTTTAAGGAAAAAACCATCTAAAGTTTTTAAAGGCTTAACAGCCCACCACCTGATGAACCAAGAGCGCCTCATAAGTGGCGAGCCAAGGAAGAAAACCGAAGACTAAGCAGTCGACTATCTGAAGAAGGAACAGACGATCAACAGAGACAATTATATTGCATTCACAGACAAATTGATTTTTTATCCAAGTATTAAGTGCACATGTAAATAATTTATTGCCGGTTACGCGTTTCCAAAACAGCAAACTAGACACAATTTTTGAATTTTAGAAAGTCCCAAAATATGTCCAAGAGGTGTAATGAAAACTAAGATAGAACAGAAATTTGAAATCAATGAAACAGAAAATTGAATCCATGGACGAGAAAAGAAAGTAAGAAAGTAATAAAACGCAAAGCAGTATGAGGAAAACTAATACGTACAACAACCAAAGAAAATAAAAAATCATTATCGCACTAAAGTCCCTGGTCGATGTACAGTTTGAGGATGAAGTAACAAGAAATAGATGAACTCTAGACTTAGGTTTAGTACCACTATACATTACAGACCGTTACGGATAGTCGGCAAAGGGATTATGAAACCTTAACTTCGAGCCTAGAAATGAGGTATAGAGACCTCCAAAAAAGTTTGCAATGTTACAACATTAGCAAGATCTATACAAAATGATGAAATTGGGATCCCATAAAATATAACAACAATGCTTCTACAAAAATAATCCGGACCAGTGTAACAACAAATAAAATGAAAAAATGAAGAAATTTATGTCAGAGTAAGAGGTATGATCAAAAAAATATTCGTCACAAAAGTTCATCAAGATGCGCTAAGAGCCACGTTCTGAGATCTCAAGGAGACAGAGATCAATAATATCAAGAGACTGGCGATAACGGTGCTAAATTCTGAAATTGTCAAAATTCCTATTTATCACCTTTTTTACTGACAATGTCAGAATACGCCACTGTACAAAATACACGAGTGATGTGCATTCTGTTGCATCTAAAAATAATTGGAAACTTCTAGAGTGATTGAACACGCACTAAATAGTTATGTTTACGTGTAAGCATTTTATTAATTAAACCAGTTGATCTGACATACCTTTTCCAGGACCATAACCTTAATCCGAAAAAGAATTACTTATATCCATCGTTCGAATTCTTCTTCCAATTATTTTCCAATTTTTTTTCATAAAAAACCTAATTACAAACATTTAAAAATAATAAATAATCAAATTCTCAAATGACGCGATTGCAAACGAACGATTTTATTGATGTTTTAATACCGCATTGAAAAACCAATTTTATCATGATAGCAAATTTGCTTATAAATAAGCAGTGTGTTTAAATAAAATACTTTTATCCATTTCACAATATACAAGTGTGTAAAGTAAAGCTTTTATACACTAGTTGCAAAGTTTAAAACACGAACCGCAGGTCCATTGTTTAATGCCAAAAGCCCTTCACACACGTGCGTCACACAGTACTTTATCTACATGAAAACTAAAATTTGGAATTACATAGAAACTGGTTCTACAACAAACGAATGCACACCTTTTTTTATTTTTTATGGTGCGCATTTCGTTGGTTGCCAGGGATGGTCAACAGAGTTCCATTAAATAGGCTAGACCTAGATAATTACAAAAACTATACGTACAACTTAAGAAGTACCTACTTCAAATTTATATAAAAAGTTTTACGTAGGTATAATTCTACATTTTTGAAATCTGATTAAGATAAACATTTTTACATCGAGCATGAATGTACACCCTAAATGTTAACTGTAAATTTCAAAAGCGGAAGTAATTTTTTTCTACAACTACCAATACTTAAGAAAGATTATTATCTGAAGTGTAAGCATGAGAACCCTTAGAGTTCATTGTTAATTAAAGCAACACTATTAGGTCTACGACGGTTTTGTGGCAGTTTTATTTTAGAAAATTACGTGTACAATATGAAAAAAATCCTTTTGTTAAGAGTAACAGTTACAATACATTCAAGCGCACATGTAATTTTCTCATGTGTAGTAATTACTTCAGGAATTTACATCTAAATAACGAATGCATTTAAAAACTAAAACTATGGAAACGCATGCGATAATTGTGGACATTTCTCACACTAATTCCGTGTTTGTGTAGGTCAATTAAACATTCTTTCATCACGACTCACGAGTCAGGAGATACGGATACAATTTATCGATTGTGAAATAAACCTATATAGTATGTAGAAAGTGAGATAAAATTAAATTTTCTGAAAGTTGTAGTACGTTGTCAGTAAAAATGAATGACCATTCTTGAGATTTAATTAGAACGTCGAAAACAGGTCTCTCGAGAAACAAATAATTGTAGAGATGATTTGCCTAATATTACATAATGTTGAAGGATCAGGTATAAATTTAATCATTTAAATTGCTAATTCTGCGATGAATGAAATTCTACGAATAGATTTCGTAAATTCGAAATGAATGGATAATTTTTAAATTTATTTAAAATGAGTCATGTTAAAAAATGCATCAAATGTAATTTTCTATTAAAATTTCTACTTCGACGATGAATCATAAACTTCGTTTTCTCGATGTTCCTCCCCACTCATTAGGCTTACTCCTCATTCAGGCCTTTAGTTATTTACCTACCCTCCCTAGAAACTCTTCACATGGTATGACCCTCTCTCCTAATTTGCAGTCTCGATCTTTCTAAAAACCTCTATAATTTTCCCTACAATATTCTCCAATCCTAAACAAAACTGGGGAAAAAATCATCTAGGCTAGTCAGCATAAGTATTATTTTTCTACAGATTTCAGTTGGGTGGCCCGAATTCAGAGGGTATTGCTAAACCCACCTAACGCCAGTCCTGTCACACTTGTTATATGACTTGGTTTGGAATTGTAGATCTTTAAAAACTCATTTCAGTTTCCAAAAAACCGTTCGGCTAGTAGTAAGTAGTAGTAAAAGTAATTAGAACTAAAATCACTCGATGAAGACTCCACATATGATTGTTACAAAACAAATAGATTGAGTAATAGAGCATTCACGTTGTAAGTTTATAAAGTTATAATCTTATAATGACTTTGCGCAAGAATAAATTTGAGAACCACTGAATTTATTTGTTCAAATGCAAAACCACTGGATAAACGATATAAAAATAGCACAATATTTTATGGCTAGGCTAATTTTAGGAGAAATGCGTTTGAGAACCACTGAATCGCAAACTTTCGAACTCTAAGGGCAGTCGAACACGAGCCTCATTTTTCACCTGGTCTGACAACAAAAATTCAGTCGCATCTCTGAGAACTGTGGTTCTGCCGCATATGAAATCAATGGAACCACAAAATGTACCTAACTCAACCACAATTTACTGTTGAGCTAACCACAACTTGTGGTTATATCAACTGCAAATATATGGCTTGTGTACGACTATCCTAAGTTTCATTTTTGTATTTCGAGTAGCTAAAAACTAAAATGTGTTAGGTATAGATTTTATGCCTTTTCCACAATTTCCCACGAGTAATGGTGCTTATCTTTAATATTTATTCGCAATATTTTTTAGACAAAAAATGTCCTTTCAAATCTTTTTAGTTTCTTCTTAACTTCTCATATTATGTACTACAAGTCATATACTTAGCTTGCTACAAAATTTAACTTTCTAGAATTTAACCTCAATTCATTTGATATACACCAACTCTCGGCTAATTGAATTGCTCTATGTGCCTCTTCATAAACCTTAGCTAAGTGCTGGTCTGATATTAATAGGGTTGTATCACATGCATATTGAAGACAAGTAACAGCATCTTTTTGGTGAAATACTAAAAATAATAGTGGTCCAAGAATTGAAGCTTGAGGCGCACCTCATTGAATTTTAAGAAATTTGGATTTATTTCCATTAACCCTACAGCTTGCTGTCTATCGATCAAATATGATTTCATTAAAGCTATACTGGTTGTATCAAAATTGTACAATTCTTGCAATTTCTGTATCAATATTTCGCGTACAACAATGTCGAAAGCACGAGTTAAGTCAATGAAAATTGATTATCTTCAAAATGAACGAAAATTTGCCTATATAATACCATTACAACGACTTTAACCGGTAACAAATAATAGAAAACATTCAATCTAATTCGTCCATGTATTATCTTTAGATATTTACAATATCGGTTGAAATACACATTACCATGATGTTTAAAAAAATTATAAATGGCAGCGCAAACTGTGATCGACTAGTTGCCCTTCATCGTCTCAATTCTTTTTAATTTTTAACAGCTTATAGCCAAAATTGTCACGGAAACAAAAAACGCTTTCTTTTATATCTTTTGTTATCAGAACCGCTTATGAATCTTTAAAAAACATAATTTTTCTTGACAACACGTCTCCTTCGCAAAATTATGTCAATTTTCACATTTTATTCTTTGTGCAATTAATGCCATATCATTTCTTACATAATGATGGCCAATTTTTTTTTTATTCATTCTTTTTCTTGATGTTAGGCTGCTCGTTAAATTTGCATTTCTTTGACCGACCTTAAACTAAACATTCGCAAATTTTCATTTTGTCTTTAATTTTTCTTTTAACGTGCGGTTCTAATTTTGTTTATAGTAGCGGGCACTTGGAATTTACTATCACATATCACTTCTTGCTTCACTTACCAGATGGATTACTTATTAACTAATTTTACTTATAACTATTACAAAATTTTCTAATATACAACATAATTTTACAGGGATGATACCGGAATATCATATCATATCATCTGTAATCAGGACATGGGCCTAAAATTAATCGGAAATTGTCTTTAAAGCTGAATTTTATCCAGATGTATTACGAGATGCATCCAATATCCTCTAACATGCAGAAACAGCTACCTGTACATCTTAATTTTTACTTTAATTAGAATAAATCATTTTCTTTATTTATGTACATATGAGGTGTCTCACCGGGAACCGTCATTAGCTACAACTGGAAGTGTCAAAAGAATGAAAATATTTTAGTTGAGTTTGCCCTATTGGCTTTTAGCCATTCTCCAAATTTTCAATTTTTTCATGTATACTTTTCCGTATACGGCTAATGGCGTTCCTGGTGAGACACCGCCGTGCACTGTATATCGCATTTGCAAATTGCAAATTGCGATACGATATCCGTACACTTGGAACACACCGTGGCGGTTGCGATCCATATGTATACATGTATAATAATACCACCAAAAGTTACGTGCCAGTAGGATATGAAAAATATGACAATGAACTGCTTTAAAGAAACAATCTTCGTTAGCAGAATTAGGAATAAGAAAATATCAGGTATGTAATTAAGCGACAAACCAGTTTCAGATGTTTTTACAAATTTCAGTCGAAAAAGGAGAAAAGTATGGATTCAATAATCTTAATTCAAATCTTAAGAAATCATTTCGACTTCAAAAATGCTATTTATATAAGCAGTGACAAAAAGTATAGTAGATGTTCCATTGCATGTTTTAAATTTTGAAAAAAATCATAAAATGGAATAAATTAAATAATTATGTAAAATGTCCTTATATACCAAAATAAAAAAATATTTTTTTCCTTCGATTAATAATAAAATTATTACAGAATGGTATTTTTAAATTAATTCTAAATCGCATAAAAAGCATTAAAATAAATGATAGGGTTTAAGTTGGGAGTACATAAAATTATTTAATTGTCTTAAGCATTAGTCTATTAAACGAAAAGCAACAAACTGGCAATAAAGTGCAACGTATAAATAAACTCATTTAAAAACATTGCAATACACATGCAATCAATAGGATGAAAGTCTCCCTTGACGTTTGCCGTGTAAAACACAGGAAACTAAAAAACCGGAAACAGTAAACCACCCTTGCAGTATAAACTACAAGTAAATCGTTTTTAACTCTAAATTCACTTAAATAAAACAACAACGTTAAGTGTTTTTCTTTCGCTATTAAACCGCGACGATACATTAAATACAAGACGTCGCGTTCTTACAAAAATTTAATAAATAATTACGTAGAAAATGAAAGTAAGGAAACAAAACATTTACGTGACAACCCATTGTATCGTAACAAAGAAAAAAGAACAATAGTAAAGAAGACATCGGCTCGTAATTCTACGGCAAAGTGTCAACGTGACCATTTATTCATAGATACGATTGTGATCACTAAAAAATGAAGTAAATCACTCAACGCCCCACCGAATTATACCTCGTTCTAATAGAAACTTAGATTTATGTACTTCGGGATGCATAAATCTTGCTTATACGATCTACGTAAAAAAAGTAGATCAACAAATTGTATGAGGTCAGTTTAATGTCCTGAAATGCTGCATTCAGTTGCCTGAAATACTAAGTAGTTTCATGGTTTTGTGAATCGTGAGGATTCATTTCCATTGAAAGTTTAAATCAAACCCTTGAGTTAATGGAAGAATAGATACTTAAAAAATAATTTATTTAAATTATAAAAGACCTCCTTACCTACTCATTTACTATGACGGACGCGATGATTAATAAACGTAAAATAAAATATTTTACTACAAGAGATGAAAGTTGAAATCAGAAAGTCAGAATTGAGGCTTCCACGGCCGAAAAACGTCTACCGGGATCAGACCGTGTCAAAATGCTAACCATAGTTACTAAAGTTCACCCACTATCGTAAGGGACTTCATAAAGGTGATAAACTTGAAACAAACAAACGAGAGTTGAAATTAGACAACCGAAAGTCATGTAATCAACTTGTCAACCAAGTCAGATTCTAGACTAGTAATTATTACTCAGACTTCTTTTAGTATTCCTTTCAATAAGAAATAATAAAATAAAAAAATAACCTTTCAAATACGTCAAAACATTTCACTATTTGCGGTTAATATAAGTGGAAATGACATAAGTTTAATAGGTAATACAGATTTCCATCAATTTTGATACAACAATTTAAAAGTGAAAGCTAGTTTCAATACTACCATAGAGAAAATGAAACTTTCACGCTATAGACAACCACTACAAAACCCTACTTTCATGTGTATAGGTAAGTAGAAAAAATTAGTAGTCCTCGTTTTAGCCAATTTCTCATTTTGAGCTAAAATGCCATATGGAAACATTTTTGCCGTTCCTCACTCAATTTGAGAAGAAAGTGTAAAGGAATTGATGTTCAGAGTAAATCTGTGAACTGATTGGAAGATTAATTTCTCGGTCACTTGCTCTTCTTATCTTCACCTATTTTATTTTGTTATTACATTGTGTTCTCGTTTCATATATTTGTTTGGTTATTCTACCATTCAATGTGTTGACCCAATCAACTCGGTTGCCTATCTTTTTATAATCTTCCCAATTGGTTTTATCTTAAGGTCTTCCACTAATGATTGCTTAAATTTTTCTCTTTTCACATGACTCGATTCGGCTTTTATTTCTTACTGTTAGTACTCAAGATTTTGTTCACTACGTTAAAGTGGGACTTACGACCTTCTGATAGTTGTATAACTCCCAATTTTGTCTACTCTCCCTGCAATCTTTTTTTCAACTTTTCCGTTATTTTCTGTTACTATTCCAACATAATTATAGTTCGTAAGTTCTTCTAGTTCCTATACTTTCATTTTGCTTGTTTATGTTTATTCTCATAAGTTATTTATCATATTCCTTAGATTTTCTTCTGTTTCAGCTGTTCCTATTTTCAAATTTGTTTTAGCCCTATTTTTTACGTGAAGCCTTTGGATTCTTCTTTAACTGTTCTTATTTCGTTTCTATTATGCCTGTGAAATACTTTGATTATTTATATCAATTCGTTCACTAAATTGTCATTCCTCTTAAGTTCTCATAGACATTTTTGAAATCTATGAAGGCAATATGTGTATGTCTTATTCTTTACAAGTTTCTGTTTGTCTGAATATACATATTAAAACTTGGGTGCTTCTTTTTCATCTAAATCCAGGTCGTATTTTTCCTATAGTGTCTTCTATTTTTGATGTTCTACTTTTGTTCTAAGGGTACAGTTTAATAAGCCTATGAATACTGTTTTCATTTCTGCTACCAGTTACCATGTATTTTATCATTTTGTTGTAATATCGTCTTCTCCCGCTGATTTCACTAGTTTTAATGTGTCAATTACTTAGGTTCTCAACAACTTTTCCGATATTCCGTTTTGAACTTACGTTTGTCATGGAATGCCATCTGATTTTCCGTATAGTGTTCTTTAATTTTTTCTCCAAAGTCTGTCCCTGATTATTTATTTGTTTCTTTCGCCGTGTGTTAGACTTGATTTATATATTTCAGTCTTCTTCTTTCTTTGACCTTATATATTTCTATTGTATTTTTGTGGACTATCATTTTTTTTTTGGTGTGTATGTTAGTTGTTATACTGTCCTACAGTTTTCTTTGGCTACTCGTTTTATTTTGTTCTTAAAATATTCACATTTATTTCCCATTCTCATGTTATTTTCAGCTTGTTCCATTTTTATTTGTTTTGGTATATTTCTTGCGTTTCTTCTTTTTTTAGTCTGAGTTATTTATTCTTGGTAGTTCGATGTTTCCCGGAAGAAAACTATGGGTAGATCTTTGAGTCGCACAAACTTTTTAAAACGGAGAAATCAGTAAAATGAGATGACTGAAATGTTGTATTTAAATCATTGTTCATGTATAGTTGTATCAGACGTTCGCTATTATTGTTTCTTCTCCATATGTTCCCATACATCTTCCGATATTAAGATACCGATTTAAAAGCAACTTGGGTAAGCAGTAAAGTAAAATTCGCAAAAGATTGTACAATAGCAAACAAACACAGATAATCATTGGAAGGCCGTTTAGTCCTTTTGCGACTCTTCAGGACTGAGAGAACTCGAGTGTAACTTTACTATTGTATAAATGCGCGGCTGTTGACTTATTAGCCACAGGAGAGCACACCATATACGACAAATAAGTGTTGCAACATAAGAGCGTCGCCTCGTGCTATCGTAATACGTTCAAAAATTAAAAGCAACTTTGTCGACAGATGTTTTCAATTTTCGCAGGAGGAGACACTACATGTCGCAACACTTATTTGTCGGGTAAGGATTTATACGTATATTTTTATTTCATCTGGACTTACTATGAACCCTACTCCTCTCTGGTATATGTGCATTTTCTACACCTGACCGGCTTGTAATCTACATTTTGTTATCCAATTCATTGCTGAGTTCATTAGTCTGTCCTATTATCCCATCTTGTTTGATTAGTTTTTTTTGGATGTTCTTGTTATTTTTAATTTGATCATAGAAACTATTTCTTTCAGAAGATCTTTCTCTTATTCTTATAGTGTGTAAGAATACAATGTAATTTAAACGTGACTTTAATTATGAAACGATTTTGGTTGACAACGATGCCTGGAAACCAAGTAATATGCAACAGTCGATAAAAAAAGATGAAACCTGATCGGTTCCTCTGTTGCAGTAACTGCGCCTATTTCCACAAATTAGTACTAACGTACATAAAATACTGTATGAGATACGCATGTTTAAGGCTTTGATGCATTCTTTACGGTTAAAATACCTACTCGCCTGCGGCTCGTGTTTTAATAAACTTCGTAACTAGTCCATAACAGTCGCACACTTGAATACAAATTATTTTAGTTCCCTTTTTAAACATTAGCGAGCAAAACAGGATGCCGCAATTGAGAATGAGAAAAAATTGACAACGAAGAAAAAATGTCACCAAACTGAGCACAAATCGGCAAAACGACGTACATCATTGGCAAAATTATTGGCTTCTAAATAAACAAAAAAAAAACGTCGACCTGTCGCTTAGAAAAATTCTCACTCAATTTTTATTGTCTTGATTAGCGAAAATTAGCTCCCCATAACGCAATACAAATAACAAAAAATATGTTTTTAAAACACAATATATTCTAAGAGAATTCCAAAAACTAAATACGAAAACGAAACAAAAATAAAGTCAAATTATCGACTCGACGTAGACACTAAATTTAGGCGCTAATGCGGCACTATTTTTCTATATCGATTTTAAAATTAATGCTGTGCTTTGGTTATTTGCGCATTCATTTAACATTAACTAATTTAATTACGCTTTGATTAAATACTATAATGCTCGCGAATTAAAATTTCTTTAAAATTGTGTGGTAATATACTAATTGTAAATCAATGCATGTTCTGATATTAACAATACAAACTCGTAGCAGTTTCAAGGCATAATATTGCACTTCATTAACGACATATTTTAGTTTATTATTGAATAATACAACGAATAACGCTGATTTGAGTGCACGTAGTTGTGTAGATTGAAGCGCATTCTTCAAATTATATTCTAACCAAAATTAATTAAAGAACACTCGCACGAATACATGCTCTAAAAATCCTAGTTGCTATTAATTAACACAATTGTTTTTTTATTATTGTTCGATTGAACAGAAATTATACTTGGAATTGAAATAGCAAAGTCAAACAAACGTTGGAGGATATCGTAAATTCGCAACAATTTATAGCAGTTTGTTCGTTGCCCCTACAGGTGTTTCTTCATTATTAGAATATTTGACACACTAATGTAATTTAAGACCAAATTAAATGTAACACTCACTAGAACCGAAATATATTTTAATTTGAGTGTAAAGCAAATAATTCAGGATTTGTTCGGTAAAATATTGACACAAAAACAAAAGGGGATCCATTTTAATTCGAAACGACAGTTATTATTTTTACTCAGTCAAGTTTGAAAAATTTTTCACGACAAATACCGAAACATCATAAGTATTGAAAAAGAGACATGATTGATTACGAAATTTCTACGCTAAGCGAAGTTTGGAGCTTTATGGGTATGTGGCGCTGCGTATAGAATGTGCTTTTGCTTTAAATTGTTGGATGTATTGTGTAATGCAAAATATAAGTTTATCTTATATTTTCATCATCGTTCAGTTGTGCACAATAAAGGTCTCTATGTGATATCTTTTGGGTTACATGTTTTGTGCACGCACCAAATAATATACAATTGTAATTTTGATAAGAAATTTGGAGCAATTAAAATTGCATCAAGAAACGTTAAAATGGAACTTTCGTGCAAGTACGTACATAAAAGTGTTGTAAATTTAATATCTGCTTCTATCGTTTCTTCGAAGTAGAACGTAAAATAAAATAATTTGCAGATTGGTTGTTTACGACTATTTTGCTAATTTTTATTTAATCATAGGAACTTTTGAATAATTAAACAAATTCTCAACCCTGCGATCACTTTTTTTCACAATGCACACCAACACTTACACTCTACTTCAAAAGAAACGATGTCAGAAAGTAATGCCTATGAGTTAGTTTTAAAATAACAATAATATTAACCAACATAAATATATGTAATTTTTTGTTAACCCTCATGAAAGGGTGAGCAAGTGAAAAAACAATGGTTTTAACTTAGCTACGTTTCATGAATAAAATTTTATAATTAATTTAATAATTAAATGAGTTATTTTCGGTCATTCTATAAACACTTTTATTTTAATTAAGGCCTGAGCAAACACCCACTTTGAAAGGGCAAAACGTAGTCAAGTTAAAACCAGTGTTTTTTCCACTTGCTCACCTCTTCCACAAGGATTAACAAAAATTTCATAAAAATACTCAAGAGGAAAAGAACACCACCATTATAAATGTATGTATAATATTAATAATTGTTTATAAATAAAATTGTTTGAAGAAATTTGCCATTTACACTCAGCTTATCGTACTTTAAAAACCGTTTTGAAGATCGTTCGCGTCGTTTAATATTTATACAAATTTATCAATAATAATGATAAAAATGTGCGAAGTAACGTATTTATGCATGAGTGTAAAGCACGACCTGCAGGCGAGTGTTTTATTCGCAAGGAGTGCAAACACTCGCTTCGCCTTCGTTTTATAATGGCCCACTCGTACCTTAAAAAGTATAGTGTGCAACGCGTGCGTGGAGATTCAGAAAGCGAAGAGAGTGGAGCAACTTGAGTTGAGTTTAATGTTATAATAGTATATGGTGTATACTATTATAACGTTAAAATAATGAAATTTCGTTACACTTTAAATGTTTATGCAAAGTTCAATTACTTCAGTAGGTTACTGTAATAGTTATTTATGTATCAAAGCACTAAAGTTTGATTTTTCATGAAGAATGTGTTTTAGTTGCATAGGCGATAGCGATGCCATCTGGCTGATTTCAGGTAAATTTTTCTCATTTTTGCCATAGGTTTTTACTAAAACTATTGGTTAGATTGTCTTGAATTTTTCCTCATGAAAGACTAATATGTGTTACAGTTTCCTTAAGTAATAAATTTCCGAAATAAAATTTCAATTCTAATTGTAGTCCGCAACATGATACAAATTATCCAATATACTTTATTATTACCGTTAGATGGTTTTACTTTCTATACCTATGTTTGTATCTATCAGATTACACTAATTCTCGTAAACGCAAAAGACGGCTAAACGAAACTCCCACACCTAATTCTTCAGCTTTCGCTACGATCAACAAAATATAGAATTTCATTTCTGAGAAATCAATCAATATTTTCTAAGAAGTTTATTAATAAATTAATGTTTGTGTTCTATTTGGAATACACAGTCCCTATCATAAACAAGAAAAATTACAATTTGCACAGAGTACAACAAGATGGTACACACAAACATATTTAGACACTAAAACAAAGTCCAAGATAAAAAAGAGAGGTGAAAGAGAGAAACTAATTAGTAGAAATTTCAAACCAAGACAAAAACACTTATATTCTGAATGTTGAAATTTTTCACGTAGAACTACACATCGCCCTAACACTAATAAACGTGTAAGATGGTATAGAAAGTGCGCATCTACTTATATTGTAATTTACAACTTTCCTTTCATAACTTTTTCTATATAATTAATAGTTTTAACCTCGGTTTTAACAAGTAGTGTCATGTGATTGCCATACCTCGAGTAATTACAATTATATTTATTTGATGAAGAAATGTATAAAAATAATATTCTATAAATATTCCAAAACTAGAAAAATCTATATAGGGAAGAAACCTTTTGGGTCGACGGATTATGCCCAAATTTCATTCAGATCTCCAATATTATAAAATAACACCTACATGACAAGTTCCATAAAAATACTGCAATGGTTTGGTGAGATACCAACAAGAAAGTACATAGATATGAGTAACAGTATAGGAAGACCAAAGTGAAGTTGGAAACACTATATAATAGAGAACTTCAAAGAAGAAGAACTAAATTTTATGATAAATCATGTCATTTTGATGCAACAGGAATTATTAAAATAATAAAATAAATAGTAAACTCTATGAAGCGGTACGTTGATTGGGTAATTTAAACGACGTTATGTTATATAGTATATACTAAAACACAACCTGTCAAATAAAATTCAACTGCTAAAACTAGTAGCATATGATTACTGCCGAACATATACAAACACCTACAAACACAGTGTTTCACCCTATTGAAGCTCATCAAAGGAATCATGCTTTATTTTTTTCTTTGTTTTCGTTCACATGGACGTATGGTAACAACACCAGTGAAGAATTAAATGAAGTACGCGAAAAAATTCCTAGCTGGGTAACCATCAAGTTTTCACACTAGAATAGAAAAATTTTCAATTGTCTACTTGTAAAGAACTGGACATATTGAAATGAAATATTGCAAAATACTCCAGCTAAATCTTTTAGATAAATTCGGTCAACTTATTTCGATAATGTTCCTCCCAGTAATATTTAATTTTGATAATACAAATGTTATTGGGGACTCCGGAAGTAATCACTTATTTATAGAAGAGGAATTAAACATCCAGAAAATGTCAATCGAAAAGTTGCACACCGACAATAATTTGCTCCCTATATGTAATATATAAGAGCAAACTTCTCTATAACATTTTGAAATCAGATGGTAGTTGCTCGTTTGCTTTATGGGCACGATGATATGAGCAGGTGGTTCTTTGCAAAAAACATACTATTTATTCATATCGTTATAAAATAAATACTTTATCCACATTTCAATACCTTTTTTTACGTTTTAATACAAATGGTCAGGTCTGTATAGTACTACATAATTAACAATTGGGATGGTCCTAAGAATCACCACTTGGTCAGGATCATAAGAAAAATATGACTTCACACATTAAGAACATAAGGTATGCCCGGGGAGCAAAATAAAGACCAGTCCCGAGATGTGCTTTGTAAGAAAGTTTGGACATCTATACAAAGTAAAACACTGTTTGCATATAAATTGTTACTCAAGATATACTTTAAACACTATTAGAATAATACTGAAAATGCTTTATTACAAATGAAAAATAAATAGTTATTTGTATCACTAGGCCAGAAACTAACCTTTTGTGAGCGCGAGGATGGTATGCAGGGCAAGTGTTAGCCGCGACCTGCAAATTCGAGCACTCGCAAAAACAGTTTCTGGCTACGTGATACACACGATTTTTGGGCCGACAAATGGTCAAATTTGTTGAAACTTAAATTTTCATTTATTACTATACTTATGCCAAAACATTTTCGGTTGGTAAAGCCATTTGGCAGCCGTCAACACGGTGTCATTTTGGCATATATTAAAATACGTGTTTTTTTTCAATGTTTGCATTTAAAAGGCTCATAAAATTCTTTAATATAAAATGTAAAAGAGTACTGCAACGTATTATTTACGTGTTCCAGCATGAGGATTATACGGATTTCAGTGTCATGAGTATACTGTGATTTTGCCAACATTTAGTAACTGTTTTGACTGCCGAGGCCGCTTTTGAGTGATGCAAAATCAGTGATTCTGGACGGAAGACCGAAAATAAATATTTTGAACAATTGATGCTATTGTTCTATGTTTACAAAACACTCTTTCAAATATCCAAGAGCCGTATTATACCTTTACAACAATAATTTAATACAATCACTGATATTAAAGTATTAAGACACGAACAGTGGCGTTTAATAACGTGTTTCTTTAAAATCCATCAAACTTTAACCAAATTCAAAGAATAGGAAATGAACTAAAATTTGTTTCCTGTTTCTGATAAAATAATAGATTTTTTTTGGTGAAGTATTCCTCCAAAATTAATTTTAAATAAAATGAGTTTTAGGACCCTTCTTTGTGGAGGTAAGAAAACAAACAACACACAGCCTTTTGAGTTGTTTGTTTTCCTACCTCCACAAGGAAGGGGTCCTAAAAGACCATTTTTATTTTAAAAAGAATTTTTTTTGTATTGTGGTTGTATTAACAACATGAAAGACCAAAGGGAATTAGCATTAATTCGCATCGGCTGCACTTGCTAGTGTTTACAATTACAGATTGTCAAACGAGAAGTTTTACTTGAGATGCGCAGAAAAGAAAACCGATAAAGTCTGTATACTATTGGCGCGGAGTAATAAATCATAATTGCTTGAAATAATTCTTTATTTTCTTGTGAAAGCGGTATTTCTACGGTTAAGTAAAAACCAATAAATTCTAACCAAAATACGAGCATTGTGCTGCTCTTGCAGCATATCGACCCATCTAGGGTCTGAGAACAATAGTTTAATCTGTGTAAACACGTTGCCATCAGCCCAGGTACTGACGAAACGAGAATCATAGCCGTAGATGTGGGTATTATACCAAGATACGGTGGAATATTGCTGAATTAAATTATTTACTATGAAAAATAGATTCCACAAAGTAAGGATTGAAACAATAAAAGAAACCACATATTAATTCATATCAAGTTGGATTTTACTATTATAATATATTTACCTACTAAAAATATGATTTTCCAAACGTATCAGGTACCTACGCCAATGCAATACGGGAGATTCGATAATTCTGACAGGTTTATTACTCCGCGCCAATAGTATACTGGGTATAGTATTCAGAGCAAATGAGATGCAATTGCAGAGCAATTCTCTTCTTCGTCCAAGTACTTGTCGAATACACTCAATGCCATCTAAATGACAATGTTGGGCGTTTAATAAGAGAATGCGCTCCGCTGACAATATAGGACCCTATACACTTCATCCATTCTCGACAACTTTACACGTCGGGGAAAATTGTGAAACAATACACAATAGGCGGACGATCTCATACACTACGAGATCGACTACAGTTTACTTTGAACGAGGAAGAGAATACATTTATTAGCAATGGTGGACATTTTCAAAT
>JALBCR010000553.1:0-50000 GCA_030710515.1 Abscondita cerata | reverse complement strand
TTTATGTTTATATACCAATTAAACTGCAACCCAAATTGAAATCACGCCGTATAAAAGTAATTTGCAAAATTCTTCACATGGAAAATTAACGTTTGCAAACAGTTGCGTGTAATTACGTTAAAAAGTTTCAATTTTAAACCAATTACAATAACAGAATTTTAAGAGAAAACCTAACAAGTTCGGTTATAGATAATTAACTTAAAAGTATAAAGTTTCCGTACGACTAATCGAAATTGTCCATTAAAAAAAAATATGAATTCCGAATTATTTAATAATTCATCACCAACTTTGTACGCGAATTCGCCAAGAAAAACTTCTTGTAAACAACACTATTGAATTTGGGTGCGTGTACTTTGTTTTAATTGACAAGTTACATAAATGTGACGAACTAAAATTATTATCCTAGTACGCCACAAAATATTGAAAATAGATATTATATAAAGAGTATGGGAGATATTAATAATAATATGGAAACTGATCACTTGATGGTATCGATGAGGTTAATACAGTTGTAACTACCGTTACTGTTTATTTTTGCTGCAGTAATTGCATTAATTAAAATATTCTGACCTACTCTTTCTATAATTAAAAATTAATAAACAGAAAAGTTTTAATAAAAATTCTTTAATTGTCGTAATTATATAATTTTCGGATTTACAGAAATTAATATTGCCAAGTCTTCAAGGTAAATAATCTAAAGAATTATTTCAAAGTTCAAAACTCTTTCTCTTAATCAATTAGTGTCATTAGATAAATTTTGTAATAACTATTAATAATTAATGAATTACGTACACATTCTGATACTTCACGCGAAAATGAAAAATGTTAACTGATTGAATTGTGTACACTACTTTTTTCTACGCTCACAAATAAAAAAGTTCAAACAATCAGACTTGTGATGTATCAAGTAAAAGTTATACAAGGTGACACAGGAAAGTGGGTACAGTCAATATCTTTTTTCCTATTGAAGATAAAAATTTGAAATTTGGAGCGTTTACTAAAACGACCTTTGAGTTTAATGGGATAAAAATGATTTTCGTCTCACTTCCGGTTAAACCGGCAGTGACCCAAATTTTGGATTTTTCGGAATCAGCGGATCGTTTTACACACGATTTGACTATTTTTGAAAAATTTTTCGCAAAAAAAATTTTTTAAATTAATTTTTAGGAAAACAAATTAAACGCCGCCTATGGTCAAAACTCATTAAGAACCTTCTAGTTATGCCTAGAAAAATTAGAAACCGCAATTTTTTAGCACGTGAATTAAGTTATATCTCTTTAAAGTTTCCTAAATCACTTTTATCAAATTTACTCAATTTTTTCAAACGTAAACATGCCGGGTACATCAGACAGGAGTGAAGACGACTTTTTTTTCCAATTTTTGACACCAAATTTTTAAAAATCGGCCGAGAAATAACATTACAGTAAAAAAATACAAATTAAAATGACAACAATGAATGGACCAAAAACAATAAGAACATTTCGAACAAAAAATAGTAACCCTTGGAATTGTTGACAGCTTAGCAACGCGGGAAACAAAAGAAAGTCGCGGTTTCTAAAACTCAATAATAATTTATTTATCAAAACAGATTGTCATTCCCGTTTTGAATTTGCACTTTAAAAAGTTTTTTTAGTTTGATTGTTGTTGATAATTAATAATAAATTCACTAAGTTATCATTATGAATAACATTAATGATAATAGGGCTATTCCCAAAATGAAAAAGTTGACATGTTGTTAATTTACGGCGAGTGTAGGAAGAACGGCCGTCAAGCGCAACAACTGTACGCAGAGCGGTTTTCCGGTAGACGCCAACCATTTTTACGTACTTCCAAAAGCTGGAAAATTTTATGAGAAGGAATCCGGTAAGAGAAAGGAAAGATCGCTTTGTTGGTTGTGAAGATTTGGAGGTGGATGCGTTAATAGAAACTGTCGTTTAAGTCGAATTCTGAAGAAGCATTTTTATCGATGGTGATGAAGACAGAACGGGTTTATTGTACTTGGCTTCTACTAAACAAGCATAACGATAACGATTTTGTGAAAAAATTCTGTTCACGGATGAATCCAGGTTTTGTAATAATGCAATGTTTAATCGGCAGAATTGCAGGTATTGGTCACAAAACAACAGGCGCATTATTAGACCTGGTCGATTTCAAGAAAGATTTGGAGTCAATGTTTGGGCGGGGATTCTTGGAAACCGAATTATCGGTCCGATTTTATTCCAAGGCACGCTGACTGGAGTTCGGTATTTGGGTTTCCTACGAAACCAAATCCAGGAAGCACTGGATAACCTGCCTTTACGGTTGTTAGCCCAAATGTTTTTTCAACAAGACGGTGCTCCGCCCCATAATTCTAGAGACGTCACGCAGCATTTGTTGAAAAGTTTTGGAGAGAATGTCATCTCTACTCATGGGCCAGTGCGTTGGCCAGCACGATCCCCAGATCTCACTCCTCTTGACTTTTATCTGTGGGGTCACATCAAGGGTATTGTTTATGCTACACCAGTTTTCAATCTTGCTGAATTGGAAGAACGCATTTTAAATGCATTTAACGCCGTCACTTAAGAAATGTTGGAAGGAGTAGCAGAAAACAATATCAGAAGAGTCAGGGAATGTCTTGCTCAAAATGGTGGTCACTTCGAACAATTGCTGTAAACGGTTTATGCTAACACAAAACGGTTCTTTTCAGAGCCACAGAATATTTTTTAAAAAGAATTTACAATCGAAAGGTTGCTATTTTTTCTAGGAATTATTTTATGATGATTGCATACCTTAGATTTTTTATTTTTTTTTACTGTGATGTTATTTCTCGGCCGATTTTCAAAAGTTTGGTGTCAAAAAATTGAAAAATCGTCTTCACTCCTGTCTGATGTACCCGGCATGTTTACATTTAAAAAAATTGAGTAAATTTGATAAAAGTGATTTAGGAAACTTTAAAGAGGTATAACTTAATTCACGTGCTAAAAATTGCGGTTTCTAATTTTTCTAGGCATCACTAGAAGGTTCTTAATGAGTTTTGACCATAGGCGGCGTTTAATTTTTTTTCCTAAAAATTAATTTAAAAATTTTTTTTGCGAAAAATTTTTAAAAATTGTTAAATCGTGTGTAAAATGTCCGCTGATTCCGAAAATGTCAAAAATACCGGGTGTCCCATTCAAAATCCAAAATTTGGGTCACTTCCAGTTTTGACACGAAAATCATTTTTATCTTATTAAACTCAAAAGGTCGTCTTTAGTAAACGCTCCAAATTTCAAATTTTTATCTTCAATAGGAAAAAGATATTGACTGTACCCACTTTCCTGTGTCACCTTGTATAACGTTCACGTTATATAACATTAATCAATGGTAACTATTCGATAACGTAAACGTTATATAACTTTTACTTGATACATCACATGGCTGAATATATCAATAAACTGCTTTTATCAATATGAGTACATTTGATCTGTCAATTATTTTCGTAAGACATATTAAACATCAACTTTTGGACAACCGATTATTACCTTGCACATTTGCATATTATACGCTGTAGTTGTTATTGTGCGTTTTTTTTTCGAATCTACATTTCAGTGTTCCTATAATTCAAACGTATGTTGCTGATGAACATTCAGTCGGTCACGATACAGAGTTCTGTTGCAAACGGTTGATTTCGATTTCGTATGGATTTCCTTATTTTCCTTATTAATTTGATCTGCTGGTTTTACTAAGGCAACTTGTTAAGGTACATTTTAACATTTTAATCGCAAAATCTATATTCTGATTAAATTTGCTATTATATAGGATGTGATGTATCTGCTAAAAATAATCGAAATTACATCTTGGGGTATTCCAAACGTCTTTTTTTTTTAAGAATATCTTAGGTATTAATCACATACAATAAGTCTCTATGACTAACCGTCTACATATACACGGTGTCTCAGAATATGAAACGGGAGAAATTAAATCGTAAAAATAAAATTTTTCATTTTGTCTTTACAGAATCTTAACTTATATTTTTCTTATCACCTCGGTTCTCTATTCATGTTGCTAGGATAGGGAACAAGCATACTCAGTACTGGGCCAGTGTTAAGTATATCGCGGCGTGCTGTTGCATTGGTAAGATAGGTAACGCACTTGAGGGAACGGTGTTACTTCGTTCGTGAGGCTCCTAGGCCTGGGGAATCTAGTTATTGATAAAAAACAAAAATCTAAAATTCAATCGCTAACGTTCATTAAAACAAAGTCAGCTAAAACCAAAAAAACTGGCAACTGATGATAAGTGCGTATAATGATGAGGTCAGTGCGGCATCTAGAGCATATGCAGGAAAATTCCTAAATCGACGCCACCCTGATGCAAACACTGTACCACCGGTTGAACAAAGAATACTGGATTTAAATACCAGATTTAATAAGGCGATTTGTTTAAACACCTCCTACCTTCTACAAAATAATTTTCTTATTTTATACCAAATATTTGTTTTCAATAAAGTTTAAAGATTAAATTTTAGATTTTTTAATCAATAACTGCGGTAACCAAAATATATTTATGAATCTGAAATTATTACTTGCCACTGTTTATTTTTGGTCAGCAAATTTTATTTTCAAAAATGTTTCTACTAAACAACGCGAAGTTCTAAATAGTAAAAAAATATTGTTGGATATTACTCCAAACAGCAGCAAAACAAACAATCGATTGTAATTTACGTTTTTGTGAACAATATATACTAGAAATATTGATAAAAAAAAAAATTAAAGTTGAAATAAATATGTGTGTCTAACTTCAGCTGTAAATGTTTCGAAAAAATCAGATTTTTTGATCAAACATTTTGATGATTAGGTATTTAGAGATGATGAAGTTAATTACCAGAGTTTACTTAGGGCATAGCAAAAAATTACATTATTTATGACTGGTATCGTACAAAAGTCAAGCATTAAATAAACCTACAAGCATAGGTAGTTGTATAGTATTTTACGATCATTCTCAAACACCCAAAAATTAAAAAAATACACAGTACAATAAGGGAATGCCTAAAAACAAACAAATATGAACAGTACACCAGGACTGTAACGTAACTGTAATGGGAAAACAAAACCAAAATTAAATACAAAAATTAAAATATTGCTACCTGCTCTTCAGGTGAGCTCTGTTTTTAATTGAGTTGAGTTGGCAGCGACAGTCGTCGTCAAATTAATGGCTTATTTCCGTTGGTGTGCAATTTGTTGCTTATTTCATGAGAGTAAGCTCGGTCCAATCAATCGAGTTTCAACTCCACGTGTTATCAAAAGTTGGGATTGGGTGGTATCAGGTGAATTAAAAAGTTAATCCCTTATTCGCAAAGAAACTTAAGCATCTTTAGGCTCGTAGTTGTGTATACTTAAAGGAAATTTTATGGAAGAATTTTGGAAAACGTGCGAAAATGTTGGAAGCCGTTTCATCTCGTCTTGCACGATTAGAATTGTGGAGCCTTGATTTACAAAGAAAACTCGTAAATCGTATAGTGAATGAATGAATGAATGAATGAAAATGTCTTTATTAACACAATATAAATTTAGATATACAAAATTTGAATTCTTTTCAAGGCGAGGTCCAGTAAAATAACAGAAGTTATTCTCTGCTCTAACCTAACCTTTATAAAACTAAACCTAAGTAATTCCGATAAATTTAAGAAAGAAAAATTTGCACTTTGCACGTAAAACGCTCAAATACTATACTAATTTTAAAAAATGAAATTAATTATATTATTGATTAATTAACATACCTTTGTTATTGGCAGTCTAATAAATACCATCGCATTCTTTTTTTTTTTAAGAGTAAGTTAAGAGAGACAATTGTTTAAAGTTAGGGAAAATTCTGTTGTAAATGGAAGCAATGCAATAACTGAAACTTCTTTTGTATAATTGCAAACAATGAGATGGAATAGTTAACATTCCCCTAAATCTAAGGTTGAGGTGATGTACGTCTGTTCTATAGCTAATTTTATGATGTAAGTAAGGAGGCGATTGATTTATTACTATGGAATGATAGAGGCATACAGAGTGAAAATATCTTCTATTACCCATGTTTAGCCAACCAATTTGACCTAACTTATAAGACACCTTTGATCTTCTTGTTAGGCCGAAAATATATCTAATACTTTTGAACCTTTTGTATTGAGTTCGCGGTTAATTTATCAATGCATGTGCCATATACAGCATCGCAGTAGTTGAACTTAGATAAAACAAGTGACTCGCATAGAATTTTTTTGGTACGATGATCAAAAACATATTTATTTGCATATAGTTAGTCAATGCCGCATAAGCCTTTCTTACATAATGTGTTGATATATTAAAGAAGTTTCTCATTGACCGTTTCTAGGTGGACTTCTTGGACTAAGATCTATCTCGTAAAATAAAAATAATCGTAAATACTCTTCATATAATATTTTCTTTTTTAAAGACACACAACCTTCGAGTGAACCCTGTGTTTATTTCGTGTATCAGTATTTAATTAACTTCGAAACCATTAAGATATTAATTTAGTTTAAGTAATAGTTTTGTTCATATTATCAAATAGGTTAGCTCGCTAGCAAACGAAACAAAGCATTTCTTAATACTTTGGGTTACGGTTTACGGTCTGGAATATCTTTGTTTGGGCAGTTAGTCGCCATGATATAAAACCGAATTATTTCGCAATGTAGGTACGCATTTGATTCGTGTAATTCTGCACCTGTCTTTTCGCTTTTGGATTCGTGCGATCCCTCTTTCCAGTTTGTGTGTGTTGGTTCTCCCCAGTAACTTGGGTTTCAATCTTCGCCCGATTTACAGTCACAGTGGCGCCATTACCTACATTAAAACCGATCAAGACGAATTTTGTGTATTTCTACCCATCCCCTCCTCCACTGGAGATATGTATTCTCAACTTTTGCAAATTAACTTAGAATGTATTGTAGAATACATTGTATATTGCATTAAAGAAAAATACAATTTTTTTTTACCAAAATTTGTGAAAAATTGTGTGTACATCTGCGCAATGTCGTTTTCTATATTATTTATTACAATGTCGTTTTCTATATTATTTATTACAATGTCGTTATTACTATTATGTAACGAATGTTCAAATCAAAAGCTGGGGTGGGCAGCCTTGGAATTGAACTGATTTAATTATTTTCACAGTATACACAAAATATAGCAAAAAACGTGGTATAAATATAACCTAAAAATTAACAGAAATAAAAGTTTTCTTAAGATACTTTGAAGTCTAACCTAAATTTTGTATCAGCTGACTACTTTGTTAAAAAAAATTCCTTAGCGTCAAAGAAAATTCCAAGACCTACCTAGCCCAGTTTTATTATTTGAACACCCGTTACTTAAGTACAAATTAAAGCCGCCTTGATATTAGACTAAGAAGAGTAAGTAGTTGAATGTAGATTCGAATGCTACAAGAGAATTGATGAAATATTATGTTATAAGCTGCGAAAACATTGAGAACAGTTCGTTCGCTTTAATGCGGAATCTAGCGCTGCTAACTTCTCATGGGTACCTTACTTTACGTTTTTAAATAAACAATTTCGAGTGCTTCACTTATGGGGTTATTGATTTAATCTTCCATCTTATTTTAGACTGTTAAGAATGTAATTTTAAGATTTTAAGATCCTATATAAACAGGAAATCGAATTTTCTGATTTTTAATAAAAATTTACTTAACTCCACGTTTTGAGGGGCCGAAGTAAAGTTTTGCTTTGAATATGATGAATTAGTTTGAAAGTTCCTAATAATAAAAAAACGGTGTATGTATAAGTTCTTTAATTGAAAAAAATATCTATAAAACGGAAAATGTAAAACTGGTAAAACTCTTCGTGTTTAGCAAGAAGGTCAAATTGAATGTTTCGCTTTACATGTTCCGGAAGAATTAGCAACGTCTACTAGTTGGTTTTACAAAAAAAATATGCAACAATAATCATGAAGTAGGTATACCTACCTACAAGTACATGTACAAATATTCATCTAAATCTATTAAACATACATTACGACAAAAAAAAGATTAAATGGCAAGTTTGTTCGGATTATATAAAATATTTAAACTTCAACGTTTGCACAACACCTTTTCTAGTAGACAGTAAAAAAACTAAACAAATCCGGTACATAATTTAGAAAAAAAGCGAAAGGGCAAAAGGAAAAAGAACACAATTCAACTTAAACACCGTCACAATAAATATTTAATGCTCTACAAATCTGTCTTGACGAAACTGAAGAATTAGAATTAAATTATTTTGCTTATTTGGCTATAAGTAATGCTCACAATAATTCTAAAAATAAATAAATTGAAGTGCTTAAGTTGCAGACCTAATAGTACATCTTCGATCAATCATTTAAAAAAATACGAAATTCGTTTCCTTTTGAATTTACTACGGAGAACTCATGAATTAGTAAAAGATGGCCCTTATGCGAAGTAAATCCTTTCAAAGAAGTATTTGAACGTATCAGCTCAAATGTCATACAAATTCAAATAAAAAGTCCTATCAAAACATACAATTAATTATTCAACGAACGATTAATGCTCAATAAACAATCTTTTTGGTAATTAATCAATTTTTGACATCCAAGCATTAAATTAATTACGAGAATTGTTTAATTAAATCTGTAAATTTTTATTTCGATTACGGCCACGTTCGTGACCCTGCATAACGTGCTTTTACAATTATTCCTTCAGATTCTTAAGACTGATATTCTTAATCATTTTCTACCTACGAATAGTACATTTTTAGACATATTTAGATTTCAAAATTATGAGGTCGTTTTCGAGAACTACAAATATAATAAGAAACGAAGGTGGTATTGGTATTTTCGGTCGTTTAACTACATGTAGCATTGTTCTATCACGATGTGACGCTACATGTGACATTTAGAATGTTCGGGTCGATGTTATGAATGTAAATAATTTATTAAAGTGAATGTGCTGTATAGGCAAGTGCAATTCCTATAAGAAGCAAATAATCATTTGTGAATTTCTAATCGCATCCTCCTTGACCCAAATATTTCGAACTTCCTCGTAAGACCTTTGGTTTCCATCAAATTTGACTGTTGTATATAATTGAAAACACTGTTTTAGTCAAAAATTAAATTTTTGTTTATTCCATGAAATGATTTTATTTATTAGTAGGCCATGTGCATTTCATTTATTTCAACACTGGCTAAGCAATAAAGAGTGCCTGTATTTATTTTATCATTTGCAAACTAAACAATTACACATCATTTCTGACAAGATATAATGTAACCTGATGAATAAAATATTATTGCAGTTGCAACAAAAAGCAACAACACAATAGCACCTTTATTATTACCGATATAAAAAAAATTTAAAATAGTTCATGTAAAAGCGAATTCAATCACAAATATATTTATGAAAAGTACGATTAGCAAGTAATTATTTTGAATAATATACTTTAATGGATACGCGGACCATAAAAGTTCAATCAATAAATAATAAATCATAACCAAACTGAAACAACTTTAACAAAATATTCGATTAATACTAAAAAAAAAGAAGAAAAAAGAATTGAAAAACTCGAAAACCTACCGAAACATTTACATAATTTCACCGGAAGTTGGATATGACTTTGAGTATTGGGTGGTAATCGATGTGATTAAAAGGATTAAGACTCCACTAAATTTGTAATTAGCACAGTTATCGATTCTTTTTCGTTAACAACGTAAAGAACAATTTTTTTCAATTGAATAATAGAATCGGCGTCATTATTTACCATAATGGAAATGAAACTTTTGGAACCAAATAAATACCCACCAAGTATCATACATTTGTGCTTCAATGGTGGTACTGAGTTTTATAGTTTTATTTCGATGTTGTTTTCGGCATATTTCGGAACAACAACAAAATTCAGGTGTAAGTTTAGTACGACTCCACTAATTACTATTTTATTTTTTAACTTGTATTCTAGTACGGGGTAATAATTAATGATTTTCATCTATTACCTTTCCATTGTAATTTTTTGATATCGTTCTATTCTTTTTATGTTATTAACAGTATAAGCTGTCAATCAGTTGTAAATTCCGTATCACGGCATTTTTTATTTTACATTAAAAAATTATCCTGTTAATAGAAATACTGTAGCTTCTAAGTAAACACTATTTATTATTACAATAATTCATTCATTTACACTAACTATTTTGTTTTACATCGATTGTTGTTTATGTATGATAGTTTTACCCATACATGATCAAATAATTTGGGTGGAAAAGTGTTGATTGCTATAGTGTAAAAATAAAAATTTCTAATTAGTAAACTTGATAAATATACGTTATAGGTTGTCGAATAGAAATTTGTGTCAAAACGTTGTTTAAGCGTTTACTCCATAGTAGCTTCTAGACTTAAACATAAATCTTAAAGAAATGCAAATGTGATTAAATTTAATGAATATTGTAATGAAATTTACCGAAAACTTTGGACTTGTGGTAAACGTTCTAGAACTAAGTTCCAATTGTTTCCAATAATATAAATAGGATTAAGCGTCGTTCCGACTTCATCTTGACATTTGTTGTCAGAACAATAGAAATAACATAAAATGCATTGAAAATTAATAATTGTTACAGTATGAATGGAGTATTCATTTATTATTACTTTATAATTTTTTATTTCAGGGGTGGTCATGTTTGATATTGACTTTATAATTTAACAATGAGTGGCAAACCTCCGCCAGTTACAAGCGGTACAAAAATATCATCAAAACCCTCCTCTACACTTAACAAGTTATTCATTAATAGACCATTTACATTAGTTTAGTTACATTTTCATCCGCGAGTTGGATTTCGTCGCACTTTGGTATATGACAGTCAAAATAACACGTTCATGAAATTATTTTCGACAAATATGAACGTCTCTGAGTTAAAATATAAATTGAGAGGATTAGGAGCGAAGACGACGGGCCCCAAAATGTATTACAAAAACGGTAAGTAATCAAAGTTGATATTTATTTGTAATTTCTATTTGTTAACCTCAAAGTACTAAATTCAAATAATGTTGTTCTACAATTTTGTTTAGTCTGAATACATGGACACGTTATAATTTAAATAAAACCTTATTTAATGCAACTGTGGCACCAACAATAAATAGAAACAGCTGAGGAGTTTCCACCAGAAATTTTATTTAAACCGCTACATGTTTGTAGTGGTATTAAATTAATAACTTTTAAATGCATTCAAACATGGTTTTTGGAACGACATGCCAAAAACGGCATGCAGAAAGGGCGCATCTTAGCTATGAAATTATTTATAAAATATACAAAGATTAATAAAATGGTAATACTTTTTACTTGAAAGGAAAATGTTGTGCCGAACAAAAGAAAACATTGGAATATAATGTAAGGGTGATAATAACAAAGACTGTGGGCAATGAATATTGCATTAAACAGTGCAATTGTACATGTCCTGCCGGTACAGGTTGGTCAGCAGCATGTAAGCACATTGGTGCATTTTGTTTTTCCTTGGAATATTTTTCCGAAACTGGTAAGTCTTACAAAATTCAGTCACCTTAAACCTTAATGTCAATTTTAGGAAAACTTCAGGAATATGTTTTGTGTACTTCTGAGGCAATGCTATGGAATAAACCAACTGGAAGAGGAGGGACTTCATGTCCATATTTGAAATTACAGGACAACAAAAGCAGAATGTTGCCATAAATGAAAACTGTACATTTGTAAATCAATTAATCAATAATAATATATGTTGTCCCTTTACAAATAGTAGAAAGGCAAATATGGATGCATATGAGAACGATCATTGTTATATGAAAGTAGTAGGTATGTATTACAGAATAGCTTTTTTTCCAAACGTCTTCAATTATTATTTGGTGGGTTGCTACAATAATATCTATAAATTGGTCTATCAGGCATTGCGAGTTTTGTATAAGTGTAATGTTTTCTGAAATAACCTTGTTAATTAATATTTATTTTTGTATTATAATTTTACACGTTTGGAAAAATTTAGCATATATTATTCATAGTATAAGTGCTTTATGTGGTTGGTTCACTACGTTCAGCAGTCTACCTTTTACCCCAGCACATAAAGATTTGCTTATACTCCGATTAATATAACTTTAGTTATAGTTTAAAATTATCATAAATTAGGGTTTACACCTCAATAAGGGAATTGGAGATAAAAATTATGACTATTCCATAATTACTTCTTACTTACATATGGTTAAGTTATGTAGGTACTGAAAATAATCACCAAATAGAACCAGATTCACAAATTTCAAAATTAAAACCTCAGTAGACAGCAGTTGTCTTAAAACTGCGCTGCAAAGACAACTTAACGTGGAAATTAATGTACAACTGCCGTTTATTAATTTGGAACAACATGAACTACTTTATTTCAATAAAAACATTGCAGTATGTATTCAAAATGCACTGGATATAGCTACGATAACTGTCAATCAGAACGATGAAACATGGAAAAGACACAGACGAAATCGTATAACTGCTAGCAGATGTTACGAATTATTTACATACTGCAGCAATAACAGTCCGAATTGGAAAAAAAATCGACAAATATATAAATTGTACTTTTATGGGAAATAGTAACACTGAGTATGGCAAAAACATGAATGTGTAGCTAGAAATGTGTATGAAAACCAGTATGGGAAAGTTTATGTTACAGGTCTTCTCATCAATCCATCCCTCCCATGGTTAGCATTTAGCCCAGATGGGTTAAAGATATATGGAGGAATGATTTATAAAATAATTGAAATTAAATGTCCAATACTTGAGCGAGTTCTACTGTCAATGACATAATAAATACTTTGCCTTATATTAAGTACGACGAAAATCGGCTGTTCCCGTACTATCTGAACCCCAAACACAAATATTATGGCCAAATTCAATTGGGAATGGCAATATTAAATTTAGAAATAAGTGATTTTGTTGTATATAGTAGTTTTGATGGTAGTATTTTAGTTATCGAAGTAGAAAGAGATAACACCTTCATTGAACGTTTAATTTCAAAGTTACATTATGTATTCTATAATCATTTTCTGAAATATATAGCGATGTAGTAAATTAAATTGTATATATATATATTAAGAATAGCTTAATAATTATTTATTTGTAACAATAGAACGCTTAAGATTAATAAACATAAAACAGTTATACACTATTTCATTCATAATGTGCCATAAATGTTGAGGAATTCGATCAACAAGTATTTTATTTTTTTTTGCAGCCCCAATTAAGTTTTCGATGACTATTCTACGGTTTGCAATGATTCTAGTTTCAAGAATTTCTTCCTCAGTCAACTGACTACCTCGTTTAAATAGGGTATGTTTAAATGCACTTGTTTGTCTTCCAACAGGTCGGATATATCAAAGCCTCTGTCAGCAAGAACAAAATCACCTCTCTGCAGCAAGTTCAATATGCCTGAAAGTTGTGAAATTTTTCTATCAGTTACAGAACCTCCATAAATATCTGAAACAAAAGCAATTTCACCATTTTCGGTACCCCCAACAAGAACTTTGAAGGTATTTGTTCCATAATAACTGGAGTATGTTGCTTGTTGTACAAGTGGATCACTGCTGCGTTCAATGCGCATCTCGGTGCAATCTAACACTATTGTGTACTGTTCTGAAGATCGTGTTTTCATTTTCCAGATGTTTATTTCTTGAAAGTTTTTATAAATGTGCTTCGACCAATTAGTGATGATGTTTTTGACCATACGCACATCAATATCAAAAAGGCTGGCTAAAGTTGTATAATACAAATTAAGCCTATACTTCATCAACATTATCAATAATTCATCATCATTAGATAATGCATAATGACATTTGGTATATGAATTACCGAAGTAATGACAAAAAAATTAAACAAGCTTTTAGACAAACCAGTCATGTGTTTTAATTGGCTCTCATTTAAGAAATTTGATGATATTAATTGGGATCTTTTAAAGTAATAGTGGTTTGAATTTCTATACTTCTGTTTCTGACTTTGCATACTGCAGTTTCATCATCCTGAACAACTTCTGTGCATATGTTATCGATTATATTTTCTTTAACAGGTGTGTTTTCCACTTGAGGTAATGTAGCTTTACAGATACCTCTTAATTCATACCGTTTATATCGGCTGGAAATTACTTCTAGTGTTTTATCATATGCACGTCTTGGTAAATGTAATGATGGCACAGCACATTTATTTAATATTTTCCATTGACCTAAAGTAATTATTCGCGTTAATGAACAAAACAACACCATTTAATCTTACCTAAACTAGTGACAGTATAGTCTTCTTTACAGAAATGTTTTTCGCACACTTTCGCATGTTTGGAAGGTTTTTTTCCAGTTTTTATAGCTATTACCCATAATTGTTTTCTCTTATGTTCTTCGGGAAATGAATGAAATTTATAGGACGTAGTTTTGGTGGTTGAATTGCAGCCAAATACACAACAATTATACGGCATTTTATATTGTATCCAAATGAGGTTATGATTTAATACCAAAGATTGACTACAACGACCTCTACATGTAAGTGGTCTATTAAAATGGCACGTTAGTCAACTCGCTCGCTTCGCTCACTCAGCTCATAATCTAAGGCTTGTTCGGTGAAAACCACTTTACTAACTAGATTCATAAATAACTATTACCGATTTGCGGCAGAAAGGCAGAATTTTATTGTACTTTAAAATCAAGCACATCTGTCGTAAACTTAAATGAGATATTGTTACGGTTGGCGATAAATTTTTTTATGCCCGATGGCATTTCGATGGCGTTTTAGGCACCTTCGACTTAGTACACACTCATACATAACTACTATTATAATTAAAAAACACGTTTGGCCGTGGAATACATAAAAAAACTAACGCTAATTGTAATTAGTTCCGGTTCCACTCCTCGTCTCCTACTAGGACTATACACAACACACGCTGATATGGTTGTACGCCATGATTTTGTTGTAAACTGTTTTTCCTCATACTCCTAGATCGCCACTGGTCTATAGCTCATCCAGCTTGTGTGATCTATCTGACCATAGCTTTGAAACAAATGTACTAACTTTGCGATTCTCCAATGCTTAACATCTATAAGTGTTTGTCAAAATCAAAGTATACTACAACATTACTTATTTGTGATTTTAGAGTAAAATATGTTCTATTATGTACTATAGTTAGGTCTGCATGTTTACATATTAATAAGTACTGTAATGATTTACAATTTCTTTCCGCACTCTACTTTACTATAATCTAACAGGAAAGTGTATAAATTTAATTAATTGCTTTTGACAGACAACCGAGTCTTAATGCGAGTAGTACCATTTATACTCTTTGGTAGTCGACTAAACATTGGTATAGTATTTTGAATTTGAACTTCAAGGTGGGCAATAATAATTAATTAAGGGTGCTAATTAATTGTTAACGTCACAAATTTTAATTGAAGTAGTAGTAAACGTTGGTAAGTGCATTCAGTTATGTAAGCAGTTAAAATCGATTATTAAATTATTATCGCCAACTAACGTTGATCTCAAATCGCCCGCTGTAAATTCGCAAGAGATTGTACAATAGCAAACAAACATCAAGAATCACTCTACATCTGTTTCGTCCTTTTGGGACTCTTCAGGACAACTCAAGTGTAAGTTAACTATTGTACAGCTCGGCTTATAACCCAACCCTAGGTACATCATATAACACTAATACGGTGTTGAGACATCTCGTGTTAACATAGCAAATGCAAAAAGTAATCTGCACCGCAGCAACTCTGTCGACAGATATGTAAGCAACACGCCGATTAAACCTTTTATTGAAAAAAGTGTAAAAATTCAGCTCCGGCATCTTGATTCGTTTTGACTCTTTATTGCAAACTGAGTCATATATGAACATATACAAAAAAAATATTTTGTAAGATTCTACATTGACGGAAACGAAATTTGCATCTACATGGGACCGAACGCATAAATACTCGATATAAATCGCGAATGATGCAAGTGGTTGTAAGTCAAATTCTGCTGAAATAAACATTTCTCCTTTTTAACTGCAAGTTTTAATTATTTATGTAATTGCATTTTAAGCGTTTAAAAATTTTTAGTTTGTAATGAGTATCTGTTTTTTTCAAAATCGCTTTGTTGTACTATAAACTGTGTCCGATATTTTATTTGAATCATAAATGGATCACTATGTATTTAAGTTTGTGGTAGTATACCATAGGTCATCGCAAGAACGGTCAAAATATTTTTATTCATTTCAGATAGATATAAAAAAAAATGGGAAACAACAAAAATGTTCTATTTAAACCAGATGATAATGAAAGTTACGATTGCGACCTGTCAAAGTGGAGGGTGATACAATAAATCGCATTCTAGTCGATAAAGACATACAATACGAAGATGAACATAATGATCATATTTAGTATATAATCATACCTAAAATTGATCTAATGATACCGACAATAATGTTCAATAAGATTGAAAGAACAAGCTACTTGGACTGTTTTTTTTTTTGAGAATTTAACTCAATTTACTACTGGCCAACGTTTCGACATCAATTTTTCTTCGTCAAGGCTCCAGTTAGAAATTACAGACCAATGTCCAAGTGGTTTGTTCTTTTCAACCTTAAGGAAATCCTTGGTCTGGACGTTTATCGAATTTCAATAATATTGATCTAAGTAAACTGGCGATGAAGTTGAACCCAGGTATTTGGAGAACTGGCAGCCTGATGAAAGATCTGAATGAGATAGCATTTTGCAGAAATAAAAATATGCCACCAAAGTTGATTGATTTGGAGACCCCATTTCAATTTTGGACGTTCTGTTAACAAACAAAAATTATTAGCAAAATAGCAACTCAAATGAATCTATATTGTCTTCAAAAATGTCTTCATCAATCAGCAAATATATGAGAACATGAAATAGAAAAGTTTGATAGGACTCTTCTGTTATGAGTTGCAACATTTGTTTCATTTTAACAGTAATGACAATTATATAGTTGTTGTTCAAGATAAACGCAGTGCAAAAAATATTCAAAAAGATTAAATTTGATTCCAATAGAAGGAAATGTTGAAGTCACTAAAAAAAAAAAAAAAAAAAAAAAAAAAAAAATTATATTAATAATATAAAAAAAAAAAAAAAAAAAAAAAAAAAAAAAAAAAAAATAAAATAACAAAAAAAAAAAAAAGATTTGTAAAGTGTAAAATGACATAAAATTGTCCACAAAATTTAGGAAAATACAACTCATACGAATTAGGTTCTACGCCTGAATTTTATCAAATCAAAAAGTATGTGAGATTTTATCAAGGAATGTTTTTCCATATATTTATGTGAAGATTGCCAGATAGTACCACCACATCTTAACCTCCTTTTTTTTTGGAAGTAATGATATGGAGTTACACAAAATCAGGTTATCGTTTCGAAACTGATGGTATACTCAGTATACTATTGGCGCGGAGTAATAAACCTGTCAGAATTATCGAATCTCCCGTATTGCATTGGCGTAGGTACCTGATACATTTGGCAAATCATATTTTTAGTAGGTAAATATATTATAATAGTAAAATCTACCTTGATATGAATTATTATGTGGTTATATGTTATTTATTTTATTTGTATAGTAGATCACATTACAAATTTTACTTCTTACGTATTATATACCATTATTTTGTATCTTGGTATAATACCCACATCTACGGCTATGATTCTCGTTTCGTGAGTACCTGGGCTGATGGCAACGTGTTTATACAGATTAAACTATTGTTCTCAGACTCTAGATGGGTCGATATGCTGCAAGAGCGGCACAATGATCGTATTTTGGTTAGAATTTATTGGTTTTTACTTAACCGTAGAAGTACCGCTTTCACAAGAAAATAAAAATTATTTTAAGCAATTATGATTTATTACTCCGCGCCAATAGGATACAGACTATAGTTGCTTCATCAAACCTAAGGCAATAAATTAAAAAGCGTTTTGTAGCAAGTTTTGTTTAACTCCATTACTTCCAAAAAATGATGTGGTGGTAGCACTGACAATCTTCACAAAAAAATATATAGAAGGAAAAACTAATAACTTAAAATTTTGGCAATGCTGGACGTTTATGCTGTAAATAATGCTAAATAATAGTATAAAGAAGACAGAAAATATTTACATGACATGTTAATTTTAAAATAGCTATTGCTTATGCATCATATAAATCTGGATAATCTGAAGCTGCTGAGATTCCTCAAATGGAAGTGCGGAGAAGGGATTGAATCACTTACCTGAATGGAGAGAAAAGAAAGGAATCGCTGCAAATCCCAATATTTGTATATACTGAAGAAAATGTTAAGTAACCCTTTGTATGAATAAAAACAGGAACTGTTATTCGATTCCGTACAGAGTGACTATATTTTTTTATTCTTCTTAATGCATGGTGCGTAATATAAACGCTTTTTAAAAACTTCTGTTTAAATTTGAAATTCTTTTTTTCTAATAAATTGTGAGCATTTGTCAAATTTTGCGTCTAAAAGTAAATAATTATGCAGCAAAGGGTTAAATATTAAAGTTAAACTGTAAGCAAAGACTCAAGTTGAAAATAAAGACTCTATGGACCACTTTCCTATACTAGGAGTAGGTTAGAATAACAATAACGGTTTAAAAATTAAGTGCAGGCAGAATAAGCGAATTTCCATTTGCTAGTCGAGTATACTTTAAAGATAATCGTGTATAAGGATTTAAAACAACGGTCATCACACTAACTACAAAAGAGGTTTTCATGGAAATGATCGAATAAATCACTGATACGATGGAGAGCAAGAAAAATGGCAAATTCAAATGTTAACCGACTTACTTATCTTAATTAACGTATAACTTTCGATTGATAGTCTAATTATAGACATCAATCTATCAACGATTAATCATCGAAAGCGAACGCTTCTATTAAATTAAACTTCGTCTTTATACTTAACTTAATACTGGTAATTAATATTTCAATTAATTAATTGTTAACCATTTATATTTCAATTACAGAGTGTGATTAAATGGTCTTTTGAATAGTTAATTGTGTTTTAAAATTTATTTGCACAGAACATAACTCTTTTATGGGGAGTAAAATGTAATTTGTGCTGGTCAACCATCATTACGTGTAGTTAAGTGCTGTAACTTGTTTTTGATACAGGGATCACGTAATTACAACACCTGAGTATGTTTGTGATACCATACATTCGAGTCTAACGCAGATAACATTGCAATTAAGCTTTTTGTGTCATTTGTATTTCCTACAATTAGTGTACTATACCTATAATTCCATAACCGTTTTTATTTATTACATTTGCTGGCTTAAACTAAAACTTTTAACAAATAAAGATATTATCGTTTTTAACAATGATTTAAAGTCCTACAACTTTCTGTGGGCTATCTTAACATACGCTTGTGAAAACTTTTTGTAAAAGTTTCGAGTTCAGCGTGAAAGAATTTCTAAAGTTGGATTGTTTACGATAAATTCGGCCTTATTAATTCTATCGTTCTTTTATTTCTTAAAAGTTTTTGTATCAAGTCGCCATAATCTATTTGATAATCTTACCACTAATCATTCATAAGATGCTAAAATTATTCGTGTATTATCAAAACAGTTTAATTAAAACTGTGTTATAAAGCTAAGAACGTTACCTTCCCTTTATTTTAAATTAATTCTGCGAGAAAAACAATAACATAATTTCCACATATAAATACAGGGTGACCCACGGGAACGCCATCGATAGATTATAGAAAAACTGTACGTGGGAAAATTTAAAATTTGTATATTAACATTGACGGGGGCAGTTCTAAATTATTTTCAAGATGGTGACACCTGGTTATGCCGGAAGTATGTGTCAACTTGTTTATTTTAAATGGAACACTCTATATATTATTCTATTTTTTGAATTTTGCCCAAATTTCAGACACATTTTGTGTATAATGTCCTATACCTAAGTCTAACTGTTTTGACTTTTTAATTTTATGTCAAATGACGTTTTCAGGCCTAAACAAAATTATAAAATTTTCCTTATACTAATGCCTTTATTATTTAATTGAAATAGGTTTCGTGTAGCAGGGGACCTATTTTAGTGGGCTATGTCGATATTTTGATAATAAATTAATACAGGGCGATCAAAAGCGATTAAAATTAATTTTAAAAACACGTTAAAAGTCATTTTTTTAAATGCAAGCACCATGTTTTATAGCTTTATTTTATTTAGCATCAAAATAAGGTTGACTTTGTACAAGGTTGTCTATTCAAAATTCATGGTTTTCGAAATATTGGCATTTTAACATTTTTTGTTGCACAAATGCTATTGTATTTCTTTAATATGAATGGTTATTCCTAGTTATGATGGCGTTAGAAAACAATCATCTGTCAAGGATATGTCAAACTGTTAAAATTTTCAATAATCATGCTGACGCTTAAATTATACAAACGAAGATTACTTAAATTTATTTATTATTTATGGATTATGTGATAAAGTTATATTAAGAATATGTGTTACAGTTAACTGTACCGACTGTGAGTGTTAAAGTGCATATCATTACCAAAGCGATAACTTTAAATGCTTGAAACACACGTGTGTCGATAAAGCCAGGTGTTCTTTTCGTTGCGTGTGTACTACTGTACAAGTAATTACTTAGCTTTATCGACACACGTGTGTTTCAAGCATAATAAGTTATCGCTTTGATAACGATATGCACTTTAACACTCACAGTCGGTACAGTTAACTGTTGGCATTTCTTAGTTTGATACACACAGTTTGACATATCCTTGACAGATGATTGTTTTCTAACGCCATCATGGCCAACTAGGAATAACCATTCATATTAAAAGAAATCAATAGCATTTGTGCAACAAAAAATGTTAAATTGCCAATATTTCAAAACCATGAATTTTTGAATAGACAACCTTGTACAAAGTCAACCTTATTTTTAATGCTAAATAAGATAAAATTATAAAACATGGTGCTTGCATTTAAAAAATGACTTTTGACGTGTTTGTGAATTTAATTTTAATCCTTTTTTTGATCGCCCTGTATTAATTTATTATCAAAATATCGACATAGCCCACTAAAATAGGTCCCCTGCTACAAAAACCTATTCCAATTATATAATACAGGCATTAGTATAGGAAAATTTTATAATTTTGTTTAGGCCTGAAAACGTCATTTTTGACATAAAATTTAAAATAAGTCCAAAACAGTTAGACTTAGGTATAGGACATTATACACAAAATGTGTCTACAATTTTTGCAAAATCCAAAAATAGAATAATATATAGGATGTTCCATTTAAAATAAGCAACTTGACACCTACTTCCGGTATAACCGAAAGTGTCACCATCTTGAAAATATTTTAACGGAACTGCCCCCGTCGATGTTACCTAATTTTCAAATTTTTCCCATGTACAGTTTTTCTATAATCTATCGATGGCGTTCCCGGTGGGACACCCTGTATATGCTCCTAGTTTTTTTAAGTTTCTTATATTTGTAAGCGTAGGAACAGTATAGTACATAATTCGAGCTATAAACATTTTCTTGTTATCCAACTCGTGTGAAAAATGTCCCTTATAGCTTTCCATGCCCAACATACTGTATTGTGTAAATTTTAAAAGCTATTACAAAAACAATTTACATTTTAAGAAAGTCTCAAAGTGTAACATTTTCTAGTTGTACTACTTAGCAAATGATTTAACGATAATTTACAAGTACTATTTATTGACGATAACCCCCCACTTAGTAACTACTACATGCATGTTGTTATTAAATAATTGTCCACCATTAATTGATATTTTTCAAACTTTCAAACCACGTAGTTAATGTATCTATTACACGTCGAACAATAAAAAAATTATACGACCTTTCATCACAAGGGTATTTTTAAAGTTAAATCAGTTTTTCTAAATTTACACGCGCGAGTTCCTTAATAATGTTCAAAGCACTCTCATGAAAACCTAGCTGAGGAAATCAAATTAAAATGAAAATATACTTTAAAGTACATATTACGATCATAAACAGGATACGATGGCTGCATTAATTTGACAAACAATATATTTGTTATCTGTTGATTTGTCAGCTTCTAACCTCCTGAGGTTTGTCCCTCGCAAGCCGTACCTCGTCTCGGTAAATGCGATTAGATTTAACGTTACCCTTATTTCTATATAGAGATTATCCGCTTAATTCTCATCTTCTTCTTTGTTTATCTTCGGCTAATGCACATTAATTTACCGAAAGCTGGTTTAATTGCATTTTAAGTAACAACACCGTCGATATTGTTAATAATTTTATTTGCTCATTCGCGAAATTTTTATTCAAATAAAAACCTTTGTGTCCCACAATTTCTGTTATTACACAATGCTGAACTTCCTGTAAAAGCCATTTATTAAACATGAAACACGTACGTACGTGTTTATTGTCGAATAATGTATTCCGTACATTTATTTTATGTTTCTAAATTGTATTGAATTATAATCACCAATACGTACCTCATCAATTTAATTTTCTAAGTACTTTACGCTTAATGCTACTACCTGAGGACGTATTTGTTTGAGGTAAAATAAAAAACTTCAACAATGAATTAAGTGATCGTGCCATAAACAGGACTATAACATTGTTTTATTGCTTTATGGATCAATGAGAAATTGTGCTTGAAATTATGACGAATTACATTTTAAAATATACGCAATATAACTATAAAAGAGCCCAGTCAAATTTAAATCGAAAGATTCTTTTAGATTGAACTAGAAGTATTTGAAAACAAGGAAGAGATCACGTTTGAATCTTCAAAGAATATGCATTAGAAAAAGGAGAATTGACTTGAAATAAAAAGGTTCAAATATATGCATTAATGTTAACACTTCAGTTATTTGACTTGGTATCATTTTATTTTATTCGTAAATTGTGAAAGCGTTGCTGATACTGTAACTAATAATTCTACAATAAATTATTATTAATGAACAACAAAACAAATAAAATCATCAACAAAAAATGAAATATACCTTATAGTCTAGTCATCCTGGCAAAATTTAGTTTCCAATGGACTTTTCAACGTATAAGGGGTATTTTGGTGCGCTAAACACGATGGTATGGTCCAAATTGAGCTACCGGATACGGAACATGCCGCAAATCGCCGATTTATGGCCATTTTCGGATTTTTCGAAGATATAACAAAATCTATGCATTTTTATGAAAATAGTCAAGAGAGCAAAGTTGTAGTGCTTATCAACACTCATCATCTGGTTTAAACTAGATGGCGCTAGCGTTCTTAGAACTCAAAATATGGCCATTTTAATGTGGCGAAAATGGCCATTTTTGCGTTTTTCGAAGATAGGGCCGAATCTATGCATTTTTATAAAAATAGTCAGGAGAGCAAAGTTATAGTAGTCAGAAATACCCGTAATCTGGTTTAAACTAGATGGCGCTAGCGTTCTTAGAACTCAAAATATGGCCGTTTTAGCGTCAAAAAAATTATAACTATTTGTCTTTTTTTCACAATAGGACAAAACCTGCGTATTTTTATGCATATAGTCAGAGGAACAAAGTTATAGTAGTCAAAAATACCAGTAATCTGGTCCAAACTAGATGGCGCTAGCGGTCATGAAACTCAAAATATGGCCGTTTTAGCGTCAAAAATAATAACTTTTTGGGTTTTTCTAGACAATAGGACGAATCTATGCATTTTTATAAAAACAGCTAGTTTTTTTTTTCAGATAACAAAGTTATAGTAGGCGAAAATACCCATAATCTGGTTTAAACTAGATAGCGCTAGTGGTCATAGAACTCAAAATATTGCCGTTTTAGTGTGATAGAAATGATAATTTCTTCAATAATTTTTCGAGTTTTACGACGATATAAAAAAATATACATCGTTGTAAAATGTGTCATTTAATTCATCAATTCTAAAAAAATTAATTTGGAGTCCATTGAACCAAGGATCTTCTTACTAAAATTACAATATGATAATTAAAAAGTACATAAAAAGACAGGGTGTCATGTAAACAAGCGTGGGTCTTCAACCTATCTCATTTGCGGTTGAGCATTTGAAAATGTTTTAAATAAAAAGTTCCAACAATTTAACTTCTCTAGTACCACAAAATTCATTTTCGAATATACAGGGTAACCTGTTTTTCCTGTACGCAACCTAACTTAATTTTTTAAATGGAATGCCCTATCTATTATTGCTTTATTACATTTCGCTTAATTTAAAGGCCACTTCTGTTAACCTACATTATGGCTGAAATGCACTGTTCCTTAGAAAATTAGCAAGGAATAAAGAAATGCTGCTTCGGTACCTCCTGCGCCATTTTTCAGAGTCTGCGAAACAAAAGAACTTAGAGGAATGCGGTTTTCTACAGATCGCTTCTAAGAGAAATGACCTACTCATTTGCACTTCATTTATCACAACATGTTTCTGTTAAATTCTATTCAAAGTTACCGCTTCAAAAATAAATTGCTTCAAACCGGCAAAACTTGGTTTTTTCTGATAGAACACCATTATTTTTCAGTACCCATCATATGCAGAATTTTACCTCCTTCGTCTGATATAAGGTTGTTGCTATCAGTTCCTAACAGTTTTTGAGACAAATTGCAGTTATATTCTAAATTTTAATTAAATCGGATCATGCGTGCGCCCTGGTCGCGTGATTAGCTGCTTCTTTCCAGCTTTTATTTTCTACCTTAGGAATGAAAACTATTTCAATTGAAAACCAGAGTGTTGTATTTTAGTTCAGATTGTTTTAAATCACAAAAATAATTTTCAAGATGTCCACACATAGCAGTGACTTTAAGCCTCAGGCCAGTTCTTGATGTTTAACTTTTACAAAAGCTGCTCTGAAATGTCTGCCATTTTCTTGAATACACATCCTCATCCGACGTTTGAAGTTATTGTCAACGTTGACCAGAATGTCCGGGGTAATTTCTCTGAAAGCGTTAGTTATCCTCTCCCGCATATCTCTTCGGCAGTGGTAGGTGAAGAGGTGTACACTTTGTTTTTAATGAATCCCTACAAAAAGAAGTCATTTTGTGAGATCAGGCGACAAAGTGGGCCAGTCTGCCCCTCCTCTTCCTATCCAGCGGTTTGGGAAATTCGCATTTAAGTAGTTCCTGAATTTCTTGGTGCAATGAGATGGGGCACCAGTCTTGTTGAGAGCTAACATACGTCGAAGAAATCTCCTAAAGGAACATCCCCAAGATTTCTTGAAAACCATTTTGCAGGAACTGCATGATAGGCCCTTCCTGTTATGCGTCCATCAAAGCATGGTCCGAAAACACGATCACCAAAAACACCTCCTCACACATCTGTAGTGACCATCGTAGGTATTGAGAAAACGTCCGGAAGTTAGGGAGGGATTTCCGCATCGTAATAATGGAAGTTCCGCCTCTGTTTACAAAACCATTTGGTGGTGCTGCTGACCCGTCAGTAAACAGATATATATTTGAAGAAGTCCTTTGTCTCGGCCAATTCTTCTGATGGCCCACCTGACAAAATTCCGTTCCTGCTGCAAAATCCCTGGAAATAGTTTCTGATGTAGCTGAACGTGGTACGGTGGATAATTATGCGGCTGTTCCAGGACTCTTTAAAAGCAGACATCTCTTACCAACTTCGGCTCCTCGGGCGATGTCTCTTGACTGACGTTCTGGATTTTCCACCACAGACGCCAAAACACGAACTCATTTTCATCTGTACAGACTGTCTTGGCGTAGTTTCTTTCCAGACTCCATCTGATCCTCTAGTAAGCAACTGCCCAAAAACTACTGAACGATTCCACTCTAGGATGTCGTCTATTTGGATAACGTCTGGGCATACATTTCGATGCCAAGAGGGGATTTCTCTCACATTCCCTCAAGAATAAGAACCATATCTATCATTTCTTCTTTATTCAACGCCATAGCGGAACAGTTTGGAAAATGAACACAAAGTTACAATGAAACAAACATAACGATACAATGAAACTTTACTGAACACCTTTATGTAGTTCATAAATATACATTATAGAATTAACAAAGCTAATCACTGACTAAGGCGGGCATGAGCGATCCGATTCAATTAAAATTTAGAATATAAATTGCAATTTTCAAAATCTAGTTAGGAACTGATATCAACAACCTTATATCAGATGAAAGGAAATAAAATTGCAAATATGATGGGCCAAAAATAATAGTGTTCTATTTGAAAAACAAGTTTTGCTGGTTTGAAACAATTTATTTTTGAAGCGGTAGCTTTGAATGAATTTAATACAGAAACATGTTTTGTGTAAATAGTGCAAATGGAAGGTCATTTCTCTTAGAATGCGATCTGTGAAAACCGTATTCCTTTAAGTTCTTTTGTTTCGAGATATGGAAATATGGCGCAGGGTACCGAAACGGCATTTTTCTTCCTCTTTAGCGCCACTTTTCTGAGGAACGGTGCATTTCCAGCCATAATGTATGGTTAACGAAGTGCCCTTTTAAATTAAGCTGAGAAATCTAATAAAGCAATAATAAAATGGGGCATTCCATTTAAAAAATTGAGTTATGTTGCGTACAGGAAAACGGGACACCCTGTATATTCTGAAAATAATTTTATGGTATAGAGAAGTTGAATTGGTGAACTTTTATTTGAAACATTTTTCGATATCTCCAACCGCAAATGAGTTATTGCTAAGACCCACGCTTGCTTGTGACACCCTGTATATGCGCAGGTATAAAATAAACGTACGTATTGTAATATTTTTTAATAAAAACGACTTCTATGAATAATTACTAAAAATATTTTCGTAGATACTTGTTAAATAAATTTCCGAAAAAATTTTACAGGTGCACACTTTGTATTTACATTTACAAGCTATAATGACAAAATGAACGTGTCTTTAAGAAGAATGTAGTGATGAAACAAAATGTAACTCGTTACCATGGAGATACTCTTAGCGTGATGCGCAACAGCTGTTAATGCATTGCGTGGCTTGAAGCAACAGTCCCAAAAAAAGATCTATCACACTAAAACGGCAATATTTTGAGTTCTATGACTACTAGCGCCATCTAGATTAAACCAGCTTACGAGTATTTCTGACTACTATAACTTTGCTCTCCTAACTATTTTTATAAAAATGCATAGATTTGGCCCTATCTTAAAAAAAAAGCATTTTTTGCCACATTAAAATGGCAATATTTTGAGTTCTAAAAACGCTAGCGCACTACAACTTTGCTCTTTTGGCTATTTTCATAAAAATGCATAGATTTTGTTATATCTTCGAAAATGGCCCAAAAATGGCAACAAATCGGCGATTTGCAGCATGTGCCGTATCCGGCAGCTCAATTTGGACCACACCATCGTGTTTAGCGCACCAAAATACCACCTTATAAGTTGAAAAAGTCCATTGAAATTTTTTGGATTTTTTTGCTGTAGAAATTTTCCCAGGATGACTGGTTTATTAGTATCCTTTCGGTTCGAGCGCTCTTCATTAAATAAAGAAATGGATGAATATACATATATATATATATATATATATATAAGTAGTGTCGTCTAGATTCGGGTCTAAGGTAGTTGTTGATTGGAATTACTTCAACGTTTCTAAGCTTAAACGAATGCATCGCGCCGGTCAAATGCAAATTGAGGATCGGATTCCAGATCTGGTTGAGCCTCAGGATTTCGTCCTTCACCTTATGAAGATCTGCATTTGATTGGCGCGGTGCAAACCCCGCCATCTCAGAACCAGTATAGATAGCTGCGAGAGCCCTACATCCAACATCTTAAATAGACAGATCTATGAAAGTCTATCCAGTTTGTTACAAAAAGTGTTTCACGATAACCAACTAATATTTTCCATATTCTTTTGACTCAACATGTATCCAGTGGGTTTTTTTAAACAAACGATTTCAAAGTTTATTATCTTGTTTAATAGTTATCAATAAGAATACGTGTCCAATATAGTTAATCACAAGGAGGAAGAAATACGTTCGTTCAAAGAGAAGAAGTAAAGTGAGTTCTTCACTTCCTCCTCTGACAGATTATGACTTTCCCGGGGTTGTTGGAAATATATTTTAAATCAGAAAGGATCTGATGCCATGTTCTGCAAAAAAACAAAAAGTGTAAAAACTGAAATGAACCAAGGAAAACATAAAAACTATAATAATAAAAATCGACAATGCTTTAGTCAACGAAGTAACAGACGTTTGGTGATTCAAATGTATAGAAAAATAATTTAATTATAAACAGTCAAGGCAAAGAGTGGCTTTAGCGTACTGATTATTAAAACCTAATTTGAAATATAACATTTCAAAAAGAGTAAATTTATTTATATTTTTACACTTCATGATCACCTGCTCGTAACTGCAGACTTCTATCTGTACAACAAAACGGAACACAAGCCAAAACTGCACCAAAAACTATACTGGAGACTTGTTTCAATAGCTAAGCGAATTGAGGATAGTTTTGGCGTTTTCTCTTTGTTACCTGCTGTCTATACTATTCTCTAAATTACTTTGTCTATAGTAAAAGTCCCTTAAGTATCAGATGTCAATAAAAAAGATAAAACAAAATAATTCAGTTTTCAAACTTCGTTTAGAAACAGCAAATATTCGACTTAACTTAAATCGATTTTAATTTGCAATTTACATAAACCCAGAATTCTATTAATCTGGACCGATACTTTAAAACCATAAAACAATAAATCAAAAACTGTTTGGAAAATATTTTTAAATAGTACATACAAACTATTGCAACCAATTGGTGTTTAAAGATTGAAAGAAAACAAAAAGAGTAAAAATTATCAACCTGAAAAATTAAAGAACACATGGAAAATCGGACAAATCGACTCAAGCGAACCCCTAGTCCTAGATTGACATAAAACACAAAAGAGTAATAGAGTTAACAGAAAATCACAATTTCAAGAGAGAAAGACAAAACTACAAAATTACTTTTAAAGTTACAAAATATTTATAGAAAAGCTCTAGAAAATAAACGAAAAGTGCGTACATTGCAATAGAAGAAATAAAAATTAATAGAGATCAGATCGAGAACAGATACCAAACTAAATAAGGACAGAAAATACAAATATCTAAGAAAAAAAGAACAAAATGAGAAAAGCAAAATTATAGAAAAGATTAAACTAACAATAACTTTCAACATACAAGTCAGTGAGTCAAGTCGTACACTTTGACATTTAAACAAAATGAAAATTGATAGAAAATCAAATTTTGAAGAGTAGAGCCTGTTGTGTTTAAATCTTTAATTAAATGAAATGTCAATTGAGAGTACTTTTGCAAAGAACGAAAGAGAATACAACATAAACATCTATAAACAGAAGAACAATACCAAGAAGAGGAAGAAATTAGTAATAGAAGATCAGGTCAAAAATTGATGGAGAAACATCAAGAACGCACAATATATACGTTTTCAGAGTTCATAAGGATTAAGAAATCTGAAAATAAGTCTTAAGAAATCTGAAGATCGGAAAACGTAACCATTACTGAAAACTCCATATATCAATAAGATGTTAAAGCTTAACTCAAGCACCAAGTGCGGAATAGCTTTATGTGCGAGTGTGGTTGCTTCTAAGAAAATTATGCCTAACGATAAGTTATATTAAAATAGATTTCATTCGATGAGAAATTTAGTTGGCGTTTTCTGATGTTTTCAAAACTGTTGTCTAAACGTTCTCAAGATCAGTTTCCTACATTAAACTATCGTACTATCTATTTTAAGAAACTTTAAGACAAGGCTTTCTATTACCGCGACTGAGGACAAATAGACGAAACTTAATTTAGTTATTAATGCCGCACCAGTGGTCTAAATGAAGCTTCTTTGCAGCAATATGTGAAAAAGATAACATTCGTAAAGATGGAACACTTCAGAAAGAAATAAAATTTACTCTGAAGAACTTAAGATTCTTTAACTTCCTACATCAGATAAGTTGCTCATGAAATACCTAGAAAGAATATCAGTTTTATCATTGACAATTATAAACTATAAGATGATGAAAGTGATTATTCGACAGTGAAAAAATTGACAAAAAAAATTCTTGGCCAAACAAGAAAAAAAACAAATCTTGTTCTTCTATTCTTTTGATGACTATGGGTATCCTCTCGGTAGCTTACTAAGAAGCTTGAGATAAAATAGAAACCAAACCTCATAGTATAGCTGACAAAATCGTTATTAATTGATAAAAAGAAGAGAAAGCAATACAATTACAAAAAAAATCAACAGTATCTCAAACAATAATAATCATCCAAAAGACAGTAAAGAAAAAATAACGAAAAAAGACACAAAAACTGAAGACTGAAGATAATGTATCATTTTTGAAGAAGAACAGCTAAGGTACATGATTAAATGCATATGGAAATCCAAAAGTTAGGTACATATAGACAGTGATCATATCGGTCTTAATCGAAAATTAAAGTGTTTGAAGAGTTAAACCAAAATATTTATTATGTACTTGTAATCAAGGCAACATTCCAATATTTTTGGGTGTCTGGGAGTTAATTGGGTATTTTATATAATCATTGATATGACAAATTCTAGATGTAAACAGACAAAAACTCGTATGGCTCACACTTAATTAAATAAGGTAACCAGTTGATTTTCATACTAGTTGGTCTATGTAGAATTTGAAAAGGCTAGTTAAACTACACACCGGAATGATTTATACTACAACGAATTCTTATTGTGTGATCATGCTGGGAAGAATGCATTGGAATTGCGTTTGTGCTCAACATTTCAGATAGAACTGTACGACGAATTTCTATAAAAACGAATGTTGTTGCCTTTTGTGAAAACTACTTAGACACAAACTTTGAATTCGTGATGAGGCATATTTTGACCTGTTCGGTTATACACTGTGTCCAAGGTAAGGATTCTCACTATGGGGATCTCGGAAATGATAATAGATAAAACTCCAATTAAATGGGAAAAAAAGTGGTATAATTAGGTAGCCAATAAAATTACATAAAAAATTGGCAAGTGTGTTTTTTTTGTTTTTGAGATATTTGAAAAAAATGGAATTTTTCAAATTTCTATTTTATTTTTTCTAACGTTATTAAAATACTAGAGCAAAAATACAAACACTTCATCGTAGCAACTTGTTACGGACTTGAACATGGCATAGTCAGTTTTTCAATCGGACGTTTCGTATTTTTATAGCCATCATCAACTTATTTTTTTAAATACGGTCCTGATATTTAGATAACCGATTTTAAAGATTTTTTTTATATATTCAGTAATGTATCACATTTAATGGTCTGATCGCGTTTGCACCTTTTATGGACCATCATCGCGAAATGTTTTAATACTACTAATTTCTTTTGTTTTTAGTGTAAGTTAAAGTAAAAATTACTTACTTATAAGTCTTGTGTTCAAAAGTTCTCCATTATTTTCCAAACACAAATAACACCGTCTTACAATCGAATCTAACACATTGCAAAGCATTTGAGGCGTAATGCTTCCAAATGCTTCGAGAACTAAGTTCCGCAATTGATTTTCATTTTCAATGACAATTTATCGACTGTAAGACCGTCCTACAGTCTTTGTGTTTGGAAAATAATGGAGAACTTTTTGAACACCTATATTACTATTTACGAACACAACATTGAAAATGAAAATCAATTGTGGAACTTAGTTCTCGAAGTATTTGGAAGCATTACGCCTCAAATACTTTGCAATGTTTTAGATTCGATTGTACCTAAGACGGTGTTATTTGTGTTTGGAAAATAATGGATGAAGTTTTTGGAACACCTATTATAAGACTTATAAGTAAGTAATTTTTACTTTAATTTACACTAAAAACAAAAGGAATTTGTAGTATTAAAAAATTTCGCGATGATGGTCCATAAAAGGTGCAAAACGCAATCAGACAATCTAATATGATACATTACTGAATTTATAAAAAAAAATCTTTGAAAATCGGCTATCAAAATATCAGGACCGTATTTAAAAAAAATAAGTTGATGATGGCTATAAAAATACGAAACGTCCGATTGAAAACTGACTATGCCATGGTAAAGTCTGTAACAAGTTGCCATGATGAAGTGTTTGTATTTTATTCTAGCATCTATATACTAAGATTCAAAAAATTTGTCTGTTTCTTTGTCCCTCTATAGACTCGGTCAGTATAGGTGCTAGGCCAAAGTCGAGTATATGGTTGCACTTAAAATGGAGCCAGTGCTAGAATGACGAGTTCGTGCACTCACTAATAATCGGGTGCGAAACATCACCAACAACTAGAGATAGTGTAGTTTGGCTTTAAAATAACCCCTCCTGCTGAAAAAAAGGGATCAAGCGTTCGCCGTTCTTGGCACACACTACTTTTAATCATTATATATTCCTTATCTGAAGCATCTAAAATAAACTTATTCGTTTCAGCTTTACTTAAAATCTTGGACTTCTTAAGTCTGTATCCTTCACTTTGTGTTTTCGATAAAGAACAAAGTTTTCGAATTTTGATATATCAACATCGTGCTTAATTGCGAGGGTTGACCTTAACCTTGAGTAATTTGACCACAAAGTTGACGACTTCATTTTTGAACACAGTTCCAAGAAATATGCCATTACAACATTTTCAGAAAAAGAATTCGTATTTTTTCCATTCGAAAATCCATCAAACGCCTGCACAATTGCTCAAATACAAAAAAACACACCATCAATTTTTTTGGTCACCTAATTACACAACTTTTTTCCGATTTAACCGGAGTTGTATCTAATATCATTTCGGAGATCCCCATAGTGAGAATCCTTCTCTTGGACACAGTATATAAACATACAAAACGTCAGAAGGTGGAGGCAAGACTCACCGATTCCATCAAAAAATTCTTCATTGTGCCAAGGTCACAGTCTCATCAGGAATCATAGGCAGAACTAGTTAATTCTGTACTGTATTTTGAAATGTTGTCATGACACGTTATTCCATGAAAAAGTTGTATTGGTTTAGTCCTTCCGATAGGAACTACTGTGTGCCAAGGACGACGAACGCTTGAGCCCTTCTTTCAGAAGGAGGTGTTATTTTAAAGCGAAACTAATTTTTTGCTACGTTTCGCACCCGATTATTGGTGGGTGCTTCTTTGGGCCAGTGCTAGAAACACGAGTTCGTACACTCACTAATAATCGGATGCGAAACATCGCCAAAAACTAGAGATAGTGTAGTTTGGTTTTAAAATAACCCCCTCCTGCTAAAAAGGGTTCAAACGTTCACGTCTTGGCACACACTAGTTTTAATCATTAGATATTCACTTATCTGAAACGTCTAAAATAAACTTATTGATTTCAGCTTTGCTTAAAATCTTGGACTTCTTAAGTCTGTATCCTTCACTTTGTCGTTTTCGATAAAGAACAAAGTTTTCGAATTTTGAGTATATCAACATCGTGCTTAATTGCGAGGGTTGACCTTAACCTTAACCCTGCACGCATGCTAGTATTTCTCGCTTGATTTCTTTGAAAGCAGAAGTTCTGGTGGAGTTCGGGATAGATTCATCTTCACTTAACATGTTGATTAAAACACGGCAAATGGCGTCGTCTAGTTGATACTTCTCCATGGATACCGACGTTTCTTGTTTTCAAGCCACCGCTTACTTTTATTTATAAAAATAATAATTTTAAGTTTTCAGTTGGTTTTCGAACAATCAGCGGGAAAATAGTATGTGTAGGTACCTCGTAGGATAAGCAACAGTTTCCGTCTTACCTCGACGGGAAATGTTATGCTTTCTCTAACTAAAATGTTATGCTTTCTCTAACTAAAAGGTATGTAACTTATCGTTAATAAGCGGCAAATTCTTTCTGATAAGTAAAATTTTAAATAAAATTTGTGTGTACCGACTTTGCTACTTGTATGTTTAATGTAAAACTAGATGAGCCAGTATGCTACGCACGCGTACTGTAGGAAGTGTTAGAATACATTTACAATGCGATAAGCATATGAGTTGAAGCTGTGCGTTACAGTAATGAAACGAAACAAACTCGAGAATCGTGCGGGCGGACGGACACAAACAAAACAGACTAAAGAATCGTGCGGACGGACGGACACCCACCAGGACGGTGGGCGCCACCTTGACAGATTTTAATATATATGATTACTTAAATGCCTTCAGCAACAACGATTTTGAACTTTTAATTGCTTCCGTACCGAATTTGAAAATCTAGCAGTGTTCAGCTAATTGTTGTGCAGGTGATGTAAGAATAACTTCTCTGGGTAATGGGTTATCTCCAATCACTGTCCAGGCACGGGTTATATAGACTGGATCCAATTCATATTGCGGTGTCAAATTTTGGGCAAATTAAACAAATGAACTACAATTAAAATTGATATTGCTTACATTACTTTCTTTTTATATGTAATGCATGTTAATTTCAAATTAATTTTTCTGATCAACTTAAGGAGCTTAAGGAATAGTCATCCTCGAGAACAATTTTTGGTGCTCCATACCCATACCCTCTCTCCGACAACGGGTTTGTACATTTTCCAACATCCAACCGTAACAAATTGTCAAATTAAGTGCTCGATGTTTTCTTCGTAAAACGTGTGGCGGTTACAGCTTTAGATCAAACTGCAACGGCCACGCCTAAAAACTATAAGAAAGAAGCACTATTTTGAAAAACCGATTACGTTTAAATTAAATGAAAATTAAGCAGCTATTGTTTTTGGAGAAACAGTGGTGTTTCAAGTGATCAAACGGTTTCACGCTATGTCCAAAGGCCAAAAAAGAGCGCAATTTTCAAAAAGGATACGAAACAAAGAACAGATTAATTCATAGCGTCGACGTTTTGGCAACTGTTGGTGTTGCCTCCTTCGTTAAACGTTAATAGTCAGTTCTTTTATAGTAGTCTGAAAAAATTATTACTAAACAAAGTTACATTCATAATAACAATTTCAAAAACAAACTTTTTTTTGCTGTCATTAGTGAAACGAGGAATTATCTACATCGGACGAAACTCGGATATGTATATTTTCAGAGTCCGGATTAAAACAGGTAGACCGGACCCTACTCGGATGCGCCCTAATTTTAAAAGTAATTTTAGGTTAGATGTACATTAATTCAAGTTTATGTATCCTACAAACCTAACCATCTTTTAAATAAATATTTGGGTCATAAAACTTTCTCGTGTTGTTTTTTAAAGAGTAGTGCAGAATTTATGCCAATATTCAGGTACATACTCCGTTATTACCACACTAGGGCAATAATATATCATATAATTTCTTAAGAAATACAATATTTCTCAGTTACGTCTTGGATCGATTATGTATATGTACAAACATAAACATACATATAATCCATTTAAATACCTAATTATTTAAATAATTTTCTACACTAGGGATTACACGAAGAAAAATGGAAGTACATAAAAAGAAAACCGACGACCTTTACTCTGAATGTATAAAGTGGATTAGTACTTGACAGAAGTTTGCAAATTAAAAACAGTTTTCTACGTCATTGGACGGTAATTTCATTGAAAAGCACTTAACAATTAACTAAAAGTTAAAGAAATAACAAGTATCAGTTTAAAAAGTAATTGAAAGAGACACCTTGCGAAGGTACATCGAAAATAAGGTTTACCCTTTCGAATTTCTAAATTGTGCAACGGAGCGAACTTAATAAATAATATTTTTCAATTCAATTCAATAATGACAAAATAATAAAAAACGATTACGGGCTAATAAACTCAATTTATTAAATACAATTTAATTGTTGAATTTATTAAAGGGTGTTGATCAATTGGCTATCATAGAGACGAATCATCATTCTTAGTTATCGTATATTTTATTGATTATTGCTACTTTCGCACAATGCCAGTTAAATAATTTTACTTACGTGCTATACGTGAATTAAAATAAAAAAGGTAATGGATATTTGCGTGTTCAGTTTCAATAATGGAAGTATGTATTTAAAATTGATCGCTTTTGTCTTTGTCTCGATTTTTAAACGGATTCTTAAAGTACATACTAATAAATAACATGTGTTCAGTTTGTTTGATATTGGATCAAGATATTTTCATTTTCTGTCTCCAGAAATATTGTTAATGAATTTGTTTACGTCAACCACAAACTAGTTAGATGCAGATTATACACTTATTCAAATTAAACAGCTGCATTTTTAATTATTGTTTCTAATTGCGGATGCATTGTTTGTATGTAGTATTTTAATTATTACGCTAATTCATGCGTTGATTAACTCAAAGAACATGTATTATATTTCCAGACATGTGGTAGATGGTCAGTACATGAAATATGATGCGTTCGTCTTAAACCAAGTAATGCAGTCTTAATTAATTTTCTAAAAATAGAAGCACGTCTTTACGTTTTATCATGCTATTATAATACAACTGTGTATGTACTAATCATTACCTACTTCTTTATTTGTGAGATATTTTTTTCAATTAATGCTCGAATACACCACTCTGTGTAAGAAATACTTACAGTATTAAGGAATTTGTGCCCGAATAAATATGAATAACGAATGACGCAAATTAAAATAAAGACGAATATTAATAATTCTTAAGACACTAAATGCATGAATTAATTTTAATTACGACCGATAATATTGATCTTAATTATTAATGGTTAATGTCAAGATAATCCCGAAACTTAGTTCCCTTTGTGCGTGTTCAATCAATTACCGTGGGATTTTAAACTTGATACTCTTTTAAAAAAAATTCATCTGCCGTAAACTTATGTAGGTACTTCTAACATCTACTCAATAAAAGCGCAATAAAGGTGATTATCTATCGAATACCTAACTTATTCAAAAGCGTAAAAAGAAAACCAATAATTACATTTTTATAGTTGCATAAAACTGAAAAAAAAAGTTTTCCCACGGAAGATATCATCACGGCGAATGTAAATTTATAAATGATTCAAGACGTAATAAAAAGTGATAATTTTTAGCGTAAATCAATAAATTCATTAGCACCCCACATTACTTTTAGTAGGGTTTCCTAAAGTAACTTATACTTTGTGCGAAAGTTAAAAGTATAGTAACCGAGAGAGTTTTTTTCCAGATTATATTAAGTACATATATTACAAAATATTTGCTTGTTGCAGCTGCTTTATAGTACAGAAGCCTAACAAACTTTGATTAAAAGCCAATAGCGCCAGTCAAAATCACTGAATTAAATTTTGTTTTATCTATACGAATGCAGATACACTTAATCAGTTCTAAAACCGTAACAAGCTTTATCCAATTTTTCCAATTCAAATGTACCCTCTATCGTCCTTAGCATCTGTACATTATAAGCGTCCGCCCATGCAATACGAAATGATAGCACAACTTAAAACAATAAAATTATTCATTTGTAATAATGCGTTGAATAATAAATAGTGCAAGACGAAAAATGATTCGATCTGGTCCAGAATCCAAATTTAAACATAGTACTTCATTCGATCCGGTTTAATACACATACCTAGCTTAGAGAAAACCCTCCGCAAAAAAATTACCATGTGCTTCTACCCTTATTTTTAGGTATGCGTCTAACCACCCTTTTTAAAATTGAAGGATATATGTATGTAGGCAGGTGTGGTTAGAAATTGTAAATGTGTTCTTAACTATATCATGAACGTTTTAGTCTAGTTAATCTGTTTATAATCGTACTCAGTACAAAAAATATAGTTGAACTAAATTTTCGTAATGTTCAGGGACTCCTGCATTCTCAGATATTCTCCCATGTACGCACAATAATAATCGCCAATTAATTATTTCACTTAACAGTTACAAAACAGTTTACTTTCATATTGTGTAACATCCAAACACATTAATTTAATACATCAACCAATTTCAAATGTAAAGCCATCTGTAATCAAACATAAGAACTACACGGTTTATTTACAAAATGAAAAACAGTAATAAAAGAAGTTTCTGTAAATCAACTTGTGGGTTTTTGGCATTCAAATCTCGGAATCAATATGAAATTTGCCAAGCTATCTGTACGAAATCGTCGGATACTGCTGTTATCATTAATTTAATTTTGTTTTAGTTCTAAAACATATGCGAGGGGTAATTCGCTGAGGAAGTTTAGTGTACAGGTACAGGGAAGTACGCGAAAGTAGTGGGAAGTAGAGGGAAATATAGGGAAGTACGGGGAATTACTACAAGGAAGTACAATGAAGTATCAGGAAGTACAACTAATTGTTCAAAAAGCCAATTCTTTTACATCCACCTACCGATAATTATGGCAATAGCATAACTGCAACAGCTTTTAAGTGTGATTAGGCGTGTGTAGAAAAATTAAGGGGACCCAATTTGGTCAAACTAAAATAGTAGTAGTCAACCCTATAAAAATTTTAATAGTGAATACGGGATCTGATATTATTTTTTTGGAAACTTAGGTCATTACTTTATCGTGGTATGTTTCAATAACTTTGTAGTTTACGTTTGGATAATTCATGGTGCTCTAGCTCAGTGGCGGCTGGTCCATAAGTCAATTGGTCAATGACCTCCCAAAAATTTTGACAATATATAAAATATTAATTATTACGTGTTTTATTAAAATAGGTAATTTACTCGCAAAAGTCGCAAGTGGCAAGTATTATTAACTTAAAATTTATAACTAGCAGTTTTGATTTGAAAAATTCAAAAATAAAGTTTCGAAATGATGAACCTACACTTTGTAATAGATTGGGATATTTATTTGAATGATGTAAGTTGCAAATAAATAAAGTATACCCAAGTCTAACATCAATCAAGCAATATACCATTATTAAACCTTACTCACAAGAGATCCAAAGCCTAAACTTATTAATATTAATTAATTGAGGAATTGAAGAGTGATAGAAGTTAAGTCTAGACAATCCGACACCAGACAATACATACTGTCCTTATTATCACATTGTTTATTTGTTTAATCCCACATAACAACAATGTTTGCGTACGATTATTTAATATTTATAATATTTTTATTTATAATGATTTTAATCATGATTTTTTTCGAGTGATTTAAATCGTGATTTTAATCAGTGATTTAAAACATTTGATTTAAATCACTCAACCCTGGATTAATCCAAAGAAGCCTGTGACGAAGAGAATATAAATGTGGTCTGCTTTTTCTCCACCGTTAATTTATTGTTTCTAAACATTGTAAGTGAAGGTTACTTGACGCACAATAAAAAAAAATGTCTCTTTGCCTTGACAATACTTTAAGTTCGAAAATAAAGAACCTTTCACAGATGTCCAAAATAAACTTGTTAATGATGATTCTTAAGATTGAAGTTTCTCTGAACTCTCTTCTTCGCCGATTAATAATCATATCTTCTTTCCATTTACGTAACTGTCACATAGTTTACTTGTAATGATAAACTTGATGACTAAGGACATTATTTTGTTAGAACACCCTGTATTATCCAAACGCTACACTACAACTACAATTGAAACATACCAAGATACAAGTAATTACTTCCAAAAAATAATACCAGACCCCAGATTTTTGAAGAGGGATGATTATTACTGTATTTAAGTTTGACCAAATTACGTCCTCCTTTCTATTGAAGTTGACATGTTTTGGGGTTTTTGTTTAATCCATCTGATGTTCTCCTTATCTGCACCGCTTTTTAGAATCAATGCTTTTAGTTTGATCACACTTGTATCTCAGTATCATATATACATGTAGAAGAAGTAGTTAAATTGAATAAAGTAGATGTAAGATGATGTGTATACTCTAAAATTTGTTTGGGGAGAAAATCTACCTATATCCGTATCAGGTAAGTATCAAATGAGTAAAGGAAGTACCGGGAAGTACAGGAAGTATCGAGAAAGTACACAAATTACTAAGGAAGTAAAAGAAGTACCGAGGAAGTAAAAAAGTACTAAAGCAGTACAGAAAACCCTGTGTACTTCCTAGGAAATATAGGAAGTATTCTATCCAAAGGAAGTAGTGTACAAATTATGACTCAGCGGTTTACCCCTCGAACATATGTATACAATAAAAAAAAGTTGATTTAAATTATTCTGCTTTAGAGCAGAAAACTTTTCGGACGTTCTACAATAGCACGAGGCGGCACTAGATGTCACAATTATTACACCCGTTTCTCATATTTTCACAGAATTACCCGTAATTCAATAAAATAATCAAATAGTATTTCAATTAATTGGTGTACATTTCAAGATAGTAAGGAATTATTTCCCCCAAAGATTGAATTCAATAACCTTTAATTGACTAACACCTGGACTTACATCCTTAAACTTTTTTAAAGACGCCTACTGAGATATTGAGTTACAAAAAAATTAACTAAATGAACAGAATGTTCCATGGTAAAAACACACCGTAACAGAAAGCAGCCCTTTAAAAAATGTTATCGTTATTTGTATTGCTTGCTAAAAATTGCCCAGATATTGAACAATACAACTAGCAAAATTTACCTAAATTCAATACAAAACGGTGCAAGACACTGACACAAATTCTTTAGATTACAAATATGTAAAATTTTAAAAGAAACGCCTGTAATGTAGATGTTGTTTACTAATTTGTAAAATTAGTACAGTACTTACTGAAACATGTTAAATATTTCTTAGAAATTTTAAATGGCAAAAGGACTAAAATAAACTACATGTAAGTATTGAAATTTGAAACTACTAAAATAAGTTATGTTTTGGAGGTGTAACTATAACAGTTAACAAATATTGGCACCCAACGTGAAGCCTATTAAGTTTGTAGATTACAAAATTGAATTAAACATTGTAACACGTTCCAAAGCTGAATAAGAAAAGGAAGTAAAGACACGATTTGAAGTACCTACGCTAAAATTATTAGAAAATTCGCAGCATTAGTGTAAAAATTAAAACATACAGGATTTTTTACGTGCTTAAACTCAAGTTTTGACCTTTAAAAGTCACATTCCCTAAACTTTTAGTCAAAATTAACAAAAACAAAGGAATAGCAACATGCAGGGTTAATTTTATGGTTATTGAATCAAACTACATTTTTCCATTTGACCCTATAACCTATAAGTTTTTGAATAGATTAACTTCAGATGATTCCTGGATAAGAACTACAGCATAAGAAAGTTGGAATATTTTCAGGAACATATGGAAATAAGGCTGAATTTGAATAAACCGCCGGATTGCTAACCAATAACAATGATATTGCAGTTTCCATGTTTCGACAGATCTCCAAACATAACAAGAACTCAGTAATTCAGAATTTATTTTTGTTTGTCCAAATCATGGATCAAGTTCAATTATTGGTCAAGATCCACGGTTTTAAAATAGAACAGAAGTAAGTATTGGCCCGTATGATAAGAATCTGTGGGCGTGCCCATGTCTGTAGTATTTTATTTCTAACAGGTTGTGGTGTCCCTCATCCCATTCTTGATTTAGATGTACACGAAGCATGGAGAACGTGGATTTAGAGGTCAACTCTATAAGTTAGGTTTCTTTAGGCGACAACAAATGTCATTCCATATTAACGACATAGCGTACGCGCAGTTTCGAAAATTTTATGTCCATTGTGAACACTGAACATTATTCGCTAGGTTTATGTTTAGGTACTAAATACAATTTATGACTTATGCTCATTGCAGATCGCGCTAGTCTTCAAATGAGAAATAATTATTTTTTGACAAACCCTGCACTTTTCTTCAGAGTTAAACTTGGAATTAAAAAAAGAAATGTTATAGTAGCAATACACAAAGAGATCATAAAATTAAAAAGACAGGAAGAAATCATAACCGGTGGCAATATTAACTATATAATAAAGAAAAGAACAATCAGATTGAAGGACTTTACAGTAGAAATAATTAAAGAAAAGAAAAAACTGTACCGAAAATGGTTATCCACCAAAAAGATGGAACGCTTCAATTAATATACATAAAAATAGAAAAGTAAAAATAAAATAAAGAAATAATAAACAAAGAAAAAATGAACTGTAGAATTAGGAAGCGTGGAAAATTTTAGAACGTTTAGAACCAATGACAAGAGAAAATAACAAAGACAACACATATAGAATATAAAGAATGTTAAGGTTATTATATAAAACTATTCACAGAAAACAGATCGAATGTATCATAGAAGAAGAAGGTAATTTTGGATACAGAGGAAGAAAGAAATAATCAAAAAGTAAAAAAAGAATAAATAAACCAGCGAAATCACCAGGGTGATGTCACATCGGAATTAATCAAACACGGAACAAACTATTTAGAATGACACGGCAAATATTCGAATGAAGTTCAATTAAAATTTAAAAAGGGCGCGGCATGATTGTGGAAAATCTTACGGAAAGGTGGTTTACAACCTATTGAGCAAAAAAAATAAACAAAACAGAGAGATTAGCTAAGTGCATATCTCTGTTTTTTTTATCTTCTTCTTCCATGGATCTAAGGAAAGAATGAAACGGTACCTAGAACTTTATAAAGCAAAGGTAATTTAAAAATACTGATAAAATTAACGAAGCCCATCAAAAACCATAAGAACCGCAATTGGTATACCAATACACCCTTTATTTTGCGATAACCGGGTAGTTATAACTGAAGAAAACCTCAGGGACATGGTCAGGAAGCTAGAAGAATATAGAAACGATGGCCTTCAAATCAATCTAAAGATTAAATCTAAACTTGAAAGTGGAAGAAAATAAGAACGACATAAGTATAAATGTTTAAGAAGAAATACGCACAAGAATGGAAGTAGGAACAGTCGTCTTAAAACACATTAAAGATAAATGGTTAATTGGTATTGTTATGTCCACAGAACTGAAGCTAAGTGGCTAAACAAAGTGACGAACTGGACTGACATATGCAAAAAAAAAGAAGAAGACCGAGACGATCCATGCAGAGCTGACATGGATGATTTCGACCCGTAACGATTCTTCTTCTATATATGCGGATATTTAGATCTGGATTGGTTGATAAGCTGATTAGCTGACTTTTGGTTGTCTACCTTGCAGTACCGTTTGTGTGTTTAAAGTTTCTCGTCTTGAAAAAGCCCCTTAAGATAGTGAACAAAACGTCGGAAGCTACTGAGAAGATTCTAAAATTTACATACATTTTACACATCTCTACCGGCGAAAATGTGAACTTAAAAATCGTCGTATAATAAATTACTTTAGTGTCGATTTTATTTACTTTACTGCCGATTTTTTTTGTACTTTAGTGATGATTTCAAAAAAATTTATTTTATTTTATTTGATATGCCTTAATTACATTGAAATGTTAAACACTACAAATTAGTTCGAATTGGCTGAGAAAATAGAAGAAAAATATGAAAATGTAACAATTTGAAGCATAAAGAGCCCTCGAAACGAATTTTAAACGTTAGCCAATATTAATAATTTAGATGCGCGATCAGTGTTATCTCGGCACATCCGAATATTAAACTACTAGCAATATTTTTCAAATACCATACAAAGCAAGATCCTAGAAAAATCATTATTCGTTTTAAATTAAAGTCTTAAAAACATTAAGGTAATTTATAAAAATATTAAATTAAATCAAGAAGGAATGTTACAATTGAATTGAAAGTTTAGTCAACGTTAGAAACAAGATTACATAGTGATTTGGCTTCTGAACCCGTACATTATGGACGATGACCATTGATCAAGAGATTAAGTTAATAATCCCGAATAGTCTATAGCTATTGTAGTTTTCGCACGATATAGTAAGTACTGCAACTAACATTAATAATTAGTAGAAATAATTGTTGTTGAATAAGATTTCTATTGTTATTATTATTTTAATTAAAACAAATAAAAAATGTACGAAAAATTCTAATAAAAATCGCACATAAGATGATATTAATATAAAAATCAACAAAAAAAACTCTCTTAATTTGGGGTAAGATAATTGTCTAAGTAGAAAAATGGAAGAAAAGCAAACTATTTTACGTAGACATATAATGTTTAAATTTAAAAGCAATTACATACTGTATGTAGATAATCAAAAACAAATGTAAAGATTCGCGATAAACCTACGAAATCAGAAAACGTCCATTTTCAAGACGATGGTCGCGAATTAAAAAAAACTGGAATTTAATTGGAATTCGATGAGACGATGGCAAGATCTCAATCTGACATTGATGTTCAACCAACGTAACAGTAACAATGCAATATACTAGAAAACACATAGATATAAAACCTGGAATGTTTTATCTGATGCTACCACTTTCAACGTTTAAATGTAATTGCAAAGAATTATTTAATACGTATACGACGAAGGTGAACGTGAAACGATTTTTATGACTTGTATCCATGCAGGTTTGTATTTTGGAAAGGATTTCCTCTTTTGTGGATTTGAGTTGGTTTAATGTTTAATAAAGCTGATCCTACATACAAATATGAAATTTTTAGTGATCCAAGAATAGAACCTTACGATACCGCGTGCTTGTAATATTTGACCGACAAAGTTGACCGCAGTTAGTATTAATGTAACAACTATCATAAGTAACAGAAAAAGTGTATGTGAAATTCATTGTTTTTGCAAATTTTGTCGATGTTATAAATAGGTAGTGTAGAAGTTGTAAAACGGCATATTAAATTACATGTTAGAGAAGACAAACCTTTTAAAAAACACACAAATTTCTGAACTGAAAAATTTGAAGTGGAATAACTTTTGATAAGTTAGTGTAAAATTTACTTTCATATGCTTAAGTGTATCACTTTAAAATTAAAATATTATTTCAAGTCATACGATTGTTATTATGTAACTACTTTTGGCTTCCTGACGTGTAAACGGTAAAAAGGTACATTTGTGAATAAAAATCTTTTTATAGAACAAAAATATGTTTACTAAATCAACAATTACACAACTTTTACTGTAAAATGGTAAAAAATAATGTGATTTGGAATATTTTTTAGTTTCATGTAAATTGTAAATGATTAGCGCCATTTATGTATTGTGAATTACAGTTCACTTCACGACCGATATTGACAACTGTATGTATTCAGTGTGTAGTATATAACAGTGTTCTAATAAATACTGGCCTGGGCAGGGCGTGGAATTGAATTGATTTAATTATTTTTGCAGTGTATACAAAAGTATAACCAAATAATCATAGTGGCGTAGATCTCTGCAACTTGGTATAAACATAACCTAAAATTAACAGAAATTGTATTCTTGAATTCTAATCTGAACTTTGTATCAGCTGACTGTTGTGTTAAAAACAACACAGTCAAAAAAAAATTCCAAGACATATACCCAGTTTTTTATTTGAACACCCGTTTTTATTTTAATCCCAACGTTAGTAAAGTTTTTTGAAAACTCTTGTAATACTCAATATGTAAGTTGCAATTGATCTTTTATAAAATTTCAATTTAACTTTGTTATCAACATAAGTGCTTATATGTTATCAGTTAGCATTAGTCTTTACAAAATGAATAATCTAAATAACAATTGCTTAATATTCAATACTAACTATAGGTATCGTATTTGTACTACAATTAATAGCGTTAATAGAATTTACATTCACTGTTGTAAACACGTCTAAATAAATACTTCAAACATTCATATACGTAATAAGTACGCAATAGCAATTTGTCGGGCATTTTGTATTTATTTATTTTAAGTTTTTTGATTTTATATTATCTATTACAACGATACTAGCCGAATACATAATAGATTTTTTTTATATATTAATATAGTGTGGTAATGGATCACCTTAACACACTAGTACTTTAATTGTAACATGCTATTCGTCATTTGTTTGAATGAAATTAGAACGTTAATCAAATAATCAAAACGGCCAAGCTCACTTAACCTAAATATTAAACTATCACTTCAAGTTTTGTTATGTTTATTTATTAAACAAATTTTCAGACCTACTGAAAGTGCGGTATAGTCTGGTTGTGACACTTATTTTTCAATTTACTATTTTCCAATTGCGTGGTATGAAATTTCATTATTTAACCCAAATGAGTTGAATAATATTTTAAGCAAGTTCACTGTATTTAATAAAACAATTCCTCTCGTTGAACGATACTCTGATTATACAACTAATTAAAGTGCAGCCGAAACTGTGGCCAAAATATAATAATTCTCGATGTTCTAAAGGAAGGTATTATAAATAATTGTCATTACGCCGTTTCTTTATTGTAAGTTTTTTTTTTATATTTAAATAAAACTTTTTTCATACCACTTTGTATTTTTTGCTTAGAAATTATATATTATAAATTATAGGAAATGTGAAAACAAATGATGCGTCACAACAATAAATGTATAAACATTTTTAGGACAAAAAACGTTGAAATAGACGTTGTAGAACATGTAATTTAAATTTCAAATTGTTTCTGAAATGAAGGTACATACTTGAAGATTTTATATAGAGGTCAATAACCATATTTTGTTAATTAGATATCAGACAAAAGTGATTAAAAAAAACTTATATGTAATTGAAAAGAAAAATATTTAATTAAAAAAATAAACAATTTGTGCACATAAAGTGTGGAGTTTATTATTTTTATATTTAAATGCGTACCAAATTGTGTAACGTCATATATTAAAGAATACAAACAGATGTAATCTACCAGATAGAAGATGAACGATTGAAAACAAACATTGACATGTCCAACACTTTTTCATAACTTGTCTTTAATTGAAAAAAGAATTCATTTAGAGCCTCGTTTTGAGTATTAATTTTAAACAACAAATAAGGTTTTTTAATGGTTTATATACTGACGTGCAAAAAAGGCCGTACTGCATCGATTGCATTTTACAAAATTTAATTTTTCAATGTAAATTTAAAATCGCAATAAGTACTAAGATAATTTTTGTTTTCATATTCGTTGTTTTTGAATTTTCTTAAAATCAACCCCTTCAAAAGTTAGTAGAGAGTAAAACAATCTACGTCCGCAGTAGATATGTAATTTGGTTAAGAATTTAGATATTGTGTTGTTTTTTTTCTCAAAATATTTGTAATAAAATATAAATTCTAGAATATTCTGACAAGGCCATAATTATTTAGCAGAAAATTAGTAAACGAACGTAAAACGTAAAAAACTGTAAAATCTTAGTATATCTGAAGAAAGGTATTGTTACGTCACTGAAAGAAATAGATTAATTGTGTGCAGCATCATTTTATCTAATATGTAAATAGAAACAGAAACTGAACAGGAATAATTCCGATTTTACTTGTTTTTTGTGATATTACGAATTTTAATTGTAAGCATTATAAAAACATTATGGAAAATTATTATTTCGTTTCTGGAAAATGCGCCTCGACATAGTTTTGGAAACAAATGTGATTGAAGATACCATTAGATCTAGAAAATTTCCCGAAATTTCGTAGTCACTTTTCTCGCATGATAACGGAACACTGTAACAGTTTCACGAGTTTAACCGCGCGACTACCTTTCCCAATCCTTACCATATTCCGATTCTCAATGAGTTTTAAGTGTGAGTGACTTGGAAAAGTGTGTGGCCCAATGATAAAGTATTGATGATTTTTTATTACATATTATTTAATCAAACAGACGATATCTTTGCTTGAATTAGAAATACGTGTCTAATTACAAATACAAATGATAATTTAGTTTTTTTACTGAAAAATATTTTAAGACCATTAAGTTAGTCCCTGACAACGAAAATTGAAATATCAATGCACAAAAAATTAAGCGTAAATAAGGTGCTAATGAAATGCTGACGTTTAAAATTTAATGCTCGTGATTTTTGGCATAACTTTTTAAAATTAATTGGGGGGGCCTTAATATTAGATTAGATCCCCTCGGATTCCCCTAAATAAAAAACTTATAGGGAATATATAATTTTAAAAACTAATTATATAATATTTAGGTGCTAATTAGGTGCTCCAAGATCTAATAAAAAATATTGTTAAAAGTTATTAATCGTTATTTATGATCCAAGGCACTAAAGTTTGACGAAGTCATGGCGAACGTGTTTTGGTTGCAGGGGCGAAAGCCGAGAAAACAAATTTTTCATAAAATTTTGATTATGTCCCTTTTTATATCTTTATTTTCTCTTATTTGTTTTTAAAACGATAAACAAAAACTCGGATAAGTTGATTTTTAAAATAATCATAGTATCTTATGACATAAAAATTCTAAACTTTGCATGATCTCTCTTTGCGTGACAATCACATGACACTCTTTGTTTTTTTTTTTTAAATTAGAAGTTTTGTACAGCACTTTCTTATGTTCTATAAATAAATAAGTTTGTAGAAGAACAGGGAACGCTTTTTCTACCGCACTGTATATGTTTTCATTATTTTTAAGTTTGTCTACCTATCATGTTTTTGTTAACAATAATTGCTTACTCAGAGGTCAATTTTGCTTTTGTTGTAAGATTAACATCAGCCAGCTCCTGTCAAAATCAAATTAAAAATCAATAAACAAGAAATTGTACCAAAAGTGATTCAAACATGTGGGCCAGCAGAGTCCTTAACTTGTTTGAGGTGCCTTAACAGCCATTTTAGCAATGCAGTTCACAAATGCATCGTAGCGCAAAAGTTTATCTTCTTCAAGAATGTTCTGTGATAGTTGAAGGAACAGAGCTTTTAGTGAAAACTCATATACAAACATTGTTTCGAAAAGCTGAACCACAGACGACGAAGTTGCTCTAAACTGTTTCACAAGGGTGAAACAAATTAAGAAAAAGGAGAAATCATACAACCAAACAAGATTTAATTGACGCCATTACTTCACCCAAAATCGAGCTGAATTTTACTTTGCTTACCTACTGTAAAGTTGATATAAAGGAGGGCGCGTGCATAATCGTGTCTCTGATCAAGTGCACATTCAAAGAGTCGCCGAGTTTCCAGTAAATTGTTCACACGTGGTTGAAGTCCAAGAATCACGAATAGAAATTTGATTAAACTTTAGAAAAGTCATTAATAATCACGTTGTTTTACCTAACGATCAATGTAGATGAGAAAAAAGTTCATTGTTGGAGTAAAAAAAATGTTTCCTTTGTCTTTAGAACAGAAAATTTATTTACAAGAAGTTCGTCCATATTCTTTTAATAGACAATTTTACCTTATCATAATTTAAATGTTATCGTAACTATTTTTTAAAATTTTTATCGCCATTGGAATCAAAACAGAACAACAAGAAATCGACACCGAATATGTTTGTTAAAACAAATGCATAAAAAAAACAAAAATTCATAGCTAGCTTTATATGTTAATACTTTCGGAGTTTTTAAAAAAATGACCAAAACCAAACAAGTTTAGTATTTCTTTTTTAAGTTGGAAGTTGGACAAAGTATTGCAGATATTTGGGACTGATTTATTTGCAATGTAATTTAAATGAGGAAAAGCAATTAAGTATTTGTTTATGCCCATTCAAATTGCATTGAAACTTGAATCTAAAATAAAATTTAGTGGTCGCCGTTTAAAATAACAAATAAAAATAACAATTCTAATTATGCAATAGCCTGCTCATTTAAAATTTAATTGTAGCATTTTTACTTCAAATTTATCATAATAATTTTAAAAAATGTTATTATGCAAATTACATTGTTTTGGATTTAAACGATAATTAACAGTATTCAATAAAAAGATACTATTTAAGAGACTATTTGATTTAAAAAAGAAAGTGAGGTTATTTTGGACATATTTCTGGACACACCGAGGGATATACAACTAAAAATAACGAATACATTTTCCTTGTAAAGGCTAGTTTTCACAGATACGAATTTCGCAATTTTTATCCGAAAACATGGCGGTCCGATATTCGGAAAATATAAAAATTATTTTTAGTCAAACTTGAAATTGAATTCTCTCTTTGTTATCTGTATTTTTCTCTGTAATTTCTAACCTTTAAAAATTATGGGATGATTGGTGGGTCGTTGTAAGAGCCCTCTTTGAACTAATATTGTGCAGTTCGTAAGAATCATACGGCTCTTGGCCACCCTGTATATGTATGTATAAGATATGAAATAATATGATAATATGCACATTTTAAAAGCAATTTAAATGTATATCTATGTTGTCCATTTTTCAAGAATTTTAGTGCGTAACTATCCGATGCCTACTTAACAAACTATTTGCATTTAAAGTTTCATATTCAATGTGGTACATACATCGTGTGTACATCGAAACGATTAAATAAATTTGAAACATCGGAAATTTAAACTAATCACAGGTCAAGGACAATGACCAGAAAATCAACTTTCGACCGATAATTGACAGAAATGAAACACAAATATAACTTATCGAGCAATACGTAACTGAACGAAGTAATACCAG